>CM060846.1:276798011-277398011 GCA_030762175.1 Metallyticus violacea | reverse complement strand
CGTGACATATCCAAAATCATTACAATGGTTATGGCAGGCTTCTGATTAATGAATCATTGCTGAGGATATTGCAAAGTGAATAAATGTGAAAATAGGAAAGGAGAGAGAAAAGTATAAACATACCACTTACATGGAAGATGCTGATATTTAGCTGGGAGTATTTATTGACTTTCTTTTCTATGTACAGTGCTACATTTAAATCCAATAATAGACTACTAATTCTTTTTTCTCAGATATGGTAATGGCATAGGCATTTTAGATTTGTTATGGAAAAAAGTTATTTGGGAATATTCAATTTAATACGATCCTTCTGCGCTGATTTCTGATGCCTTCTATAAGTATGTGAATAATTGTCAGTGTGTGTACAGCATTGGCACCAACATGATAAATACTGTTCTGATTTCAAGATCAGTGCAAGCATAAATTTTAAATGCCCCAAAACCAGTGCATTATGGTAAAAAGTTCATGTGCTTAGCAGAAATAATGTATAAATTTGATGTGCTAAACAGATACATGAAATAATTATTTGTGCAATGCTTTCATATGCTGCAGTAAAGGAAGCAATGATTCTTTTTGACGAAGAATAAAACTCAATATCCTACCAAATATGTGCAATGCTATCTAAACCAATTGAAAACACAACAGAAATGTTGCCATATTTTTGTTAGCTTAAATGTCCCAACTGTCTAGGTCCTTTGAGTCAATGGAATGGATCAAATAATGATGCAAATGAGTTCAGGATCCTTAGCATCTAATGTTATCTATTCACCTTTTCAGCATAAGGAAAAGCTCTGGAAAAAATCTTATCCAAGCAACATGTCCAGAATGGAGATTGAAATTGCCCCCTCTGCCGTATTTTTTTAAATAGTGGTTTTAATTTCAGGCAGTGGACATAGGTGGTACATTAACTGAAATAATATATTATGAAAATATATATTTTTAAGGGACTGGGGAAAACCTTGAAATAAACATCAATCAAGAAGGACGGTCCTGGTGGGAATTGAACCAAACCTCCTGCCCATGAGTCTGTGCCTAATGACCTCTGCCACCAGTGGCAGTGACATGCAGACATGAAATATTGCCATAGACAGCTGGTTTGAATCTGTTGAAGTTGAAAGAACCATTAAGAGGAAAACTATTAGTTGTTTCTACACTGAAAAAGAATAAAAAAAGAGATCCAACAGAACTTCTTGCTTCAAGAAGCCACAAAGAATGTTTGTTGCTCTTCAACTTTTTTCTTGATCAGGGTTGGCAGGATAAATTATGAGATATTTATTTTACATAAATTATGCACAATTTATATGTATTTTATATTGCATAGAAAACTAATCCATTACTTTTTTTTTCCTTTGAAATAAATAATGTAATTAAATTAATAATCTGCAACCTATAAGTGTGAAATAATTTATGAACTTAGCTTAAAGTCACAGAAGTATAATTATTCAAGTTATAAATATTCAAAAGCACACATTTTAATTGTTCTCATTATGCCTATCTTCCTCGGTCAATATCACAACTTCGATGAGTATAACCTGAATTCTTATCAGTTACTAATTTAAGTTATTTTTGCTAATATAAGCTGTTTGCTGCATCCAGGGATGATTGCTCTTATTTAATGTTGCATTATTAACTGTATTATAAGTAATTCAAAATAATTAACAATTTGCATCACATTAACACACTTTTCTATTTCTGACTTATGTAAGAGTTAAGTAAGTTCATATTTTCATAGCAATTTAATGATTGTCTCATTTTTTATCTTTCATTTTTAAAGTGTGCTGTATGTGTACTAGTTTCTTAGATTTTTTGAACCTCAATCAATTTCTTTATCTGTTCTGGACATAGATCAGTTGGAGAATAACCTTTCAGTCTGTGCTGACAATACTGGTATGCCCAGCAGTCTAATGGGTAATTTTGTGAGCTCTTTGTGATGTCTTCTAGCAAAATACCAAAATGTTGGCAATGATAGTATTTCTTTTTGAAATAGTTACCAAATCTTCCCATATGGTCTCAGTTTATTCGGTAGCTTGTGATTCCAGCTTGATTCAAATTTTGTAGTATAAAATATTCTACCAGAGCAACATGTAGAGCAAGATATACTTCATAAGCTTCTTTTTCTGATATTTAGGGTGCAAGATGGCAGCAAGAAAAGTATTTAGCGAATGATCTCATCTTTAACAGAGGTAAGGTAGCAAACGGTCATGACCTTCAGGAAAGTTCATACCCTTGTTGGAATATGCTTTTAGACAATAGTTCATTAACTCGTCTACAGTATATAAGAGTTGAACAGTGTTTTCTCTTTTATCAAATTGTTTGCTTCTTGCATGATTTCTCACAACTGTTCTGTTTCATTAGTCTCATATTTATCATTGGCTTCTAGAAAGACACTTTCAAAATTCCAAAAGTTGTTTGTGTTATATTGTACGGTCATCATGTTTCTGGCTTAATTTTTCCACCTGTAAGTGAGGAGTCTGTCCAAGAATTTGTCTGCAGGGCCCTTTCAAAATTATTTGTATACAGGATGCATAAGATTACAAAGGACCTTATTCTGGGTTCAATCCTGGCTAGGATTGATGGATTTTTTTGGGCATAAAAATCCTAAGTATAGCTTCCTTTGAAAGGAAAGTAAAGCAGTGGGTTCTATGTCATATATTTATAGCATATAAAAGAACCTCAGCCCTGAAAGATGAGGCCTCTGAGCAAAATTTATCAGCCATTTCACTCCCTGAATTGAATGGGATGGTGATGATCTGAGATGTTAAAGGTCTTCTGTAAATAATCAAATCAACAAAGAACCTTAAACCGAACTACAATAAACTAAATAGAATGTTGCAGCGAAAAGAACTTGGCTACAGCATGATCAGTAGTCTCCTTCACACTAATCATCACAATCATCTTGTTGATAAAAGCAGTCATACCTAGAATTAACCAAACAACTATATTTTTCAGGAATTGCTTCACTTGCAGATGCATGTACAAGCTAAAGCTGTATGTTTGCAGTCTGAACGTATTCATTCTTGGAAATGTTAATATCAAACATACAGCTCTTTTTTGTAAAGTTGCAGGGTCATCAACAGAAATATTTAAATCACCGCCATTAATTGATAATGTTGGGGTTGGACTCAAAATTGAATTTTGTTTTTGCTCGTGTAACTTGAGGGTATTGTGCTGCTGTATTTTCAGTTACTGAACCACAAAATGTACACTTAGTACAGTTTTTGTGTTAAATTTTTATTGGAAAAAATGGAAATGATATACATTGGTCTTCCACCAATTAAAATAATAAACTAAAATTATTATTGATTATTGTTAATCTTCTTCATAACCATACAAAGCTGTTCCATCTTTACACTATGAATTTCTATTAAAACTGGCTACTCCATAGTATTTAGAGCTATTTTAAAGGTGTCATTAAGGCAGTAATATCTATAAATATTTCCAGAAAACCCAAATGTGGCTGCTCATATTTCATTATCCCTGTATGATGTCATCCCACTGATTTCACCAAACAGAAACAAAACCAACTAATGATATTGTCATTGTTTCTTTGAAAGTAAAAAACCCTGAAGAAAATATTTAATTTCAATTAATTTGCATGTATGAGTCACTTTCAATCTTGGATTCAAATAACATTTTAACATTTCATTTCTTGAATTAAAAACAAATTTGAAATTCTGTACAGTTGTTACATAAATTTTATATTTTTTACCTATATTTTGTGCGTCTTGTAGAAATTAATTTTAATATGTAAATTCCTAACCCTGCTCATGATACTACCATTTGTCCTAAGAAAACAAAAAGCAACTCTTTTAGTATCCTCCAAGCATCAAGATGAAACTTAAGAGAATAGAAAACCAAAAAAACTCAATTTTGCATTTTCACAAAAGGTAAAAAGGAGTGGACACTCTTGATAAAAAATGTGCCAGTTATGCTTGTGAAAGAACTAGGCACCAATCAATTGCTGTATTTTATAGGATTCTTGACATCAGTGCAGTCAACACTTAACATCCTCAATTGTAGCTGTAGAAATAGCATTGCCACAACTGTTCTAGGGGAAAGATTACTTTGTGATTGATTGTAATCTTAAAAGAAGTTCGGAACAGTGAAGTTGTTAAATATAAAAATGAGTCAGTATTAGGTGATACTAAAACCTCACTAACTGGTTAATTCTTCAGAACATGTTTCAAGAGCATTTGCTCTCATCCTCAGCTGGGGATTGACTAATGGAACCACCAGAGGTTACTAAGTCACCTGCCAGGGTTAGTCGGGTCCCCAGTTGAGGATGAGAGTGAATGCTCTTGAAACATGTTCTGAAGAATTAACCAGTTAGTGAAATTTTAGTGTCACCTAATATTGACTCATTTTAATATTTGTGATTGATGTTTGTGCTGCCAAGTGGCCGCACCAGCATGCTGTTGCCAAATCCTGCCACTCACTCTCATGTCTTTAGTGGCTGCACTCCAAGATCTTAATCAACTGCTTCTTCCTGCTCCTCTTCATTGTTGATTTCTATTTCCACATTTCATTATGTTCACTATTACTGTTACTAGAATCACTGGAGCCATCCAAGTTTATTACAAAACGTTCCACTACTTTCTAGGATGCCTCCTCCTTTCCATGCATTCTCTAAGACACCTCTCATATGTTCCATTACTTTTTCCCACTTCTCACTTGTTTATTGAAACCCTACAGAATCACTTTGTTTTGATGAATGATACAAAGCTCAACTACTGCACTTAATAAAATATTGCATATAAAAAAATTGAAAAGTGCACACACTTGAAAATGCTTTGCTACTGGATTATTCTATTTAATCATTTAACTGTTGCAATGCTGCTGATGTCATGCCTCTAATGATAATGTGTTTTGTTACCTTATTGGTCAGCTATATGATGAGCCTCTCAACAGCTGAGTTACTGGCGTAAACATGGCCCAAGTGTCAATCACAAAGTAATTTCTCCCCTACTTTTGATTCCAGTGTTAGAAGATATGTGTAGCAGCTTGTGAACTCACACTTAGCCAGAAAAAATTTTATTAGTGTTTAATACCTGTTTTAACTACTGAGGCATCACAGGTTGGACACTGATGATACAGGAGATGAAATGATAAATTGGGAAAGCAATTTTTTTAAGAAAGGAAGCTTCATAGGCTAAAACTTTGGTAGCCCCTCTGACATTTGCCTTTTTAGAGGCTGAATAAAACTTGGAACAATCCTCATCAGGGAAGATGATCCTGGTGGGAATCAAACCCCAGAACTTCTATGCATGAGTTAGTGCCTTACCAACCTTAGACACCCATGGTGATATTGGTCAAAAGAGTTCAGATCTTGCATCTCATAATACAAATTATATAATATAACATTTAATTTCGTGTCGGAATGATTACAGTGAAGCAACTATTATGTTCTTAATTATCAAATCGACTCGCTAGATAATTAAGAACAAATTATATGATTACATTTAGTGTGTTCTGGGAATTGGAGAAGAAATCCAGCATCCTGCAAAATAGAAGCTGACCAAAAAAAAAAACCTGCTTTACTTGTGACTCTAAGGAGGAGGAGGAGGAGATTTATACTTGTCACAGCGGTGGAAAAACCAAGTTTATGGAGTGCTCTGAAGCCGTAATAATGAGATGACGTCCCTAATTAACATATTACAAAGTATTAACATAATCAATTACAGATATTATAATTAATATTATGATTAGTGTGTACAATTTATGTATATTCATGTTAGTAGTCAAGTTATTTATGTATTATATATTTTTGTGTATTTTTTTTGGGTAATAGAAAAGAAAGTATGGCAACATGCCTTTTAGAATAGATGCCAGACATTATTCCCATAGAGAGTGAATGGTTTTGTGTACTGGACAATTAACAGATGCCCAGCCACCCTTTTTGTATGTTTCCTTTCAATAAAAGATTCTTTCTGTGTCGAAAAAGATTTGCCTCTCTTGAGCTTCTGGTAAATTTCAGCTTTAGTTAGCCTCCTAAAGGCAACAGTAGGAGACAATAGACAATAGAAAGTGAAATTACATGGGAAATAAACCAGATATATCTACACTTGTGGGAACCAAAGGGAGGTATGTAAATCAGGTTAAAGGTAAGGCCTATGGTAGGTCCAATCAGGAATCTGAGAATAAGTATACGCATGCCCCTTGGCGAATAGGAAGAAATTTAAGTGGAATAATTGTCAAAATAGTAGGGGTCAATTTTTAATAAAATACAGAAATTATGAGAGAGGGGAGCAGTCAGCGTGAGTCAGGGTGAAGAGAGAGTTAGCCAGGAGTTAAGAATCGAGGGATCTTGGAGTGTAGATGATTGTGATCAGAGAGGGTGAATTTTAACTATATGGAATAAAGTCATTTTGAACTGTAGAAAGTGAAAGAAGGGAAATGTTATGATAGACAATTAGTTTGGTTAGGGGAAGCGATAAATAAATACCGCTCAACAGAACTTAGAAAGGCGATCCTGTACATTAAACCAGTGACAAAAGGAAATAAATAATGTCATCTCCAGTCTTGAACTTTGCTTATATATTTCCTAGTTCCTGACTATTTGACTATTTCCTCCATTGACCTGAGAAGGTAACAAAATTACCATCAAATCTACCGACAATAACCGTGGCATCCCGACCCAATGAGACTGCGGCGGGAGAGAAGAAGAACTCCAGTGATTCTACAAATACTATTAATCATAATTGATTAAAATCCATCTATTATTTATTCCTTCTCCCCCCCCCCCATTAAAATGTTGCAGCTTGGTGAAAATTTGTAGGCATCATGTGGATAAAAATTAAAAATATCTGAAAAAGACTACTTGCAATTCTGTAGAAAAAGACATTTAAGTAATATAAATCTGCAGAGTTAGTTTTATGGTATGTTATTACATGTCTTGAAAAATAATTCTGAGATGATTATTTTGGTCATTATGCAGACAAAGGCAAAAATGTAAGTTTTTTCATTCTTATAATTAATCTGTTATTAAATTTTGTAGTTATACTTTTAATATCTTGCTTCATTATTTGTATAATACATTCAAATGTACTCTAATTCATATAACTCCAAAAAATATTTTAAAAATTATTTTTTTCTTTTTAACAATGCATTTTTATAAAAGTCTCACAAACTGTTACTGGGTGTTTATGTCCCTATTATGGAATCAGTAGTTAAATGTTAAGAAAACAAAGTTTTGCATCATTATATGTATATAGGTATTTTTTTTTAAAAAAAAGAGTAACTATTTTATTCTTTATTTCAATTTTGTTTTTTGTTATAATGTTTCAGACTTTTGGGGGAGTTGCTACAAAGGCTGTGACATATACTTCAACCATAAATTCTCCTGATGAAACTGCAGTGCATAAGGATGATGATCTAGATTCTCTAAATAGTTTTGGAAGTGTATGCAGCACAATGTCCTGTGATCATGCATATTTTGCTCGTAATGGCACAACATTTTCAGGTCGACGCATGAAATATGTTGTTCATTGCTCACCACATAGTGGGGACACAGAAGAATACTTGACTCCCACGCAGAGAGCCAATAAACAAATACGCAGACTTAAGGTAGGCATAAGTGCTAAATAAAAAATTCTTTATACTACATTAATGTGTTCAGTTGTAAACACTAACTCCACTTATCGATTAATCGAGTTTCCACACTTAAGAATACCAAAGACAGATATAAATTCAAAAGTTTCACATACCACCCAACTTACCACAACAAATTTAAGAAGATATTCAAAGAACATGGAATTATGTTAGCCCCAAAGAACAAATATAATATAAAAAATTAAGTACATTGCACAATGAAAGATACCATCCCTACAGAGCAAAAATCAGGAATATATGAGATTAAATGTGCAGATTGTGAGCAGAGCTACATTGGAAAAATGAAAAGAAATTTAGAAATTCGAAGAAAAGAACATTTTAGGAATATTAGATTGAAACAGATAGACAAATCAGCAATAGCAGCTCATTTTTGGAACAAAAATCATGAAATAAAACCAGAAATTAAATTACTGAAACAACTTCACAACCCAATAGAACTATCCACATGGAAGAGAATTTTCATTTTAAAAAATAAGAACAACTTGATTTTCCGCCGCTGGATGAACGCAGCAAGTTTCTACTAGAACCACAAGATACCACCACAGGAGCGAACGGGCGTCCATCCCCCGTTTCGAACATGGCATTCAGTCAACAACAGCCGATGATGGGAGGAACCTCTCCCGAAACTAGTCCAAAGTTTTAAAAAAGTAAGTGGAGTTAGTGTTAACAACTGAACACATTAATGTAGTATATATTACCACTCCATTGTCTACAGCTTCATAAGTACAATTTTTACTTAATTTAAAAAAAATTTTGCTTAATGAACATGTACTTAATTATTACTCAATAACATGGGTAATTATAGTGAGCTTAATGTTAATAAACTTTTATCAGAATGGAAAACTTTAGGCATAAGTTAACTTTCCTTCGTTTCCTGACTTCTCCTTTTCTACACCCCCCTTATGATATATCTGGAAAGTAAATAGATACTAATTAACAAAATAAGGTAATAAATATATATTAACTGCAAAATAATGAAAAGATTAATATAACAGTAATTTTTTTTAGTGTTCAGAAAGTTTAAATATTCGTAAAGAGTAAATGAACCTCTTAAAAATTTAAAAACAATGTTAGTTTTTTGCCACTTAAGTACCCTGTCTGCAGTTCACACATTTTTAATATGTATATATTCTGGTGTCCAACTGTGATACAGTTTTGAATATAAAATAATATTTTACTAATAAGAAATGTAAATTGGAATGTGTGCAGTAAAGCCATTCATATAATGAAAATCATTGTATGATTGAGTTGAACTAAACATTTTTATTGCTCCACTTACTTGTCTATAAATGTAGAACTGGTTTCATTAACCTTTTTCTGCATCATGAGCTAGAACATCGACTACTGGATACTTCGTTATGCTGTGAAAATGTGTATTCTGCTCTGGTGTAGTTGTGATGAGCTTAAAGTTTATGTTTTCATCTCTGAAAGTGTTGAAGTTCCTTAAACTGTCTTTGTATTTATATATGTAGATTTTATCCCATGTTGCTAATTCTCAATGTCCTTGTACTGATTTTAATAAGTTTGCTTTATTCAATATGTCATGGTTTCCTGTCCAGAAATGAAATGCTACTGATTTCTCCATTTGCTTGTATTTTATGACCCTGAAATGTTTTTTGAATCATGTGCCTATGTTTCTCTTTTTTTTCCAATGTAGATACAAAATACAAAATAAGTTATGCAGAATGTGAGAAAATCTTGATACAAAATACAAAATAAATTGTGCATAATGTGAGAAAATCTACATTGGAAAAACAAAGAGAAACATAGGCACATGGTTAAAGGAACATTTAAGGAACATAAAATACAAGCACACAGAGAAATCAGCAGTAACACTTCATTTCTGGACAGAAAACCACGACATACTGAATAAAGCAAAACTTTTAAAATCAGTACAGGGGCCCACAGAATTAGCAACATGGGAAAAAATCCACATATATAAGTACAAGAAAATTTAATAAACTTCAACACTTCCGGAGATAAAAACATAAACTTTAAGTTCATCACACCTTCACCAAAGCAGAATATACATTCCAACAGCATAACGAAGTATCCAGTAATTGACGTTCTAGCTGATGATGTGGACAAGGGTTTGTGAAACCGGTTCTACATATATAGACAAGTAAGTGAAGCAATAAGAATGTTTAGTTCGACTCAATCATACTATGATTTCATTTATATTATTTTTACTATTCTTAAAATTTTCTGCAAGAGTTGAAATGAGTGCAAAATTTTTAAAAAAACTCTGCCATGTTAAGACTTGAACCTGTATTCAAAATCTGGTACCTTATCCATCATTCCATAGTCTACACACACAGCTTTTGTACCATTTGGTTATGATACTTCATATAACATAAAGCCATCAGCTACACTTTGCCAAAGTGACAGTGAGTGTTAGTTTGATGCTCTCTACTGGCTGCAGAGGTCTTTGTGATACCTTTATAAGGCACCACCTTCCTCCTTTCATTCAACAGTTTTCTCAAAATATGTTGGTGACACATGAGGAAATCCTAAACTTAGGTATTCATTTTTTACTCTAAACTCCACTTACTTACTTACTTACTAGTACTAGTAGTACAAGTAAGTGCATAACTACTTAGTACTACTAGTAAGTGCATAACTACTTAGTACTACTAGTAAGTAAGTGGAGTTTAGAGTAAAAAATGAATACCTAAGTAAGTGGAGTTCAGTGTAAAAAATGAATACCTAAGTTTAGGACATATTACCACTCCATTGTCTACAGCTTCGTAAGTACAATTTTTACTTAACATTGTTTATTAAATTTTAATTTTCACCAGTAAGTGAAGGAAGCACCAATCGTGTTGTTTTTGAGGTGGGAAATATAATTATGCCTGTATGGTCTCCTGACACTCCCATTCCCCAAACACTATTCCAAGAAATCCAACATGAAATGTGAGATTTTATTATTTTTCGCCAAAAATAATCACCAAGGATGAAGTCGGAGTCATAAGCTTCAGCACCTAAGAACACATCAGAGACTCCAGTTCATTGAAACATCGTATCAGAGCTCAGTACATCTCAAAACCATCAGTATATATTCAATTACTCTAACTTGTGGCCCCCAAAACTCATGATTGTTGTATCAATTTAGTTTCTTCCTATCAGAAACCAAACATTCCATTTTGGGGTTCATATCCATGGGCTATGAAAACTTCATAATATTGTAGCATCATTATTCTTTTATTTTATTCACTGATAGATTGAACATTTTAGTTTACTATAGAGCTTCCTGCAAGGCTTTAAACAGTTTTCCATTCTGCTTGAAATTCTCTTGGGTAATACATTAGGAATTTGGCTATCACAGGGCTTCCTGCACAGTTTTCTATGAACTTTCAAGCTTTGGCATGGATAATATTTAATTCAATTCAATATTTTAGCATTATGGCTGAGACAAAATCTTTTGTATTTATTATATCTCCAAATCTGGGAATTACATAATGGTGTTTGTTCACATGCGGTTTTATAAACATAAAATATTTACAAAGAATATGCTGAGTTATGATCTCTTTTGTATTACTACTTTTATAATTTTGCTCTAGTAATGACTTGGTGATGCAGGTTCTTTATTCTATGAGTTGGTATCCTCAATATTTGGGATTGGTGCTGCCATTTCAACAGTAGTTGCAGTAGAGTTTTGTAACGCTAGGTGACAATACTAGCACATCTGATGAGTGATTGTTTAAAGTTTCATGCAGCTTGGTAGATGTGTTGAGATTCTATAGTACTTTTCATGATACTCTGTGTGTGGCAATTTTACAATGGATCCAAGATTGGAACAGAGAGTGTGCATCAAATTCTGTGCAAATCTCAGGAAAAATGCTACAGAGACCCTCGCAATAATTCAAAAAGTTCTTGGGGGACAAAGCATGAGCTGTACACGTGTGTTTGATTGGCATGCTCGGTTCAGGGCCGGCCGCACAGCTATTGAAGACGATGCTCACACCGGTAGGCCCGGTGCACAACGCCTGACATTGTTGCCAAAGTTCAACACCTCGTTCGTGAGGTTCGACGTCAAAATTTTATGCCAAGGATCCTGCTGCTGATCAGAATGCGCAGCGTGTTGAAGTTTGTACAGAGCTTCGTCAGGCCGTATTCGATGACCCAACCTTCTTGTCCAGGGTCATCACCGGCGACGAGAGCTGAATGTACGCTTATGACCCTGAGACAATTGATACCAAGGGGATTGTGCACAAAGAATTCGTCCCACCAAATCTAACAGTGAATTCGACGTACTGTAACGTTTTGCGACGGCTCCGTGAAAATGTGCGGAGAACGACGGCCCGAACTTTGGCGACAAGGGAACTGGCTGTTGCATCACGATAATGTACCCTGTCTCAATTCCTTGTTCACCAGGAGCTTTTTGAACGAAAAACAACATAACGGTTGTCCCCCACCTATCGTATTTGCCTGATTTGGTTCCCTGCGAATTTGCTCTATACCCCAAACTGAAAATCAAGTTGAAAGGACGTCGGTTCTACACGATTGAGAGGATTCAAGAAAAAACGCTGTCTGTGCTAAACACCCTCAAAGAACATGACTTCCAAGATGCACTTGGTAAATGACAGAATTGCTGGGACCAGTGTATACTTGTGGAAGGGAACTACTTCGAGGGTGATGGCAGTCATTAGTCTCAACATAAGTTTTTGACCAGATGGCAGCTCCAGTCCTAAATATTCTGGATACCACCTTGTATTACACTCTTTCAAATGTAATATATGCAGGTTCACAGACCCTTGCATCTGCCTCTCTTAATGGCTGGCTAATTGTTCTACTTTTACCTACTGGTCAGTACTGCTTTTAGGTAGCAAGTCAGATTTTAACATGTAAATAATATGACACATGAAATTAATATTATCTAAATTACATTATCTACTACATGTACATTTATCTCTGTTTGCCAATCAGATACATAAATACCCATTTCAAATTTATATTGAAACATTCACCAATGTAATGGAATATCATCATATAATTTTAATGCATAATAAGATGTGATATCATTGTGGTAACAACTACATATTACCTTGTTTTCCCTTTAATACTGATTTAGATATATCAAACGTATGCTATTTAGAGTCCATATAACTCTCAGATTTGATTAAGCAGATATTGGTCCCCTATTTTAAATTATCTACTTAAGACCCATCCAAAATGAATAAAATTCAAGCAGTTTTATTCATTAACTCTTTCTAAGCAGATTTGAAATACTACTAATTTAACAATAAAAATTGTTTGTAAATTCCAATGTATGACACATTTATAGCTGTTCATAAAGCTTGTTTGCTATTGATGGAACAAGAATTATAATTTCAGCATAAATTTAATTTTGCAACATAATGTTTAGGAAAAAGCATAATGTTGCACAAATTTTCTTCTTTCTGTGAAACAAAATGTTAAGTAAAGATGGAATGCATTAGGTACAAGTTATATTACATACAGAAAATGTAGTATGTGATTTTTGTTTTAAAAGGTAACAGAATTATACATTTAATGCTTATTCCAAGCAGTTTAAGTGTCACATAACCGTTTAGTTAATTGCTTTTGTTGACTTGAATGATAAAATAAATACTCAGAGCTATTTATTATCAGTATCCAATACATAATTTTTTGTGTTTATACACTCCATGATTACTGTTTAATGAACATATGCAGATAAAACTAAAATTCTTGTTTTGACCATTTCTGAAACAATTTTTTGCATACAATTTTTGTCCACAGTTGCTTTTTATGTTATAGCTATTTCATTTTAGCAGTATTTAAATAAAATTAATTAAATTGAAATCTGCAATGTGCATATTCTGATAGCTAGTATCTATATCAGGACATATTCTCAGATTATTCTTTATTGTCCACTTTACAATTATATTGTAAACATTAATAGTATTAAAATTTACAGAATTAAAAACTACATTTATTACAATTAAACTTCTTCTATAATACATCTAAATTCACTATAAATAAAATCTACAGGCGATCAGTACTGCCTTAGGATTCTAATAGCAATTTAGTATATTAATGCCTAAGTGCACCAATTTGGATTTCAGTATATTGTGGTAAAGTTATTAGCTTTACCCCTTAAAGTCATATTTTGGTGCACCATGCACATTTCAACTTTGCTGACACTGTACCGCAGTAAAATGATAGCTGCTTATCTGTGAGCAGTAAAATGAAAAAAAAAAATGTGGTTTTATTTTCAAAATGTAGCATTAGAAGAAAAGAAATGTATGTTCTATTTTAGAGTTACTTGAAAGATTGCAGTTCACAACTAAAATAAATCATCCCATACCACCTTGAAAATGCATGATTTTTCCTTTGCTGAATCACTTCACACATAATGGCTGGTCAGTCGGTTCAAGTTGGTACCAAGGTGAATGGGAGTGACATCTGCAGCTATGATTGTCGTGTAAGCTATTACTAACATTTAAACACTAAATAGATATAAATCTCAGGGAAACTGAGGGGGCCATGTGTTGTTAGTGATTACTTTACAGAAATATTTCATGAATTGCATGCAAGGAAAATGGGCTTGTAAAGTCCCATTGGAAAGTTGTGAACCTATGTTCCACATAAAAAGGGTTGCAAAATATTCTGCACATACCTGTCCGCTATTCATTGTTACTTAAAAAAAAATAATAAAAAAAAACCCACACCGCCACAGGTGGCTGAGGTCATTAAGGCACAGACTCGTGAGCGGGAGGTGTGGGGTTCGAATCCTGCCAGGACCGTCCTTCCTGACCGAGGTTTTTTCCAGGTTTTCCTCTGTCCTTATAAATGGTAAATGCTGGGAAGGTACCCTAAACTTAGGCCTGGAATGTTTTCTTCCTTAAAAAAAATCATTTCCCAATATATAATTTCATATTATGTATCATTAGTATCTGCCTGTGTGCCCCAGTAATAAAAACTGGCATTAAAATAATTACTTTAAAAAATAGGGTCTATTATTCTCTGGCCATTAATGGTGCACCACACTCCCTCGTGAAGTAGGTTATTTTTTCTGAAATATTGATTGTTTAATGAATTAACATACCCACTTAGGTGGAGCCAACATTTGCTGGCAAAGAAAATTAGATTAGAGTCGACTTCTTGTGCACACCATTCAAAATGCATTCACAATATCTACTCCTGGATGCAGGGTTTAAGTTCTTGCAATGCAGTAATTTTATAGGGTTTTAACCTCGGCAGCTTTGTAGCCATTCAAGCAAATTCCCATTTGCTGAGAAAGACCTGTAACATTTTTTGGGGAACTTTCCAGAGTATGTCAAATGTTATCTAACATTTCTTCTGTGAGTACTGTACATGACTGTGTACACTTTTATTAAGAATATTTCCCATTTCAAGAAATTTATTTACTAATCTGTGAATTGAACTTTGACTTGGAAGTTGAATATTACGGAATCTTTCTTGAAACAATTTGCTTACATCACAAGCCAGTTCTTTGCAAATATATGAATCATGAATAAAAATTCTTTGATACCTGAATTGAGCTGTATTAATGTAATTAATATGTTAAATTACACTGCTGCCAAATGAATACTTAATACACTGTCACACAACACAAAAAAACACATTCCTAGAGTTAAAGTCATACTGACCTTCCCTCCACCATCCTGGCGGACTTTCAAGAATGGGAATGAAATCAGAACTTCAGAACTCAGTCAACTGCATATGCAGCGGTCCTGTGAAGGAAAAATCACCCAGTATAAAGCATTGCAATATTCCAGTAGCACATTTCAAGGAGTGATTGGTGACGTGTGATATTGCATGAAGTTTTGCATGCCATTGCTTCATTATTCCCTCATTTCATACATCTTCTATTAACAAAGCATGAACAAAATAGAGTTATGAATAACTTTTGCAGAATAGCTAAATTATCTGTGTATTGGGCACCCTGGACTGCACACATGTGAAAATCATGTCTCCTGGAGGGAAAAATCTTCAGAAACAGAAAAGGCTAATTTTTATTAAGTGTACAGACAGTAAGCTATTCAAATTCCATTAGAAATCTTTACAGGGCCTTTTTGCTTCTCCTTCAAATTCACTCTGTTAGTCTTTTTATTTTCCATAACTACTTTTGTGCCAGATCCAAAACTACACAATTCACCCACTTACTAAAATTTAGTGCTCTTGGACATATAAATACACATAAAAATAATCATGGAATTCTGAATGAAATTAGTGTCATCCAGAATTCCAATTATAAAATGAGAATTTGTAGGCAGTCAGAACAATGAATTGTTTCAAATTGAGAAAATATCAATATATTCAGTTATACTGAAACTGTGGTATTATAAAGAAGCAAAATCAATGGTGCATAAGTTTTCTGGAAATGCCACAGTATTGCTAAAACCACAGTTTCAAAAAGGCTGATAAAACTGAGATCGGTTACACTTAGGCATAAGTATTTATTTTTGTACAATATACATTTCTCCCATCTCAGAAATAAATTTTGATTGATTTAATTATACAACTAGTGCTACTGGATACCAGTTTCACATATTACACACATTCATCTACTTATTTATTACATATATTCACTATTGTATCCATTTCATTCTTATGAACTATAAATCTTCTCAATTTAATTCTACCCTTAATTTCCTACAGGTTGCTCTCCACTGGAAATGAAAGCAACAGGCTCCAGCATTGATGGAACATGCCATTGCTCAACAGTATTCAGAAACTTAAGATTTCAATGAGCAAGTTGGTTCAGATGTAACCTGTGATTCTTGTATTAGAAGGTCCCAGGTTCATTCGCTGGTACCAACTTATCTGATAATTTTTTATGGCCACAAATGTAAATGATAGGTTAAATATTTCATTACCATAAACCATCACAGAAGCCCACCATTAAAAACCTTAAAGTGAAATAAATAGTATAAAAATTCCCTAAGCAACTAAGGCTTAAGGTTAAAATTGATTTATGTTCTATGTTGTAAAGAATGTGGAACAAAAACATATAAAACATTACATGAATGATGTCTACAGGGTGGATATGAACTGAACCAACAAACTTTAAGAGATTGTTCAGGGATGATTACTGAGATTTTTTATGTAAGAAACCCCATGGTCTCTGTAATTTTATGTTAATGTGACAGATATGTAATATCTTGTGGACAGTGACAATCTAAACCAATGAACTTCTCTATACCCTCTAATGACTGTAATAATTTATCATGTTATAGAAACACAACCAAAATTTACAAAACAAATTACAGGTACTGTACATGAGTAATGCAAAAACCTTCAGGCAAATCATGTACAATTTTGTTACACAACTGTTTAACTGTTCTATTACTGTAGCTGTTACTCTACAGACCTATTTCTTTACAGCAGCTGTTTGAAATGTTGAACATCATGATCATAAGAAGTTGTACAGTTACGTATATTGGACTCGCACATGCTCTAGAATGCCAAGATATTGGCATACTTCTGCAGCAGCTGTGATAATCCTAGCAACCAGGTCTATGGGAGTCTCTGCTGGAGTCTTGTAAAGTAGGCAGCTGTTCCATAGCCAGCTCAGTAACCAGATATGACACCAATGGACTTCTTCAGAGTTCATAAGAAGAGTCTAGTTTATGAGACTCCAGTCGATGCTTCCATGGACCTGGTTGCTAGGTTTGTCACAGTCGCTATAGAAGTATGCCATTCTCCTGGGATGCTAAAATGTATAGGACAGTCCATGATGCATCACTGTATAACTTGTTGTGATCATGGTAGGCAACATTTTGAACAGCTGCTGTAAAGAGACAAATCTATACAGTACAGTTACAGTAACAGAACAATTGAACAATCAGTAACAAAAGTGTACGTGTAGTTCAACTGAATCATACAATGATATTCATTAAAAGTGTACATGTTTTGCCTGAGGGTTGTTGCATTACTCATGTAAAGTATGTAATTTGTTTTGTAAGTTTTGGTTAATGTTTCTGTACACATAATATATTACAGTTTAAGAAGGTATAGGGTAATGGATTGATTTACATTTGTCATGGTCTACAAGACATTACATTCTAAATCGTCAACATCAAAGTACTCTGTAATGAGCTACTGGAGACCATGGGTTCCTTTTATCAAACATCCCTGAACAATGTCTGAAAGTTTGTCATCAGAGTTCATATCCATTCTGTATATGGACATTAAAAATATTCTAAGGTATGTAAATACACAGATACAACTATTTTATGCACATAACAAAAATTATTTCAACTGCAATATCATTTTAAAGAGCACTACTTCATGTTTCATATTAACAGCAACCAAAAATTGTGTAAGATCAAAGTGATAATAAATAAACATTTTAAAAAAAAGTTATACCAACAACTTGGTTTTGTAGCTCACAATAATCTTGGTGAAGAAATAAAGCTGTTAATTGATATTGTTGTATGATTCAGTTGAACTACACACTCTTAAAGCTTCACTTACTTTTCATAAATGTATAGAACCAGTTTCCAGATCATTTAATTCCCATCTTCAGCCAGGCTAAAGTTCAAATGTCGGATCATACGCTGAGCTGTGGGAATGTGTATTCAGCTCTGGTGGCAGTGTGATAAACTTGTAGTTTATGTTTTCATCTCCGGCAATGTCAAAGTTCATTAGACTGTCTTTGTATTTGTAGATTTTTCCCAGGTTGCTAGTTCCGTAGGTCCTTATACTGATTTTAATAATTTTGCATCATTTATTAAGTCATGATTTTGTGTCCAAAAATGATATGCTACTGCTGATTTCTCTATTTGTTTGTACTTTGTGTTCCTATAACCGTGTGCCTATACTTCTCTTTGTTTTCCCAATGTAGATTTTTTTCACATTCTGCACAATTTATTTTGTAAATACCTGCTTTTTCCTCTTGTGGAATACTGTCATTAACATTATATATCAGTAAGTTTTTAACATTAAATCTATTAATCGGTGCCAAACTGATATTAAAATCTTTAAGAATATTCTGAAATTTTTTTGTAGGCCATGGATGATATGTGAACTTTTTAAAAATTAACTTATCTTTTCTTGCTGAAAGTGTTGTGGTCCCTTTGATATGTTTTTGTCTCTTGAATTTCTGCACCTTTTTGTGTACTAGTTCTTTTTTAAAACCATTTTTAACTGCTGTTTCTTCTATTTGTTTGTATTCATTAAAATATTCTTCTTTGCTAATTTGTAGGTTAACTAGCCGGTGTATTAAACAGTTAATAACTGCATGTTTGTGCGCTGTGGGGTTAAAACTGTCAGCTTTGATGTGATTATCTGCATGTGTATTCTTTCTGTATATTCCAAATTCAAGATTTTCTTGACATTTCATTATTTTAATATCTAGGAATGGCAGCAAGTTATCTGTTTCTATTTTTTATGTAAATGATATGTTTATATCTTGTATATTCAAAAGTTTTAAGGCATCATCAATGAGTTTTTTGTTAACTATGGCAAATATATTGTCTACATATATGAACCATAGCTTAAATAAGTATGGAAAAGCTGTGTTGATGTGTGTTTCAAATCCACTCATGAAGAGGTTAGCTAGAAATGGAGATAAGGGGCTGCCCATTGTAAGTCCTGCTTGTTGTTTATAAAATGTTCTTTTGAAAGTATAAAAGGTTTGGTTTTATGCAAATTTCTGTGAGTTTGATGTATTCTTTTATGTGTGTATCCTTAATTCCACTTGTTTTAAGCCAATCATGTAGATAAATCAGGAGTTTTTCTTTTGGTATGCTTGGAAACAAAGATTCTACGTTGAAATATATAAGAGTGTCAGAGGGATGTAATTTTATGTCAGTTTTTTTCTATTAACTGATATGAATTGTTTATATTCCTGCTTTTAAAATTTGGGTAATGTCTTGAATCTATTAGCTAACCATTTTGCTAAGTAGTAAGACAGCGTATTGATGTTGTTAATGATGGAACGCATACCATTTCCAATCTTGTGAATTTGGGGTAAACCATATACCTTAGCTAATTTTGGGTTGCTCTGTTTTATTTTGCATATTATTTACCAAAATTTCAAAGCAGGAATATAAACAATTCATATCAGTTAATAGAAAAAAATTAACAACATAAAAATTCATCCCTCTGACACTCTTATATCTTTTGATGTAAAATCTCTGTTTCCAAGCATACCAAAAGAAAAACTCCTGATTTATCTACATGATTGGCTTAAAACAAGTGGAATTAAGGATACACACATAAAAGAATACATCAAACTCACAGAAATTTGCATAAACCAAACCTTTTTTACTTTCAAAAGAACATTTTATAAACAACAAGCAGGACTTACAATGGGCAGCCCCTTATCTCCATTTCTAGCTAACCTCTTCATGAGTAAATTTGAAACACACATCAACACAGCTTTTCCATACTTATTTAAGCTATGGTTCATATATGTAGACAATATATTTGCCATAGTTAACAAAAAACTCATTGATGATGCCTTAAAACTTTTGAATATACAAGATATAAACATATCATTTACATAAAAAATAGAAACAGATAACTTGCTGCCATTCCTAGATATTAAAATAATGAAATGTCAAGAAAATCTGAATTTGGAATATACAGAAAGAATACACATGCAGGTAATCACATCAAAGCTGACAGTTTTAACCCCACAGCGCACAAACATGCAGTTATTAACTGTTTAATACACCGGCTAGTTAACCTACAAATTAGCAAAGAAGAATATTTTAATGAATACAAACAAATAGAAGAAACAGCAGTTAAAAATGGTTTTAAAAAAGAACTAGTACACAAAAAGGTGCAGAAATTCAAGAGACAAAAACATATCAAAGGAACCACAACACTTTCAGCAAGAAAAGATAAGTTAATTTTTAAAAAGTTCACATATCATCCATGGCCTACAAAAAACTTCACAATATTCTTAAAGATTTTAATATCAGTTTGGCACCGATTAATAGATTTAATGTTAAAAACTTACTGATATATAATGTTAATGACAGTATTCCACAAGAGGAAAAAGCAGGTATTTACAAAATAAATTGTGCAGAATGTGAAAAAAATCTACATTGGGAAAACAAAGAGAAGCATAGGCACACGGTTATAGGAACATAAAGTACAAACAAATAGAGAAATCAGCAGTAGCATATCATTTTTGGACACAAAATCATGACATAATAAATGAAGCAAAATTATTAAAATCAGTATAAGGACCTACGAAACTAGCAACCTGGGAAAAAATCTACAAATACAAAGACAGTCTAATGAACTTTGACATTGCCGGAGATGAAAACATAAACTACAAGTTTATCACACTGCCACCAGATCTGAATACACATTCCCACAGCTCAGCGTATGATCCGACATTTGAACTTTAGCCTGGCTGAAGATGGGAATTAAATGTTCTGGAAACTGGTTCTATACATTTATGAAAAGTAAGTGAAGCTTTAAGAGTGTGTAGTTCAACTGAATCATAAAAAGATATCAATTAATATGATTAGCTTCACTGTGCAAGTTCCAATTTACATTTTAATTTTAAATAAAGCTGTGTTTAAAATATAAATGATAAATTTTGTTTGCAATGTTCATCAGCTTTGCAGAATTGTCATACCTTCACCATTTATTATTTTTTTCATACAGATGCTGCTATCTGAAGCAAAGAAAGATTTAGAAAGAAAAGATCAGGATATATTTCGTCTGACTAAAGAAGTAGTAGAATTACGCCTTTATAAAGCTTCACTGTCAGATGCCAAAGAAATCAAAGATCCATCTGAAAGTGTGAGAAGTACACCGGATAATGATGCTGTACAAAATGATACAAGAAAACATGAAGTAGTTCAAGATATTGGTGCTAATGATGAAAGATGTAGTGTGGATTTGAAGGATACTGCATCTACACAAGAAAATATACAAACATCTCCAGCATTACTTCCAAGTGGTAGGACAGCTGTGGACTTACCTTCTTCACTGACAGATTCTGGTCACTTTGAAGATGTAGCATCATCATCTTCAGTAAGTATATAATACTTATATACCAAACCGTTATCAGTGAGCAATACAGCTCCATAGACCTGTTTGAACAATTATCATACAATGCTCTACCCACTGCAGTGTAAATATTATGGTCCAGTATAATATTTAAAAACCTCAATTACTAAATGAGCAGATTTCAGTGACTTTTGATATCTTGTAAATGAAGCATTAAGACAATTTTGTTTTCATTTTCTAGTATACTTATGCATAAGGATGATAATGTTTAAAGTTTTAAAAAGTCCCACTAGAGAAAATACCATCACATAATTGTGCAAACCTAAGCATGAAGGTCAAAAATTTAAATCCAAACTTGTGTTTTGAATAATATACAATGCTGTGGAAACTTGTTGGTGGGTTTTGGCCCATGAGATGGAACATAGTACACCAGACAACATAGTTAACCTTCATGCATGACGTCATACACACTTGTGACAGTGCACAAATCAAATATCACTAGGGCAATGTAGATATTGTCCAGTAAACAAAATGGAAGTTAATGAACTGTCCATTTTCAATCAATCATGGCTTTAGACCCTTCTTTATAATTATTGTTTTTATCAACACAAAATTCTTTTTATTTAGTTCATTTCTATCGGTATTTACAAGTCATTGATGACAATTACAGAAAACAAAATCAACAAAACATCTTACTTTTCAGTTAGTGTTTTTCTATAACTATGTCTCCATATCATCCCTTTCTAGTCACTTTAAATCTGCTGGAAACAGAGACAAAAATTGCTCTACTCAACCTGCTCTGGTAGCCCTTGAGGATGTGTCCACATACATGTTTTTAATTCTATCTTTAATTTTCATTGCAAATAATTTTGGGATGGGTGCTTTCAACAACTTCATGTGGGCCTTCATGTGGATTTTCAAGAGTTGCCTTTACTCTGTCATCCCTTACAAGTACATGAATTGAATTATTGCAATTTTGAAATGCAAATGGGGTTTCTCTTGGTTTGTGGATCCTCGCAGATTTAAACTGATTCATGTACTAGGCATGTCTGCAAAGAAAGTTTATCTGGGGCCATTTACCAAAGGAAAACACAATTTCATGGAAGGGTTTTTGGAGCAAATACAGAAATTGTTAAATATTTTACAACAATTTCTCCACTGGAATTGAGACATTTGTCATACTATAGCATCAACTTTTGTATCCGTATTGTATAAGTTTGCACCCTGGGATCAGAACCCTTTGTGACAGCCATCTGCACATATCATGTCCTGACCAGACAGGAATTGCTTGAAGTGTAAGAACAGATGGCAATTACTGGGAGCAAGATCTGGACTATAGGGTGAATGTGGAAAGAGTTCCAAGTGGAACTGCTGCAGATGGGTTGTTATGTGCCCTGTATGTGGCCAAGTATTACTATGCAGCACGAAAACACCAGTATTAATTGCCCCATGCTGGTTGTTTTGAATGGCCTATCATAATTTCTGCAGTGATAGTACCACTGCATGTATGTCCATGCTGATCCCATGCACTTCTATACCCACCTGGCATACCATCTCTGGAACAGCAGGTGCTCCATGACTATTTCTTGCAACAAGGAGTGAGAAATCAGTAGAATATGCCTGCTGAGTTCTGTAAGCGATGGTTCTCCATAATGTGCTCTTGCACTTAATTCACAAGGTCATCCCATAGACCCAAGATCGTGGGTTCAATCCTGGCCAGAGACTATGCTTTTTTGGGGAGGGCATAAAATTCCTGCATATGACTTCCTTTGGAAGGGAAGTAAAGCTGTGGTTCTCATGTCATAGATTTATGGCAATTAAAAGAACCTCAAGTCTGAAAGAAGAAGCCTCTGAGCAAAATTGATGCCCTGAATTGAATAGGATGTTGATGATCTGAGATGTTAAAGAATGTCCATAAATAAATCAACAAGATCCCCGTAATGCTAGATGGCTGCTTATTGTACTCCTTTTTATGCCCATTTTGCTGACCTTTATAAATTTTATACCCCAGTGATGCACCATCTGCTTATGACATCCAGCCCAGAGACCTGACACAGCTGATGATGAATTTCAATTTGTGCTCAGTTCTGAGTATTCAAAAATTTATCACAAACTGAACTTCACAATTGGCAGGGGATAGATAAAGGCTACCACTGCTGCAAAGATGCTAACTACTATGTGCAGTTGGAAAGTCCACATGACAGATTCGATTGCAACATCATGTCACACATGTGCTCTAGCCTCTTGCAATGCATGGGCTGCTATCATGAGGGAAACTTTGTGGATCCACCTCGTACTTTCTAAATTATGATATAAATTTTTGTTAGTCCACATTCACTTTTGTATCAGGAGCACTGAAAAAAATCTTGAACATGTATTTATATAATTTTGAAGGTTTTTACAGTGAAGATATTATATTTAAACTTATACAATGTGGGCAACTTTTTTACCCACTTCACTTACTATCTTTAAGTTGGGGCAATGTTTCGGGAACAAGTGTTCCCATCCTCAGCTGTTAACCCATTCTTTCTTTCAAGATTTTGTTGAAGTTATTTACTTGCAAATTGAGGGGATTCTTATCTAATGTAATGTAATCTGGTTCTTTTAATAAGTTTTGCACTCTGTATGTATAATCTTCTTTATCTAAAATGCTATCTTATTGCCTTTATCTGCTTTTGTGTAGACCACTGGTTTGACTTTAGTTTGTTGATGATGCCTTTATCGTTGTTGGTTCGGTTATATTTACTCGCCTTTAGTTTTTCTAAAATTTTGCTACAGTTTTTTTATTATTTGTTTATCTATGTCATTTAATGGATGGCATGCAATTTTAATATATGCTACGTAATTGTCTGTGATTTTGGAGAAATCTATACACGTGTTTAATCCTTTGTTGAGGAAGTTGGATTTCTTCTTTGTTGAAAGTTGATTGTGAAAGATCTACTATATTATTTTCCGGAGGTTGCATCCTCGGTTCCGATTTGGTTAGTTGGTGTCGCAACTTATTCAATTTGTGTTTGAGTTTCTGATTTTTGGCTTTCATAGTAAAGTTTACATTTCTGTATAGCTTCTCCTATAGATTTTCCCATGTAATGGGGCCTAGGAAGTGGAAAGTTTCAAATGTAAAGTGTAAATGTTAGAATCTATTTCACTTAGCTTTTTGTAATGTAAATTATTTTCAACTTGCAACTTTTTTCTCTGCTGTTTTTTGAAGTAACTTTGTTTTGTAGGCAAAGTTTTAAAAATTTAATGTCTGCTGCGATGTTTCTCTTTTTTATTTGTAAATTTAAGTAGGTTTTAATTTCTCTCTTTGGGTTTCCAATATTGAGGTAATACATAATTAAATGACTTCCGCTTACCTCTGGGACTGCCATCTAGTCTAGTTGAAATGCCATGTGTTGGCCAAGTTAAAGCTTCTAAAGCTGTGCGTCTAATATAATGCATTTATTTAATTTTGAAGCTGTTTACAGTGAAGATATTATATTTAAACTAATACAATGTCAGTAACTTTTTTACACACTTCACTTACTATCTTTAAGTTGGGACAATGTTTCGGGAACCATTGTTCCCATCCCCAGCCGTTGTCCCAAAATCTTTGAATATATTGAGCAGAATACCATACACCATCTCAGCAATTGTTGCATTACGCCCCTCTTATTGGACCGCCACGGGTGGCCGAGGTCGTTAAGTCGCGGACTCGTGAGCGGGAGGTCTAGGGTTCGAATCCCGCCAGGACCGTCCTCCCTGACTGAGGTTTTTCCAGGTTTTCCTCAGTCCTCATAAATGGCAAATGCTGGGGAGCTACTCTAAACTTAGGCCTGGAACGTTTCCTTCCTTAAAAATAATTCCTTTCCCAATATATCATTTCATCTCATGTATCATTAATGTCCATCACCTTTGGTGCCTCTGTAGCAAAAATGGGCATTAATATTAGTTCCCCTCTCATTGGACAGCATAGTTCCAGCAGAACAGTAGGTAATAATATTCTACTCTATAAGAATTTCCTGCATGGATAAATGGCTTGAGCATACAGTGAAATCTTTCAATCTTCCCATTTGATTGTTCATGAATTAAGGTGTTTCTTGTTAATTTACAGCTGCAATTTTTTACAAGTGCCTGAGATAATTCTAATTGAAATTGTGTACCTAGCCAGTCACAATTTCACATGATGTTCCAAATCGAGTGATCCAGGAATTAAAAAATTCTTGCACTACAGAATTATTATTTTTGAATAGTTGAAACATTTCCTCGATGGCAAAGAGTTAACATTGCAGTTTGCAGTTCAACAGTAATGCCATCAGCAGCCCAGGACTTATTCCACAGATGCATTCAGAGTTCTGTTTTATAGTGGATAAGTGTTTCAACAGATACATTGATTATGTCTAGCTGAATTGAGGTTATTGTGTTTTTCTACAAGGTGTTCTGGTTTTAAATGAGATGTGAAATATTCTATCTTAAGAAAAGCCTTTCCTTCAGAAAAAACAAAAAAATTGTTACTGTTTAAAATACATAATTTGCACCCCACTCATTAGCTGGGTCTTGGTGATTAGTGTGAGGGTAAAACAATAAAACAAACTAATCATACAACAATACACAAACAATTTAAGAGGTAATTATTTTCTAAACTATCAAATGATGCTTTGAAACTACCCTCCTTCATTTTCCACTTCTTTAGGAAATTATTCATCACTCATTGTAGTTAATTTTGAGAAATCCAAGTAATTTCCTGACAAATATTATTTATGAGTTCTTGTATGGTGTGCATGTTTGTCTTGTGCACAGCATTTTTTAATTTACCCCAGAGATAATGTTTGCAGGCTTTTAAATTTAGCAGTCTTTTGCACAGACCCTTATGAAATTTTCCCTTGTTCAGGATGATGGAAGAAATTTTTAGGGGAACTTTCTAAACTGTTTCCATTGTCGTTTAATCTTCTTTCATTGAGAACCCTATGCTGCTTTTTTGGTTTCTTAGTCTGGACACTTCCAATTTCCTAAAATTTATTATACAGTTTATGGACTGTTTTATGATCTGGAGCATCTACACAGGAATCTTGCTAGAAAACAGTCTTCAAACTTCATGAGCTGACTAGTTAACTCATATGAATGAATTGCAAAGACACATTGTGATAGTAAACTTTATGTATACTGTCAAATTAAGAAAGAAACAATACAACACACACCTGGAAGATCTGCTCTATGACTGAGATAGTCAGCAAGTAGTTCTTGTATGATGTGCAGGTTTGTCTTGTACACATAATTTTTAATTTACCCCAGAGATAATATTTGCAGGCTGTTAAATTTAGTAGTCTTTTGCACAGACCCATGTGAAATTCTCACTTGTTAAGGGCAATGAAGAAATTTGGTAGGGGAATTTTCAGAGAAACCCCCCCCCCCCACACACGCATGTGCGCGTTATCAAAGAAAATAGAGAATGAAATCAAATCTGTACAATTTTCTTCTGTAATTTTGGATACTACACAAGATGTGAGCAAAACAGATTGATTTAGTAAATTTTTCAGATATGTTCATATAGTTAAATGTTTAAAACTTTGTAAAATAAAAATAAATGAAATATTTAAAGATTCAAAAGATGAAAGACCATACTGCTGTGTCATTGGAAGCCAAAATTCTAAATTCAATGGATGAAAAGTGTATCTCAATAGACAAATGCCATAGCCAAGGTTATGATGGTGCTGCAAATATGTGCATGACCTATAACATAGAGTAAAAGCAAGGATTGAAAAAAAAAAAAAACAGAACAGTTAAACATGTTCACTGTGTTCCACATAATTTGAATCTAGTTCTAAATGACATTATTAGAAATGTATCTTAAATAAAGATTTTTTGATGTAGTTGAAAGACTTTATTTGTTTTTCAAAGTACAAAGCAATGGGTAATATTATCCCTAGCTTCCTACTCCTTAAAAAGATTTTGTCCTACATGCTGATCATCAAGATTGGACTGAATAAAAACTCTCTAAGACATGATTATTTTAATGTTATGAAGGCACTAACTGCAATGGAATTGGAATCAAAATATGTCAACAAATGTAATGAATTTGCTCTTAAAAGCAAATGGAAAATGCTGATATTTGTTTTTCAAGTTATCCTGCACTCAAAATATTTGAAGCTGTTAATTTGGTATCAACATTACTGCAATCTAACAACCTTCATTTTTCTCTAGCTTCACTGTTACTCCAAACCACTGCAAATTTGTTAAATGACTACAGGAATAATTATCCAGCATGTCTCTTGCAAAACAGTGGGGAGTTGATGCCATATTTGAAAACAAAAGATTCTGCAAAACTAAGAAGCAATTAGATGAACTGACTGAAGATGAACGTCTGTCAGGCCCTGAAAAATATTTTCAAGTAAATGTTTTTCATATGAAAATAATCAAATCAAAATTAGGTTCAATTCTATGAAATAAGTGATGTACTTGGTGTACTCACCCCACAGTTTTTGTCTACTGCAAAAGGCGAAGAATTGCATAGTAAAACACAACATTTATCAATGCAGTATGTTGAAGACTTTACAGAATATTTCTCATTTCAGTTACAGTGCTTCAAAAGAGCATTAAAATTAGATTAAGACAAAACATATGTTCCAGAATTGGCACACTTCTTGCTAATCAAAAACTGTGCTTTAGCATCACGTATACCAGATGTTTGCACTACTTTCATTTTATTTCTCTCTCTACCTGTACTAGTTCTATCAGCTGACCAATCATTTTCAAAATTAAAACTAATAAAAACATATTCACATAACACCATGTCACAATTGTGATTAAGTAAACTATCTAGTGTAAAAGAATACAAATAATTGACATGAGAGAAGTAGTAGAAACATTTGCCTTAAAGAATACTAGATGTCTTTGCTGCTTCCAATAATCCTTAAGGATTCTACATATTATAGTGTCCCTGTACCAGATTTCTCTGTTATGCTACTGCCTAGATTTGGTATATGTGTTGTTTGTAATTGAATTATGCACTGTTTCTTCATTATTTTTAGAAGTCACAGGAGCATCCCAAAGAGGAGGTGATCTTTTGACTGACTCTGTTTTACATAGGTGCCTTTCAACCTCCGAAACATATCTGTAGTTGTTCTTCCTGGAAAACATTCCTCGTACAAGCATCTTACTTCCACTGAGTTACGTCTTGCTTCATCATAAAGCAACAGTATGTTCACATATTTGTCATTTGAATACACTTCTATGTGTGTACACCTGAGCAACAATGTCAGTCTTGGTGGTGTAGTGGTAACCATACTTGCCTTCTAAACCCAAGGTCGCTGGTTCAAACCCGGCCAGGATCGATGGATTTTTCCGGGTGTAAAAAATGGCAAGTATGGCTTCCTTTGGAAGGGAAGTAAAGCCGTGGGTCCCGTTTCGTACATTTACGGCACGATAAAGAACCTCAAGCCTGAAGAAGAGGCCTCTGAGCAAAATTTGTCGGCCGTTTCACGCCCTGTATAGAATGGGATGCTGATGACCTGAGATGTTATAGTGTGTCCTTAAATAAACAAATAAAAAAAATCTGAGCAACTACTGAGACTCCTAGAAAGATTAGCCGTACCTATTGCAAAGTACACAGAAGGTTGATTCATGTCAGTTTTCAGTGCAGCTACCTAGACACTTTGCATTTTGAAGGATTTAAAAGTTAAAATAATTTTTTATGTGTTCCACCAACTTATTGCATGCCATAGGAATTGCAGTGGATATAGTCTTCAGGAATTAACATTACAGCATGCTGTCATGTCCCAAGTTTGATAATGGTCTCTATAAATAGAATAGATGATATGTTTTCTTCATTTTTATTTAAATATGTTACTCTTGAGAGCTGCCATGTTGTTCAAGCACATGTGTAGCATGTTCAGTTCCCACTTCCATGGGTGGCCAAGATCGTTAAAGTGTGGACTTGTGAGTGGGATGTTTGGAGTTTGATTCCCACCAGGACCCTCCTCCCTGACTGAGGTTTTTTCCACGTTTTCCTCAGTCCTCATAAAAGGCAAATGCCAGGGAGGTACCCTAAACTTAGGCCTGGAACGCTTCCTCCCTTAAAAAATTACTCCTTTCCCAATTTATCATTTGATTTCATGTATCATCAGTGTCCATTGCCTGTGGTGTCTCAGTAGTGAAAACAGGCATTAAACACTATTCAAAAAAAAAAAAAAAAGGTCATTTCCTGATTGACAAAGCTGCTTGGGTGAGAATATCACATTTTATAAAGCTAAATGAAGCTCCAAATAGATTGCATCATTTTTGTTTCACATATTATCCTTAAACCATAAAAATGTGTTTAATGTTAAAATTGAAAATAAAAGGACAAAAGGTGGCAGAGAAACTACTAGCACTTTTATGCAAATATAGCCCAAATTATAATTACTATTTAAACATGTTGTGTGCATAACTTGAACAATAGCAAGTAAATGATTTATTGGAAGGCACTGCATTTGATAAGGTTAGAGTTTATTTCCTTTAAGTTTTGAAATGTTTATAATTTGGTTTGAATCAATATTTTACTTTCTAGGTACATCATCAAAAACAAGAATCAGTATTAAAAATACTATATCACAATTAGCACATCCCACTATTCTATTAATTAAACCAATTTCAATCACTGTCTATAACAAAACCATTGCAAAGATAGTCTCAATTATAAAAAGTTGGCTGACAAGGGAATAAGCTTATCTTAGGAAGAGAGTGGTACATGATATCTATTAAAAAATGTTTTTACAATGTTTCAATCTCTTCCAGAGGCTCTCTAAATGCAGTTGTAGTAATGATAATGTAAAATTGCCTAAGTTATAGTAGTTAGAAAGGAGAAGGCCAAATGTAATTTTCATTGCAGTAACCCATATTTATTTGGTTGTAGTTCCCGTTAATGTAACATTTGAATTGTTTGTAATTAAATAGATAATTATAATTTTTTATTGTTTACTTATACTTTTAATATCATTTAAAATTCACAATTATTTCATAGTTTCAGACAATAAATGTTAGGGAATTAAGTACACTTTTGTAAAATTACTAAAATATGTTTTGTCCCTGCAAATTTTTATACTGCATTTAGTCTTTATGTCATCATTTAATGACACTGTATTTATTCTTATTTCACATTAGTACTGTTCACAATTTCATTTTAGGATTACCTTTCTACATAAAATGTTAATCATTATAGCTCAGGTGAAAATGGTGTCCGATTTTCAAATAGTTAAAACAAAGTCTAATATATATTTGAGGTTTTTCTAAAATGTAGTTGTGATGTTGAAGGTTAATATGAGGTAATTTAAGCTGGGATATTTACAGTTCATTTAATTTTATTCTCCAAAGATTTATGGCACCCAGTATGGGGCATCTAAAACTTTTAAAGATTTTTATGCCAATATTGTTAAGCAGAATCAGCATTGAATAATGTTTGCAGGTTAATTCCAAAGAATCATTAAACTTGGCTCATTCATCAAGCTTGCTTCAGCCCATCAAGGATAATTCAAGAGGTACGCTTTTAGAGGATAGAGAAGGTGAGAGAACACGCATTGTTTGTATGTATGAGAAGAAACTAGATGAACTGCAGAGGAATCATGTAAATGAGTGCCAGGAAATTAAAGAACGTAATAATGACAAAGTGGAGAGTATTCTTCAGAGGCTGAGTGATGTCAATAATAGGTATGTTTAGCAGTAGAACATTAAATTTAGTTCATAAATAAAACAATTTTGGAAATGAAGACTAAGTGTTTTACAGACATGTTTTCTAAAAATTTACTCCTAAAAACACACACTGTACAAATCTGCATCTATTGAAACCAATTCTGAAAGCAGCCATGCTACTTGTTCTATGGCATAGCACTCAGTTCCTCTTCATAGGTATCAACAGGTTCTTCCAAGTTGAAATATTACAAATAATTTCTACAGCATTATGTCTTTAATAAGAAACAGAGCTGTTATTAAAAGCCACAATTATGTGACATGTCCTGTAAAGAATTCTTAGTGTTAAAGTTTAACCTATGGCACTTCAATTTGATTCCTAAAGTAAAGAAACTGTTACATAGAAAATGAGTTTTAAACAAAGAGAATATTTTAGTGGTATTTTTACAAGACATGCAACATTTAAATGACTCACTTGTGCATGGAGCCAATGGAATGGTGTTCACTGCCTTCTACATACCATGAACAGTCTTGGACACTTCTTTGAGGGTTGCTAGTTTTTATTCAGAATTACTGTGCACATTGTATACAAAACAACAGCCCTCGATGTCCACTCAGTGCTACTGTGACAGTCAGAAGCACAACCAGTGTGCACATTTTGGAATTGGCAGTTGCTGCACATTTAACATAAAAAATGGTTATCATGAATTCCATAAATGGCCCATGTATTACAGTCTCAGAACACTCATTAGCTACAGCTCTGTTTTAATAACAATCTAAAGTTCATTGTCTATAAAAATAAAAAAACGTCATGATTAATCTACATTTATTTATCTGCACTCCCAAGTACATAGATGTTCAACATTTTAAGTACAGAGCCAATTTCCCCTGAAACCAGGCAATTTTGGTGATTTTGAGAATTTTTTTTCCTTGATTTGGTATTGGAAACTGTTCTAGTAGGTGAATAAACATATCTTTATAGTAGTTATTTGAAAAATAATGGAATTAGCAGTTTATAGAGTTTATAGCTAACTGATAAAATAATGGTGGAAATAATAGTTATTAAAATGTTTTTATTTTGGCACAGTGAGGTGGTCAGAGCCTAGTCCCCTGGAATTCCAGTAGGCTGCTACTGATGAACTGGGGACTGTGTAAGCTAGATGGAAATGATGTATTTTGGTTAATTATTTTAGAATTTTAGATAAAGGTGTTAGTAAAAATTAAATCATTGCATTAAACATTTTTGAGATTGTGGGGGGTTACACCTAAAATGACCTGGGCCAGTTAGTTTTTTTTAGCATTGAATAAATTTCAAATACTCCTTATTAACTGTTGTTTGAAGGGGGACCTCATGTTAATTAGCCATTCCACGGCAGTTAAAGAACAAACTCACCACTACCTTTCCTGCTGACTGATTAACATTGGCCTTTTTTGGTATCGGATAACCAGACTTAGCTTACCTATTTGCTTTTGAAATTATAATGTTGAAACCAAATCTCATCACCTGTAATGATGTAATTCAGGTATGCCTGGACATGCTCTGCTTCCAGACACATATTCATTCACACCATCTTCTGTTCAGGGGTCAGCAATTCCACACACATAAGGCACAGATGCATGTCTCATATGTAAGTGATTATGCAGAATGGTGAATGCATTACCATGGAAAATTGGTAATATGTCTGCCAGTCTATTCAATGCTATTCGTCGATCTTGCTGAACATTGATGGCAGCTGCATTTATCATGGTCATTCACTGCAGTGTTTGGAGCACTTAACCATCCAATCCAGCTTTGTTGCTGAAGCACAGTCCTCCTTAAACTCTTTGAACCATCAAAATGTGATCAATTGTGGTGGAACATTATTGCCACATGCTTGCTGTATCATCCATGCTGAATTTCTACAGACAGAAGCAAAATTTCAGAGCACCATATTGTTCATTACAAAATGTCTCATACAGCATCCTGTACTAAGATGCATGTGCTTATGCCCTTACAATTTTTTCCACCAATCACATGAGATCTGTTCTGATGAAAAATTATTTCACCAGCTATGATCATCAACTGTATGATGATGGAAAAAAAAATCATGATTGACTAGGCTTTTAATTAGTCGAACATTTTAAATAATACAATCATAATGATATTGATTAAATTTTTCTGCTTCATTATACAACTAAAAGCCATGAAAACATAAACAAATAATTTAAAAAATAATTTTTCCAATTTCAGATTTTATAAAAGTGCACAAAATACTGTTCTGCTCCAGCTATGGAGTAGAATAGAACCATTAATGAAAATACTAAACTTTCTCCAAATCTTAGTGATTTCCTTCATTTATAATCAAATTCAAAACAATTTAAGCAATAATGAACTTAACAAGTAATAAGTGTTCTTTAGCAATGGGGATAATTCACACAATTGAAACAATTGTATAAAATATAGTGAACTTTTGTAACAGTGGTGTCAAATATTAACATTTTTTAAAAAATTGAGTCGAAATTGTTTAAAAAATGTTAATTGAAACAATATTCATCTGTGTCAACATTAGTATCCAGACCTATATACCGCCACCGGTGGCCAAGGTCGTTAAGGCACAGACTTGTAAGCGGGAGGTCTGAGGTTGAAATCCCAACTGGACCATCCTCCCTGACTGAGGTTTTTTCCAGGTTTTCCTCAGTCCTCATAAATGGCAAATGCCGGGGAGGTACCTTAAACTTAGGCCTGGAACGATTCCTTCCTTAAAAAAATAAATCCTTTCCCAATATATCATTTCATTTTATGTATCATCATTGTCTATCACCTATGGTGCCTCTGTAGCAAAAATGGGCGTTAAACACCATTCATTCATTCCAGACCTGTATGACCTCATACAAGAATTGTTTGTGCACTTCTTAGATGAAGCACAGACAACTCAACTTTCATTAGAATAAGAATAGAGATAACCATAATACAAACACACCGCATCACTATTATTTTTTGGAGTCCAAAGAGTAATCGTACTTCTCTTCACAGCTCTCTTCTTCTATCACCTGTGATGCCTCAGTAGTAAAACAGGTGTTAAATGCCATTAAAAAAAGAAAACATCTCTCTTCTTAGCCTTTGATTTCTTAAAAGGCTTTCTATTTTTTTTTAAGAATTGATCCTGTGTCCAATTTTTTCTTGATTTTTTTCTGCTTGCTGTTTTGATTTTGCTCTTGATAATTTTGTTAATATTTCTAGTTCAGCCTTTTATGGAAAAAAAGTCAAAATTTGCTGTATCATTCTTCTTACCAAATTTCCTCCTGTATCTGAGCTTTTGGAATTGCTAACATGTTTGCTGGAGTGACATCAGGGAATGTTGTTGATGAAATTTTTGGTGGAGTAGAAGTTCACGACTAATGATAGGCTTAGGATTTGGCACATCCTTTTGAATACTGGGGTCTTCATCTGTTTTGTCTTCTGTTCAACAAATCTCATCTTTCTGGAGATTCAGAAGAAGGTATTTCAAAAACTCTTTCAACTCTTTAGTCTCAGCTGATAATTCTGAACATTTAGAGGATGGCATGTTCATTAGTCTTGAATAATCTGTCTGCTTGTGGTTCAGTTTCAATGTTAGTTGGGATTGTTGGCATAACGTAACATATTCAAAGATGTCAAGTGGCCAAATTTCAGTAGTTCTGAATCCATTGAATGTTTTTCCTTCAGCTTTCACAAAGGCAGGACCAAACATATGCTACATACCAGAGTATGATGACTGGATGAATTTGTATTCAGCCATTTCCTAGTCTCCTGCTCATAATAGATTCTTAGATACCTCATGGAAGCAATATCAAGGGCTGTTGATGTAAGGCATGAGGTGGTATTCAAACTAGAACTTTATTTTCCCCTCCATAGTTTTATTTTTTATTTTTGTTTTTTGAACTGCTGAGGCATCATAGGCAGTTCATAGTTGATGACTTTGAGGTTTCTAATATTGGTATAATGACCATCCATGATCAGCAGAACAATATTTGGAGGCATGTAGGCTCCAGCTGAAAAACTTATCTCTCATGACTGTTTCTCCTTTCTATGATGGTGTCAACATTGGAGAAATAATGTTTTAATGTCCTATAGGATTCGCTGTGACATCAGTCTCATTACAGCTGAAAATACAATCAACTGACAAATTGTTTTTACCACAAAAAGCAGTAAGTAGGTAAAAGGTTTGAACATTAGGCTGATTAAATCCCTTTACATAGGCACCATATTTATCTTCAGGTTTTGAAGACTTCATTCAGGATGTCTTTTTAGGAAGCTCTGCATTCAATCTTACATCTACCAACCGTGTTATTTTATTGAATGGATGATGCAGGTAATTCCTTTTGGCCAGTTGGTACACTATAAAATGGCAGTCGAACATGGCCAACCCAAAGAGAGTGGACTCCATCAGTTTTATGTATACTACAAGTTAATTTTCTTGGTCTGCAGTGAACACAATGTAAAACTTCCCTGCAGGTTTTCTGCACAGTGAGTTGGTGCTTTTATTTTTCTTTACATTTCTCTGCAATTTTTGGAATGTTAAACTATTGCCATGCTTTTCATTTTGTTGTTGTATCCATTATCTTTGAAATCATCGCGGTGATGATTTCATTCATGCTTAGGATGTTTCGTTTCTGTGATGGCTCTGTGTACTAATATCTTGATTATGGTTCTTTTTTGTGCCAGATGATGATTCGATCTGTCATTGAGATATCTTTCTGTGTGTGTGTTCTTTCTATAAACTTGATGGCCAAGAGCTCTTGATGATCACAGAACTGGAACATCTTAAGCATGGATTAAATCATCTCCACAATGTTTTCAATGCCAATGGATACAGCAACAAAGATATTGACAGAGCCATTTGCCCTAAGCAAACAGTAACATCTAACACCTATTCAAACAAAAAACCCAAGGCTGTTCTGATGTACATAGAAGATGTTACCTTGCATATAGCATGTATATTAAAGAAAAAAGGCACACAATCTATCATCACTCCAACTGTTAAATTAGGACAAATGTTTAATAATGCAAAAGACCCTAGGCATCCTCTTGACACTATGGGAATTTATAAAATACCATGTGAATGTGGCAAAGTTTACTTAGACATGACCGGAAGATCGATTAAATAACGATTGGAGGAACACCGACATCTGCACCTTAATCAACCCGAATGATCTGCAGTAGCAGAACATGCAATAAATGAATGCCATGGTATATACTGTAATAAAACAGAAGTGGTGGCAAAAACACAAGGATTTTTCAATCTAGCCAGGGGGGAAGCATTGGAAATACAACAGCATCCAAACCACTTTAATAGAGATGGGAGATATCACCTAAGTAGCACATGGAAACCGGTTCTTAAAAACAAACAACTACCACCCCTCCATTCCCCCCTCCACTTCTACCACTCACATTGTAACGATCATCCTCTAAAGCCAGACCGAGACCAATCAATACTGTCGTCTTGTTAACATTTAGGTGTTGTTCATTGTTCACTGAAGATGCCAACCGAAGTAGTTGGTGAAAGCTGTGGTAGTAATGTTAACCATGGACCATGTCAATACAGCCCAGGATATTTTAACTGTTTTAACTATTGTTGATGGGTTATCTTTTTAACATAATCTTTCACCGCCTATAATAAAGACATCATACCAAATTCTATCATTAATGTTAATGAATCAAGTATTGGGGTGGAATGGAAGCAAGCAAACCTCTGCTGAAATGTGTAAACATGTCATCAGCACAAGTAGTCTTTCAGTTGAATAATAATTAATAGCCTTTTCAGTTATAGCTAATGTAAAGTTTAAGGTGCGATATGGCCTAAATGTATTTCTGAAGAATATGAATGCTTACCTTGACATAATTCCACAAATGTTAGAAAGATAATGATAAAATGGAACACAATGCCACTTTGTACAAACTGATTTTGATTTGGTTAATTTATGGATGCTGTTTAACATCTCAGATCATCAGCATCCCATTCAATTCAGGGCATGAAACGGCAGACAAATTTTGCTCAGAGATCTCTTCTTTCAGGCTTGAGGTTTTCTTTTGTGCCATAAATATATGACATGGGACCCATAGCTTTACTTCTCTTGAAGCCATATTTAAGGATTTTTATGCCCGAAAAAAAATCTGTCAATTCTGGCTGGGATTGAACCTGCGATCTTGGGTTTAGAAGGCAAGTATGGTTACCACTACACCTCCAGGACCAACTTGTACATAAGACCAATATCAGCATTGCCAACTGTTCCTTTACCCAATCAGAGAATAGTTCTACTCCTGATAGAATGCAGTTCATACTAGTAGATTTAAAAAGGGTATACCATTCTTCCCCACAATTCTGTCCTGGCCTGCCCCTTGTTCCCCTGCCTTTTTTCATTGTCTTTAGAAGAGCTGCTATCACTATGATTGTTCCCCTATAATATAAAGAATAAAACCCCCTTAACACATTCTTATGACATAAACTAGGCTTAATTTTTTTAAAAAAAAATTATTCAAAATGATATATTTTTCTTAAAATTACTTCAACATGCCGGTATCTTTCACTTAATGTATTTTACTATAAAAGTCAGTATTATCATCTACATTGAATAATCTGATTATTTCTTCCCAATTATTTCTTGTCACTCCATCTTGAAAATGGCTGGTTACTTTCTTAGAGACAACACTACTTCTTTCTGCATTTGTCTTAAGTTCCATGAAATGTGAATAATATAATGGATATAGCAGAAAAGTGTCCTAATTTTACAGAATGTTTTTGTAATAGCATGATGCAATGACCAAACACACAAGATTTGCAGGCAGTGATTTTTAAATGAAACTTCTTGATTGACCCTGTAAAAACAACAGGCTTGATAAATTTCATAAGAATCATAGCCTGTAAATTTATGGGTAAAGTACCTAGCGTGATTAGGAACACAAGTACCATACACTTCTTGCTAAAATACCCACAAATTATCTTTTAAAACTAAAGCTAAGCTTAGACATATAAAATCTCTTGCTGTACAATTTCTGCATGACTGTTGAATTAGCAAGTTTGTTCTGGCAATAAACAATGAATGCATGAATTGGAGACTTTTATTTCTTTCAAGAATTAGGTCAAATATACCTCAGCAATTTTCGCTCTTAAGTACTTCCATATATGGTCAACATTGAGAGAGTTTCTTGCTAGTTAACTTTCCAGTGTCACAGCCCCACTTTCATAAAATATTCAACACAAAAGTTCTAACCTGCCACTTATAAAAGTCATTGAATTATGTTAATTTTTTACAAATGGTACGTAACCTAGGAGAAAATTCTTGATATGATTCAGTTATTGAGTTTTTATTTTGTTTGTTTAACTCTTGTTTATCGAGACATCACAGGCAGTGAACACTGATGATACATGAGATGAAATGATAAACCGGGAAAGGATTTTTTTTAAAGGAAAGAAGTGTTCCAGACCTAAGTTTAGGGTACCTTCTCGGCATTTGCCATTAATGAGGACAGAGGAAAACCTGAAATAAACCTGTCATAGAGTATGGTCCTGATGAGACCTTCTGCTCATGAGTTCATGCCTTAATGACCTCAGCCGCCCGTGGCAGTAGTTATTTAGTTGCTTTATATTACTTGACAAGCTTGGAGGTACAAAAAATGAAGATTCACAGTGAAAGTAGTGTTATTTTATAATTTTCATCCTTATTGTTTAAATTATGATACGATCAGATAGGGTAAAACATAAATTGGACCATATGTTTACGTTTTAAATTACAATAGTTTGTTTTTTGCTAAAATTTTTAATAGTGTGTCAGTAGAAAAGATGACAAAAAATGGCAAAAGATATGCATTAGGGAGACAAAGAAAGATAAATTTTCTAATTTTCTTCCATGTAGACTTTTAAAAGTGAATCACAATGTAGTCACATCGTATCTGTGCTTCACAGTAAGAGACATTTATTCACAGCATTGTTTGTAAATGAACTCTCTGCATTGCAGTGCTCCTAAGCCAGCGCACTAATACAGTGAATGTGGTTAGCATATACTTCTTTAATAATAGTAAATGGCTTAGATTCAATGTAACAACTGTAGTGGAAGTATTGAATCTTGTTCTCCCAGTTATAACTCTCTTCAGTGCATATAATATGCTTACAAGCTCCTTTAAAACAATTTTAACATTTAACAAATTATTTATGAGGAAGTTACTCAAATTTCACTTGTTTTATTCCACCTACTTACATGTTTCAAAGGCAAATTTCCTTCATCGTCAGCACGGTTCCACTGTCAGCTTTCCAGCGTGGTATTAAGGTGTTGCTCTTTGGATTTTACAAACTTTTTGATGAGGTTGCTGTTGTTTGGAAGATCAAAATTAACTAAATTTTCTTTGTTTTCATTCAAGAAAATATTTTCCCACACTGATAATTCTTCAACAAAAATAAAGAAAATTTAATTAATTTTGATCTTCCAAAAAACAGCACCTCATCAAAAATTTGTAAAATTTAAAGAGCGACACCTTAATATCATGCTGGAAAGCTGACAGGGGAACCGTGCTGACGATGAAGGAAATTTGCCTTTGAAACATGTCCAAGTAAGTGGAATAAAACTAGTGAAATTTGAGTGACTTCCTCTAAATAATTTGTTATATGACACTATGTTTCACTGTGAAAATCCCAAACTATTCAAATTTAAATTTTAACTTTATTTGAATAATAGCTTGGGCTAACATTGACATGCATAATTATAGTTAGAGAACTTTAACAACCAAATTTTCTGTTAATTCATATTCCTAAAGGTAGATTTTGTGCCTGCCGTCATTTATATGCTCATGTCAATGCATTTCATTGATGAAAGCAAATGTTGCAGTAGAAATATCTTTTAAACTATAATTTACAATGTCTCATTAAATTATATTTTCAAAAATGATGATTGTGAACAAGAAATAACAATATAGGGAAAAAGAATCTATAGAAAGTAGGAATTCATTTAAAATCCAATCACACAGAAAAGTATTAATATATTGTAACCACACCCCACCGGTGGCCCCCTCAGGGGCCCAATTTATTGGGTACGGGGCGTAGCGACCCCGAGGCACCCGAGCTGCTCCCTCAGGTCCGCGCTTAGCGCGTTTGACTCCTTTTTATTCCGCCTCTTTTATTGTTTTATTTGTCCTACTTCCCTGTTCTTTGTCTGATGGGTGCCCCCGTGTTTGACACGGTAAAAAGTGACTGGGTAACAGCGTAACTCCCAGCACTGGGTTATCATGTAGGACGGGAGCGTATCCCCTGGTAAAGGCCAGGCCCGGGGAAGGGCCATTGCATGAGCTGTATACTTCCTGCAGGCGATTGGGTCCCTTCGTCAGCCCACAGGAAGGTGTGACCCTGAGGTTACTTTGTTCAGGCCAGAGCCAGTAACCTAAGCCGGGGTGGCGCCCAGGAAGCAGCCTGCAATGGTGGAGGAATAAATCGCTATGGTACTGGAAAATAATCCTTTACATTTTAAACGTAAAAGAGTTGACGTAAAAGAAGTAATCGAGAAGTCTTTCCCTCGATACTTGGTTATTAGTCGTACTGAAGAGAGTCAGTCGTTTACGACCGTAAATCCATTTAAAATTCAGAAGGGCATTGATGCCATAGCTGGGCCCGTTAAGTCCTGTACCCGTCTACGCAACGGATCACTTTTGGTGGAGACACTTGGCCTGTCTCAAAGCAACTCAAGGCGACGCTACTCCACGGTTATCCCGTCCGTGTCGAGAAACATAAGACCATGAATTCGTCGCGAGGAGTTGTTACCACAAATGTTCTAGACGGAATGTCCGACCCGGAAATCCAGAGCTGTCTGGAAGACCAAGGGGTCACCTCAGTTTATCGTGTACAGGCAAGGAAAGAGGGGGAATTACAGCCGATCCGGACTCTTTTCCTCACATTCGACAGGGTCGAATTGTCGCAGAGGATAAAGGCGGGCTACGAGGTGATAGAAGTGCGCCCGTATATCCCGAGCCCGTTGCGATGTTTTCAGTGTCAGCGTTTTGGACACACTCGCATATCCTGTAAAAGTGCCGTTTCCATCTGTGCAACCTGCGGTCAAGCAAGTCACGAGGGAGCATGCCCATCCGCTCCTGTCTGCGTCAACTGCCGCGGTGAACATCCAGCCTCGTCCCGCGATTGCCCTCGTTTTCGAGAGAAGCGCTGTATCCAGGAGATCCGGGTGAAGGAAAAACTCTCCTTTACTGAAGCCCGGAAGCGATTCCAGTCTCGCCAACCTGTCGTGCCTAAGACCGGCACCTACAGCGCAGCAGCTTCTTTTGCGCCCAAGAAGTGCGATAGCAGTACGCAGACCTGCGATCTTGTGTTTACACGGGTCCAAACTACGCCTAGTTCTCCAAAGCGCTCTACCGTGAAGCCCAAAGCGGTTGTTTTTAATGCCCCTGAAATTAAGTTCAGGACGAGTTTTACGCGAACAGATTTTTTAAAGTCGTCAACTCAGGTAGAGAACAAAAAGAGCCCTTCTCCTCCTCGGAGGTCACGCTCCCATGATGGGAGCAAACCCGCTAGGCGGTCGCCGTCGCCGCATATATCCACATCCAACCGATTCCAGGCGTTGGAATCGGCGGATGCTTCTCAGCGGGAGAGCCCTCCCTCTGAGGAGGTCATGGAGCAGGATGTACCTGCTCCAGGAAAACCACCGAGCCCCACGCGATTGAAAAAAGGACGTTTGTTTCGCCCTGGACCGCCCAAAAAGTAAGGTGGTAAATTTTTAGCTTCTTTTATCTAATTTTAACAATGGCTATCCTTTCGTGGAATGTGCGTGGTCTCCGTAGTCGAAGACCTGACCCCAAGTTAATTTTACGCTCTACTGACCCTCCGCCGATGTGTCTCCAAGAGACCAAACTTCGCCCACAAGATTCTTTTAATTTACGCGGTTACTCTTCGGTGAGATTTGATCTCCCTCCCGAAGGTGGCACTCCCGCTCACAGCGGAGTTTTACTTTTAATTCGCAATGACGTGTACAGCACCTCATTACAGCTCCAGACTCCTTTACAAGCTGCTGCAGCTACAGTTCACTTTTCTGGCCTTCGTTTTTCTGTCTGTACTGTTTATTTACCTCCGTCCGGCACCATCACCACAGTTGACCTGGACGATCTTTTGTCTCAGCTCCCACCCCCTGTTCTCCTTTTGGGGGATTTCAATGCACACCATCCCCTATGGGGTTCCACCACGGAGTGTGCAAGGGGTAACCTCGTAGCTGACTTTTTGCTTCGTCACAATCTTATACTTCTCAATACTGGTCAACCTACTTTTCTCTCTGACAGCACTCACAGCTTTTCGCACTTGGACTTATCCATTTGTTCTGCCTCACTTGCTGTACATTTCACCTGGAACGTCATCTCCGATTTATATTCCAGTGACCACTTTCCGTATCAGATCCATGTACTCTCTTCAAACGCACATTCACAGCGCGCGCCAAAATGGCTCATTGAAAAGGCGAATTGGCCTCTCTTTCGATCTTTGGCCGAATTTTCAGGGTGTGAATTTCCATCTATCGACATCGCGATCGAGCATCTCCGTACGGTGATCATAACAGCCGCAGATAAGACTATTCCCCGGTCGTCTTGTCACCCTAGACGCTTACCGGTTCCCTGGTGGACCGATGAATGCCGGGATGCGTTGCGTGCACGCCGAGGTGCTCTCCGAGTTTTTCGTCGCCACCCTACTTCAGCAAATATGATTTGCTATAAGCAACTTCGCGCCAAATGCCGCTGAGTCATTAAGGATAGCAAAAAGGCTTCTTGGATTTCTTTTACCTCTTCTTTTAACCGCACAACGCCTTCATCCATAGTTTGGGAACGGCTACGCCGCGTTGCTGGCAAACCAAGGTTTACACCTATACCCGGTCGTAGGATTTTAAATCGAGTGCTCACTACTCCGACTAACGTCGCCAATGTTTTAGGGCGAACCTTCGCTGATGTTTCGAGCTCGGCCAATTACCCGGCTTCATTTCGCGCAGTAAGGGAGCAGGTTGAGAGGAAAGGTTTCTCATTTGCCTCCGACCATCAGGAGAGCTACAACGTTCCTTTTACCGCCAGGGAACTGGAGCATGCCCTTTCTACCTCTCGACATTGCGCACCGGGGCCAGATGACATTCATGTTGCCATGTTGCAGCATTTATCAGCAGAAGGCAAAGCTTTTTTATTACGAACTTTTAATTTTATTTGGTGTCATGGCACATTTCCCAGCGCTTGGCGATTGGTCACCGTCATTCCTATACCTAAGCCTGGAAAGGCCCCACATCTTCCTTCCAGTTACCGTCCGATTTCCCTCACCAGCTGCGTTTGCAAGGTGATGGAACGCATGATTAACGGACGGCTCATGTGGTGGTTAGAGTCGAGGCAATTATTAACGAACGCCCAGTGTGGTTTCCGGCGTCATCGTTCCTCAGTCGACCACCTTGTGTCTTTAACTACCCATGTAATGGACGGTTTTGTGCGCAAGTGCCAAACGGTTGCTGTGTTTTTCGATTTAGAGAAAGCGTACGATACCTGCTGGAGAGGCGGTATCCTCCGAACGCTTCACGATTGGAACATACGTGGGCGTATGTCTGTTTTTATTCAGGAATTTATGAAAGACCGGGTTTTTAATGTTCGCGTGGGATCAGTTTATCATCTAGTTTTATTCAAGAGAACGGTGTACCTCAGGGCTCGGTACTTAGCTGCACACTGTTTGCCATTGCTATTAACTCTATCACCCAGTGTTTACAGCCAGGAATACAATCGTCCTTGTTTGTAGACGATTTTGCCATCTATCTTTCCTCTCGGAGAACCTGTCTCTTGGAACGCCGCCTCCAATGCTGTCTCGACCGCCTTTACGCTTGGAGTGTATCTCACGGGTTCCGTTTCTCCGCAGAGAAGACCGTCTGTTTGAACTTCTGGCGCCAAAAGGAATATCCTCCATCTTCGCTCCATCTTGGCCCAGATGCACTCTCTTTCGCAGATGAAGTCAGGTTCCTTGGCTTGGTGTTTGATAGGAAATTATGCTGGTCATCGCATATAGCGCAACTCAGAGGCAAGTGTGAACGTTCTCTTTGTATTTTACGTGTTTTAAGTGGCACATCTTGGGGAGCTGACCGGACTATACTTTTACGTTTTTACCGCTCTCTTATCCGGTCCAAATTGGAATATGGCAGTGTTGTTTATGGCTCTGCGCGGCCTTCTGTTCTGCGCCGCCTGAACCCGATTCATCACCGGGGTATCCGTGTTGCCATTGGGGCATTCCCCACCAGTCCTGTGTTGAGTTTATGTGCGGAGTCTGGAGAACCTCCGTTGTTTTATCGTAGGGATGTTTTACTAGCTGCGTACGGTTGTCGCTTAGCTGCGCAACCTCTTCATCCCACGAATGCGCCGTTTTTAATGTGTCTTTTGATCGTTTTTATGCTGCTCGGTCTTTTACTCCTAAGCCTGCTGGCTTTCGTTTTCGGGAGATTTTACGTACGTTGGGCGTCGAGTTACCTGCTTTCTTCTTAGCCGGGGAAAACTTTTCCCCTCCTTGGCTCTTGGCAGAGGCCCCCGTTCATCTTGGGCTTACGTCCTGTCCGAAATCTTCGACCGCAGCACATATTATTCATTGTTATTTTAGCGAGATCAAATCCTCTTTTAATGGCTGGAATTTTATATATACCGACGGTTCGAAATCTGACACAGGTGTAGGATGTGCCTTTGTTTTTAATGGGGCAAGTTTTACGTATGGTCTTAATGTTGCGACATCTATTTTTATGGCGGAGCTTTATGCTATTTATCGGGCGGTTTTATTTATTTCTGATCAAGGGCTGAGGAACAGTGTTATTTGTTCTGACTCTTTGAGTGCTATTTTAAGTCTTAAAAATCTGTACAACCACCACCCTCTTATACAGATGGTCCACAATGCAGTGTTACCCCTTTTCGAGGCTGGCGTCAGGGTAACACTCTTATGGGTGCCTGGACATGTGGGACTTTCGGGGAACGAGGCCGCAGATGTCGCAGCTAAATCCGCTCTTTTAGACCCTGCTGAGTACGAGCACCGTTTTTACTTCGGGGATTTTATACATTCCTTACGACGAGGCGTTCTTTCACGCTGGCGCGATGAGTGGAATTTACTAACCACCAATAAGCTTCGGGAGTGTAAATCAGCCCCTTTTAACTGGTCGACTTCTTCTCGCGCTGTTCGTCGCGAAGAAGTAATTTTAGCTCGTCTCAGAATTGGACATTGCCGTTTTAGTCACTCTCACCTTTTTAATGATCAACCCACTCCAGCTTGCCCTCACTGTGACCACCACTTTACAGTGCGTCACATTTTAATTGATTGCCATCATCTGACAGCTTTTAGGAATAGCCTATGTTTACCCCCCTCTATTGAGGACTTACTTGCAGATGATTTGGTTGCTGTTGAGCGAGTGCTCCGTTTTATCAGTGTTTGTGGTTTTTGGAGCAAGGTGTGAGTTTTTATCTTTTTACCATTGACGGCATTTTTAGAGTCTTCTAAGACTGTTGTTTTTTCAGCTTTTGCTGATTCGTGTTAACTAGTCTTCCATTGTTGTTTTGCACATTACCCTTGTTATTTGTTTTGGGGTTTTGTTGTTACCATTTTAATCTTTTATAAGACTGGTTTGTTTTCAGCTCTGGTTGATTTGTTTTCCTACCGGTCTTTGTCTTTTGACCATATTGCCCTGTGTTAGCTTTGGGGTTTTATTGCTACGATTTTAGTCCATTACAGGACTGTTATGTTTGTTCGCTCTTGCGGCTGAGTTTTAGTAACACCCTTATATTTGTGGCGCCTTATACCCTTGTTATTTGTTTTTGGGTATACATTTTATTGCACAAGTACTACTGTCCGTTCATTATGCGCAGGATTTGCGTTTTTTGTTTATTTATTTTTTATTTTCTGACTCAGTACTTGATGTGTTTGGGCGCTAATGACCATAGCAGTTTTGCGCCCTTAAGCAATAATCATCATCCCACCGGTGGCCGAGGTCCTTAAGGCATGGACTCGTGAGCGGGAGGTCTGGGACTCTAATCCTGCCAGACTGTCCTCCCTGACAGGTTTAAATGGCAAATGCCAGAGGGAAGTACCCCTACACTTAGGCCTGGAACATTTCCTTCCTTAAAAATCGCTTCCCAATATATCATTTCATGTATCATCAGTGTCCACTGCCTGTGGTACCTCAGTAGTAAAAACAGGCATTAAACACTATTTAAAAAAAAATATTGTAACCACAAGTTAGAAAATTAGCACAATGGGGATATTACACAAACAGCTGCAAAGAGATTGTGAAACTTGTCTCAAAAGTTTGATAGTGGTAATTTGTAGAAAAATAGTTATAGTAATTGAAGTTTAACATTTTGTTTGATCAAACAAAACTAATGTATCCTCCATTAATGTGTTCAGTTGTTAACACTAACTCCACTTACTTTTTTAAAACTTTGGACTAGTTTCGGGAGAGGTTCCTCCCATTATCAGCTGTTGCTGACTGAATGCCGTTGTTCAAAACGGGGAATGGATGCCTGTTCGCTCCTGTGTTGGTATCTCCAGTTTTTATTTTGCTATGTTTAAGTTTTTCAGCAAAATAAAAACTGGAGATATAATGGTGTCATTCAATGTGAAAGCCTTATTTCCGAGCATTCCAATAGAAAACTTAATGCAAAGTTTAAAAAAATGGTTAACATCTATAAACTTAAAATCAGAAGAAGTAGAAGATTTGCTGAAACTTACCGATATTTGCATCCAACAAAACTTCTTCAGTTTTAATAAAAAAATATTACCAACAAGTTTCTGGCCTAGCTATGGGAAACCCTTTGTCTCCATTTCTGGCGGATCTTTTCATGAGTTCCTTTGAAGTACACATCACCAAAGCGTTCCCGTTGATCTTCAAGACATGGCATAAATATGTGGACGACATATTTGCAATAATACCAAAAAAACATTCTACAGATGCATAGAAACTCCTTAACTTACAACGCAAATCTATATAGTTAACCAAAGAAGAAGAGAGAAATGGATGTCTCCCATTCCTTGATTTAAAAATAATAAGAAATGCAAACAGTCTTAGCTTTGGAATTCACAGGAAACAAACACACAGAAAATTACATAAAAAATGATAGCAATAACCCCATCCCACATAAATATGCAGTGTTTCACAGTTTAGCACAGACTAATCAACATCCCATTGACTGAAACTGAGTACAAAATGGAACACCAACATATAATGAAGACGGCTATAACCAACGGTTTCAACACAGACTCAGTAACAAAAATCACCAATAAAGCTAAAAGACAAAAATCAATTAAGGAAGTTTCCACACTTAAGAACACTGAAGACAGATATAAGTTCAAAAGTTTCACATACCACCTAACTTACCACAACAAATTTAAGAAGATATTCAAAGAACTTGGAATTATGTTAGCCCCAAAGAACAAATATAATATTAAAAATTTAGTACATTGCACAATGAAAGATACCATCCCTACAGAGCAAAAATCAGGAATATATGAGATTAAATGTGCAGATTGTGAGCAGAGCTACATTGGAAAAACGAAAAGAAATTTAGAAATTTGAAGAAAAGAACATTTTAGGAACATTAGATTGAAACAGATAGACAAATCAGCAATAGCAGCTCATTTTTGGAACAAAAATCATGAAATAAAACCAGAAATTAAATTACTGAAACAACTTAACAACCCAATAGAACTATCCACATGGGAGAGAATTTTCATTTTAAAAATTAAGAACAACTTAATGAATTTTGATTTTCCCCCGCTGGATGAACTCGGCAAGTTTCTACTAGAACCACAAGATACCACCACAGGAGCGAACGGGCATCCATCCCCCGTTTCGAACAACGGCATTCAGTCAACAACAGCCGATGATGGGAGGAACCTCTCCCGAAACTAGTCCAAAGTTTTAAAAAAGTAAGTGGAGTTAGTGTTAACAACTGAACACATTAATGTAGTATATATTACCACTTCATTGTCTACAGCTTCGTAAGTACAATTTTTACTTAACGCATCCTCACTGAATGCTTAAGGAAAAATTGTGGAAAATTCAAATGTCACTTTCTGATGAGTAGGAAATATATATATATGTACATGCATACAAATAGAAATATGATGCTAATTATTTTGTACAAATAATAATTTGTAGAAAAATAGTTATGGTAATTGAAATACAACCATTTGTTTGATCAAACAAAACTTAACGTATACTCACTGAATGCTTAAGGGAAAAGTATGGAAAATTCAAATGTCACTTTCTGATGAGGAGGAAAATATGTGTGTGTATGTGTGTGCATGCGCGCCTACACACACAAACAGAAAATTGATGCTAATAGGTGAGTGCATTTGATATTCAACTTTTATTTATTTTCCACTAAAACCATATATCCTCATATTCATTACTGTTGAATAAGGTTGATTTTAAAATCATTTGTGATATTAATTTCACCCCATATGTCTCTGTGTTCACTTAGTGCACAGCATTTCCAAGTTTCCAGATTATTGTATCATAATAAAGTAGCCTCATTATTCAGAGGATGTTTATGGATTAAAACACACACTTAATGCAGTTTTAAACATTCATATACAGTATTTAGCTTACACAAGACCAATGTTAATACAGTTTATATTGGATAATATGAATATTTTTCTAGGTATTGTGAACTGCGTACAGAATATGACAGAGCTCAAGATAAAATTAGAGAATTAGAGAAGGATACAGAATCTCTAAGAAAATCAATGGAAGAACAGGAAGAAAGGCATAAATCAATGTATTTGAAGATGTACATGAAAGGGCAAGAGGCTGCAAGATTTGAACATGCTGATCAGGTATACTTGTACAAATTTCAAGTTCTGTGGAATTGTATTTTTGCATGAAAAGCACATCATCACATTTAGATAAAGTACACCATATATGTAGTTACTATAATGAAATGGCTCAACATATTTAAAATTTTGAAATAAAAGCAGCCCAGTGTTACCTCCCATGATTAATTTTATTTATTCAGGCAAGCTAAGGCCATTAGGTCTTCTCTTCCACTATACCAATCTAATAATAATTACATTTAGTTTCAGTGACAATATCCTAATTATAACATAAATGGTAACAAGGAACAATACTCATACACAAAGAAACCTATGTAAAACATGAGAGAGATAAATAAATGTGCTTATGCATAAACATGAATATTGAAAAATATTAATGTAAGAAGAAAAATAGAAACAATAGAACAACAGGGTCTAACAATGACAATTCATACAAATATAAACCTATGTAAATCATGAAAGTGAAAATAAATGTATTTGTAAAACATAAAAATGAAAAAAACTAACAATATTATGAAGTGGATAGAAAGGTTGATGATGATGATAACTAATAGAATGAATAATTCTACAATAAGATAAAACAAATATCTGTATGTAACATAAAGTCAGGGTAATCGATTATTTCTAAGAACATTAAGCAATTTCTTATGAAATGTTCCTAAAGTTTGGCAGTCTATGACTGATATTCGTTGCAATGGTAATAGTATGGGCCAGGTTTCAGAGCATGTGTCAAGGTTATGAGAGGAGGCTAGATAAGATGGTGAAAATGTATAGATCATTTTGAAAAGTAGTGTTAGGCAATAGATATTTTATGTCTTTCAAGCAGAACCAAGACAGCATATCAAGATAGGGTGTTATATCAAAGTCACATCATAACAAATGTAATGAATGCACATACAGAGGGGTTCCAAAAAATGTATACACAGTTCAAGCAAAGAAAAAACTGTTAACATAATAAAGCTGAATTCATACAAAGAGAAAATGATGAGCAATAATCATCTTAGACTGTTACAGTTACAACAGTTGCTCAAAATGCCCACCATCAGCTTCAATACACTTCTGAGTACGTTGAACTATTGATTGAGCAACATTTGCAAAAGTGTCCTCAGCGATTGCAGCACATGCCATTTCAATTTCTTCCCAAAGTACTACCAGTGTAGCAGGTTCCCTATGATGTATAACATCCTTAAGGGTTCCCCTTAAGTGTCCAATGGAGTTAGATCCAGAGAACCAGGTGGAAACTCAATTGGACCTCTGCATCCTATTCAGTGCCGTGAAAGATTGTCATCAAGGTACGCACGTACATCTCAGTGGTAACGTGGTGGTGCACCATCCTGTTGGAATTAAAATTTCTCGTTTCCATAGAGTGTATGAATGGCAGGTACAACAGATGTGCATATCATGTTCAGGTATACTGGGCCAGTTACTATTCCTTCAAAAAAGAATGGTTCAATTAGATCCCTAGATGACAACCCACACCAAACATTAATTCCAGGTAAATTAACAGCCTTTTCCAAAATAACATGTGGATTGTTTACACACCAGTAGAAATAGTTATCCAGGTTAACAGTTCTGTTCAATTTAAATTGTGCCTTATCGGACCAAACAACTTTCTATAGGAAAGCCTCATCCTCTAGCATCATGTTCCGAAACCATTCACACTACTGCATTCTCCGATCAGGGTCATCTTCATTTAATGCATGCAAAAGTCTTGAGATGAAAACTTTCCACTTTGCTGTATTAATAATAAGACATATGCTGGTTCTGCTAATCCCAGCCTCACATGTACGTTGCTTTGTAGATTTCTGCAATGAGTGCTTAAAACATTCCAAACCATAGTGAGGATGCAGGGCTTGTTGCTGTGCAAGGTCTCCCAGATCTGTCCTTGTGAACATCGCATACGGTACCACGAGTCTCAAATTTGTCTGGAATGCGTGCAATTGTTACTCATATTAGTGGTTCTGTTCTGTACACACGTCTCCATTGCCTTCAACTTCAACAACATTCTCGGTTTTCCAATACTGTTCAAATGATAATCTTGGTTCCATTTTGTTGTAGCAATGCTAGCATAATGTAACGTGAGTCACATCTGTTTACAGAACATCATAGGATAATCTTGGCTTCATTTTTGTAAGTTATAATTAATCTGTCATCTAACACACTCTTATGCTTCACTTACTTTTAAATATGGTGGGACCGGTTTCGAAGAGACATCCTCTCCATCTTTGACCAACTTGACGACTGGTATGACAAACTAACATCTATGGGGACCTGTGGCTCCTTCCTGGTGGTGTTTTTTCTTTATAAACTGGAAATTGGTATTACATTCTCCTATAATGTGAAAATTCATAAGATGATCCCTATGTTTATGCATATAATCTTCTCCCATGTGTCCAACTCTGTACGTCCATGTGCTTCTTTTAGTAACTTTATTTCTCTTTTTATGTCATGGTTATCTTTCCAAAAATGGTGTGCCACTGCTGACCTATCAATCTGTTTGTACTTAATGTTCCTTTTAGTTTTTCCAACGAATATCTTATCACATTCTTTACATGTTATTTTGTAGATGCCTGACTTTTTCTCCTGTGGAATGTTATTAAAACTGTTATTAAAACTTCAAAGCATCTTCAACAAATTCTTTTTTCGCTATACTAAAAATGTCATCAACATATCTGTACCAGCATTTAAAATAATGTGGGAAGGCGGAAATTATGTGAGTTTTGAATGTATCATAAATAAATCTGCCAGAAAGGGGGACAAAGGATTTCCCATTGTGAGTCCTGTTTTCTGCTTATAGAACTCTCCTGCAAATGTAAAATATGACTGGTTTATACAAATGTTAGTAAGGTGGACGTATTCTTTCCTGTGAGTTTCATTAATTCCTGTCTCCTTTAACCAATCATTCAAAAATGATAAAGCTTGTCAGTTGGAATACTCCGAAACAAAGATACTACGTCGAAAGACACTAAAATATCAGAGGGTAGAACTTTAAAATCTTTTATTATTTCTATTGACTGGAACGAGTTTTTTATGCTTCTACTTTGAAACCTTGATAGAGCTGTAATCTGTCTGTAAGCCATTTTGCTAGAAAGTATGTAGGGGTATTTATATTATTAATGATGGGTCTCATGCCCTTCCCTGGTCTATGGATTTTAGGTAACCCATATATTCTGGCTATATTAGAATTGTTTTAAGCTACATTTTTCTGTCTGATATTATAGTGCAAGTCTGTATAGCTTCATTCGCTGTTTTTGTGCATTCTTTCAATGGGTCAAATTTGACATGGGCATATTCTTTTTTGTTTAACAAGTGTAACATTCTGTCAGTGTAATGATCTTTGTCCAATATTACTATTTTATTCCCTTTATCAGCCTTTTTGTAAATAACTCCTTTTCCTTTGAGTGATGTAATAATGTTACTGTAATTTTGAATTCTATTTGGTTTCATTTTGTTAATCTTTTTAAGAGCATCCTCTGATTTTATTCTAATCTTTTCTTTCTCTTTATTAGTTAAACCTTCCATGGCAATTTCCAGATCAACTATGTAATCTTCAACGTTATTGGAGAAGTTTACACCAGTTTTAAAACCCATATTGAGCATAGATAACTCTTCTTTATTGAAATTTACTTGTGATAAATTTACCACATTATTCTGTTTCTGTAATGTTTTTTTTTTTTTTTTTTCCCTGCAAATTTTTCAATTTTGCTAATTTCTTTTCCTGAATATTTACATTTTTTATTACTATGATTTTTATGTGCTCTAGTGCATTCCTCATTAAGTTGTCCCAAATGACATAACCTAACTTTTTTTGGTAACTCTCAAGTATATGTTATATAATTTCAAATCTATGTCGGCTAATTTTGCGTGATGTTTTCCTTTTTCCATAAGGATTACTTTCTTTTCAGCTGCTGATTGCTCCTTACTGTTATGGTTATATTTAAATATTTTCATAACAAATTTTGGGCAGATGTGATGTTTAAGACACAAATTTAAAAAATGTATGTCTGCAGCTATCAGTCTACCTTTTTCCTTTCAGTTTTATGAAGTATTTAATATCCTTCTTCAAATTATAAAGTTGAGGTTAAAATCTCTCATTTGTAAATCTTCCATTTTCTTATTTGTTAAACGAGTCAGTTTCTTCTAGTCTGTTCCTATGTGGTTTGAATACCTTCATAATTCATTTAAGAACTTTTGAAAAATAAGACATTTTTAACAAATTTTGTGGAACTTATACAGTGAAGCCTGTTAAATGTAAATTATAATCAATCTGTCGTCTTTCACACTCTTATGCTTCACTTACTTTTAAATATGGTGGGACTGGTTTCAAAGAGACATCCTCTCCATCTTCAACCACCTTGATGACTGGTATGAGAAACTAACATCTATGAGGACCTGTTGCTCTGTCCTGGTGGTGTTTTTTCTTTATATATTAATACCAATTTCCAGTTTAGTATATAGTTATACAAATCGGCTATTATAATACAAGGAGGTGGTTATAATATTATTATCAGTCAGGAGTAAGTTATCTATTAAAGCAAAAGATGGTGGCAGCGGCGACGGTGTCAGTGGTGAATTTCATTATTTGATTTTACATAAAACCAGTTACATCAGTATATAAATGCTTAGAATGACAATGACAGCTTTGAAAGCTTAGGATATATAGCTCTATAAATAGGTTATTTTAATAGCCTATCTAATAAAATAGAAGGGTATTATACTACTACTGAATCCATGTAACTGCCATGGGTGGCCGAGGTTGTTAAGACACAGACTCATGAGCGGGAGGTCCGGGGTTAAAATCCTGCTAGGACCGTCTTCCCTGACTGAGGTTTTTTCCAGGTTTTCCTCAGTTCTCAAAAATGGCAAATGCCGGGGAGGTACCCTAAACTTAGGCCTGGAACATTTCCTTCCTTACAAATCCTTTCCCAATATATCATTACATTTAATGTATTATCAGTGTCCACCACCTTTGGTGCCTCAGTAGTAAAAGAGGGTATTAAACACTATTCAGTAATTTTTATTCATTGAATGCATGGACATATTTTAGTTATTTAGGAACTCCTGTATTGAGTAGTAACAGTTTTTAATTAGTATTTGTTTTTTAAAATTGTACACTTGTTGAATTAATTTTAGTTCATCTGCTAGTTTATTATTTAGCTTTACTTTGTTAACAAAAGAATTCTCATATAAGGCTGTGTTATGCAGTGAGCATGTATTCGGAGATAGCACAAAATATTGAAACAGACTTGAATAAAATAGAGAAAATCCTAGACTTTGTGCAGGGAAAGAAGATTATAATTGCCATGGACAGTAAGGTAAAACTCTATCACAATTCAAGTTACAAATGAAAGGGGCAGAATCCAAGAGAAATTTATAATAGCAAATCAGATATATATTCTGAACGAAGACAATGGCCTACCAAACTTTGAAACCAGCAGAGAATTTAGCAATATTGACTTGACAGGCAATAAACATATTTTGCCACATATAGACAGTTGGGAGATTTTCATATATGAAAGCAGCTCGAATCATAGAGTTATTACCTTTTGCATAGGGATACAAACTGCCAAGGAGGAGAAGATAGAACTTCCACAGGATAAGGTATATAATTAAAGGGAATAATTTTGAAAAGTACAACATTAAGTACATTGAACTGATAAAACAACAGTTTGACATTCAAGCAAACCACTCAAAGGAGATAGACAAGGAACTGTATAAAATGACAATACAAGGGACTGACACAGATGATCTAATCAACAAATTTCAACTTATTGTAACCACAGCCTGCAGAAAGTCATTTGGATTAAGGAAACCTGCTACAAATACACGGTAATGAAACCATTCCCTGATGGACAAATTATTTTTTTCTATTATGAAAAAAAGGCTCAATGCCTCAAGAAGGAGATGTCACAGGACTAGAAATGATGGAGCAATATGGCAGCAGGGAAAAGTGCAATATGAGATAATAAAAAGCAGTACCAAGCAAAAATATGGTGAGAAAAAATTAAATCATGGAAGGAGTACTGTACCTTAACTACAACAATAAATCCTTGAACCTCTTGGACAAGCTAGGAGCAGGGAAGCTCAAAAACAATACCATGCTGACAACCTTCAGGAAAAATGATGGCATACATACAAAGGACATAACCTAAACATTCAATCACATGCTTAGACACCTTCATACCAGATGATGACAAGAAGGAAGATAATGAGTACCACAAACAAATCAGTGTGGATATAAAGGAACTACCTAAAACAATTAATGACAAACCATTCATGAGAGACTAAGTATGTAGTATTCTGGAAGGCATTAATCACAAAAACGCTCCAGGAGAAGACGGAATTACAATTAATGTACTATTATAAATGTTCAATAAACACCAAAATTCATGACAGCATTATATAATCACTGCTTAAAGACTGGAAGTTCCCCAAGTTATAGAAAAGAGCACATATACCAATTGTGAAACCAGCACAAGAAAATAAAACAGATATCACCAAATTTAGACCCATCAGCCTTCTAAACATTACCGGGAAAGTGCTTGAAAAACTCTTCATAAACAGAATAATGCACAATTTGAACAGTAGTGACCTGCTAAATAAGAACCAATTTGGGTTCACTCCACAAACTGAAACAACTGATGCAATAATGATAGTGAAACACTTTTTGAAAGAAGCTTTGAGAAACAAGCAACCTGTAGCTTTGATTAGCCTGGATATTCAAGGTGCTTTTGATGTGGTTTGGTGGCCCAGTATTCTTAAGACACTGAAGGATTTTCTATCCCCAAGATCCTTTATCTCTTAACAAAGAGCTATTTAGTGGGAGAAGAAGCATGTTATCAGCAGGCAATATAGGAAAAGAAAGAACTGTGAGCAAAGGATGCCCATAAAGATCTTTTTGTGGACCCAGGTTGTGGAATATCTAATATGATTCATTATTAAATCTCAGATACAAACAATGCAGAAAGGTGGTCTCTTTTGCAGATGATGTTTATTGTTTTGGTTAGGGTAGGAACTAAACTAGAAATTGAAAACTATGCCAATAAAGAAATGTTAAAGTTCTCAGAATGGGCTACAAACAACAAAATAACATTTAATGAACAGAAATTGCAGGCTATATACATATCACGGAGGAAATCCAACACAAGCCAACAGTTAAACATTTACTTAAACAACAGCAAAGAAGTACAAGTTAATACTATAAAATGCCTTGGAGTGATCTTTGACATTGGACTGAAATTCAATCAGCACATAGACTATGTAACTGAGAAATGCTCATACACTCTCTATCCACTCTCTAGCCAAAATAAAATAGGGGCTATGATCTGATGTGCTGAGAATAATATACAGTGGAGCCATTTTGCCTCTTTTTTTCTTACTGGGCACCTGTCTGGATAGATGCTATACAGAGGACGTAAAAATGCAAGAAAACTGAGAAGAGTACAAAGAATTATATACGCCAAAATAGCCAAGACATTCAGGACAACATCAAATGAGGCTCTCTGCATTATTACAGGTGTAATTCCAGTAATGATAGCACTTATAGAAATCGCCAAATTTTACAACTTCACAAGAGGAATCGAGAGAAGTTCATCATAAATGGAGGACAAACGGTAGACAGTGAAACACTGTACAGGGAATGGCCCTGCCCTGCTGATATACCTAAAATAGAGGAAAAACAATGACAAAGAGTGTACACTGAAGATATACACTGATGGCAGCAAAAGCAATGCATGTGTGGGGGCAGAAATAATAGTGTATATTAATAATATGCCAGTTCATCGACTGTGGTATAAGCTACACCAAAAATGCTCAGATAATTAAATCGAGCAGTTTGCTATATTGAGAGCCCTGGAACAGTTGAAAAATACGACATTGTAACCTTTAACAAGCAAACAGCAGCAATCCACACTCAGATAATCAAATTACACTAGATTTAATTAACAACCACACAAAGCATAGTAATCTCTGTGAAAAAATAAAGAAGTTAAAATCACTCCTATAAGAAAACTGGGAAATACATTTTACTTGGGTTAAAGCACATGTTGGTAATGAAGGAAATGTAATAGCTGACAGACTCGTGAAAGAAGCAGCAAAAAGCAAGGACCTATCAGTGGATTATCAACTCATCCCAAAATGTGAAGTGAGGAATGAATTAAGAGAAGAAAGTCAGTGACTATGGGAAACAGAGTAGCAAATAACAATGAAGGGAGCAATTACAAAATCATATTTTCCAACTGTAGCTAAAAGGCTAAAAACCAACATCCTTCTAAGCCCCAATACGACAGAGATCCTCTCAGGACACGGGAAATTTGGAGCCTACTTTCATTGCTTCAAAGTAACAGAAAACCCATCATGTATGTCAGGAGGATGTACAAATGTTGAAACACATCTTGTAGGATTGCAAAATCTTGAAGAAAGAGCAAGAAATATTCCATGAAGATGTAGCAAAAGTAACTAGGCAATGGCCAATAGACAATAGCGAACTTGTTCTAAAATATAATAAACAGTTTAAAAATTTTGTTAACAGTATCAATTTTGACAGTTTTCAAATTAACACAAATTGACTAATAGGCTAGAAAATGTGGTGGCTAAGAATGTGAATGTAAATAATGTAAAAGCATGTATAGTGCAATTTTGACAATCTTTAAAATATGATTAGGTTAAAATAAGAATATAACATTGTTAAATAATAGTATTAAGGGTAACATATAACAATGAAATGATAGCAATGTATGTAGTATTACTAATTATTATAGTAATGGAGCATACAGTAAATAAAGAAGATTAAAAAAAAAAAACACAAAACACAGGTAATATCAGAATATTCATTTTTAAAATACTCCTGACCGCTGGTAGTATTTGAAACATTATTCATTATTCTTATTCTTGTTTTTGTAATTTAAAAACTTTATTACTATTCTTTGTTCTCCTCCAGAATACTATACCATATTTAAATGGAGTCAAAATGTGAAATATGCAAAACATAAAATACTTTTATCCACATACATTTTAAAATGTGTTAATGAAAAAACAGTTTACAAAGTCTCTTGATTAGTAAATCGATGTGAATGTCCCAATTTAGGTTGTTATCTGTTCAAAGCCCCCAACATTTTGATTCTACATAGTAAATTTTGCTGCTGTTTAAGGTCAAAGGTGGGAAGACTATACTTTTATTCAATTTATGGCAGAAATCTATTATAGAGACCATTTTCATTAAATCATGAAAGCAGCTTTTCGTTAATTAGTTCCACATTCTTTGTTAAGGCTTTACTTCATTGTAATCAAAATATTGTATTAATTGATATCATTGTATGATTCAGTTGAACTACGCACTCTTAAAGCTTCACTTACTTTTCATAAATATATGGAACCGGTTTTGAGAACATTTAGTTTCCATCTTCAGCCAGGCTAAAGTTCAACTGTCGGATCATTTGTTGAGCTGTGGGAATTTATATTCTGTTCTGGTGACGGTGTGATAAACTTGTAGTTTATGTTTTCATCCCCAGCAATGTCGAAGTTCATTATGCTGTCTTTGTATTTGTAGATGTAGATTTTCTCCCAGGTTGCTAATTCCGTAGGTCCTTGTATTATTAAAATCTGGTGCTTCACTTACTTGACATTTCAAAAAATAAAAATTAGCATTTTTAAATAAAGGCTTAAAAACTTGTGTACAATACTCCACTAAAATAGAAGATATTTGGTAGATTTAGAAGTGGCCAATTTTGGATTAAACATCAAAGAAAAAGAAATAGAGTAAAATTAGAAAAATTTTTAAAGGAATAGTTAAAAAGAAAACAATAGTAAACAAAACATATAGGAACACAATAAAATCTTTAAATGATGAAGATTATAATACAAGAATGCAGTATTTGTAAAATAAAATAATATATTAGTCGCTTCACTCTATTGGTTCCTACATGTAATTAAATTTTTTATTTAAAAAAGAATATGTTCAGATCCATTCTGAACCATTGAAGGGATGTATTAATTCAATCAATGAGGTTCAAATCCATGCACAGTTATCCCAAAGGAAACAATATGCAATAATGTGAATTATTTAGAAAATATCATACATGGGCTGCAAAAAAAATTTCAGAATATTCTTAAAGATTTAAATATCAGGTTGCCACTGGTCAACAGATTGAATGTTAAAAATCTACTGATAGACAATGTCAATGACAGTATTCCACAAGAGAGAAAAAAGCAGGTATTTACAAAAGAAACTGTGCAGAATATGAAAAAATGTACATTGGAAAAATAAAAAGAAACATAGGCACATGGTTAAAGAAAAGAACCTACAGAATTAGCAACTTGGGGGAAAATCTACATCTACAAACACAAAGACAAGGGGATGAAAACATAAACTTCAAGTTTATCATGCCACCACCAGAGCAGAATACACATTCCCACAGCTTAACGGATTATCTGACAGTTGACTTTTAGCTTAGCTGATGATGAGAACGAAATGTTCTAGAAATCGATTCTATGTATTATGACAAGTAAGTGAAGCATTAAGAGTGTGTAGTTCAATTAAATCATACAGTAATATCAATTATATGATTAGCTTTACTGTGCTAGTTCCAATTAACATTTTAATTTTCTTAGCTGTTTTAGTTAATTTGTTATAGTTTCCTTTATAATCCTGTATATAAGCCATGCATTCAGGGAATCTATATATTCTTTAATTTAATTGCATAAGTATTTCAATATTTCATAAAAATCACAAATTTCAATGGACGATTTATGGGTTCTTTCTTTAGTTCCAAAAGCTGACCAAAATGATCTGATAGACCTGATTCAAATTCTACAATAGGAAAATTGAACAATTTTGAGTTTAGAATTGCTTTCTTGATAGCACTTTTTGAGATATTCTGCACCCTTGTAGGTATGTTTATTAGTGCTTTAAGGCTAAATTCACATAAGAAAAATTCTAAATATTTTGTTATTATCATCTCTTAAGAATTCATGTCACCTGTTATAACAATTTTCAATTTAATTTTATGATAATATTCTAGGATAATTGTTAAGTTTTGAATTAACACTAAAGTATCTCTACTGGATTTTTCTGTATATGCATATTAGGATTATACTACTTCCAAGGTGCTTTTCTTTATTTAAATAATTAAATTTTGTTATTAGAATGGCAGCAATATGAGCTTTTAAATAGATGCAAGAACCAAACCTTTAATTTCTTTCTACAAAGGCTACTAGTTAAAGAGTAATTTCCAAAGTTCTAAGAGTAAATTTCATCTTAATTTAACCAATATTTTAAAATTCAAGACACATACCTGAAAATTGTGTAATAAAACTTCTACTTCAGCTTTTATTATTTCTGAATATTTATTTATTATGTTTAAGAAAGATATACTTCCACAATCTGCATCAGTATTTTGGTGAATCATTTTATAAAACGTACTTTTTGGTTTACAAAGTTATTACTACTTAATTTGCACGTCAACGTGCTATTTACAACAGTTTCCTGCATTGGTAAAGCAATTTGTGTATGATTATTTACATAGTTACCAATACTATTTGAAATTGATTTACCCAGGGTAACTTTACTTGGTTTAGATGCAAGCTATGTCTTTTAAAAAAGTGTATATGAAATTGAGAGATGTGGGGCCTTATTGGGGATGCAGTCATTGCTTTCGAGAGGAGGAGGAGGAAATTAAGTGATTATTTAATGACTTGGTTGAGTGCCTCTTTGCTTCTGGATTAGGAATATTGTATCTCACGGAAATTGTAAAATTTTGTGACTTGAATCAGAGGGAAGGCAGGATATCTACCAGACTATACAGAAACTCGGAAAGTTCTCAGTTGACACTATTTATTCACTGTTATTATAAGCATATCAAACTGTTCTTATTGGTTTGAAGATATTTCTAAGATCTCAGTTGACTTCTAGATAATGCTTATTGGTTCACAATTGCTGACCCTTTAACTGACTACTGACTATTCATTTTCTGCAGTCTTTGCACACTTCGATTCTGATTCCCTATACTCACACCCATTGATTCCAACTAGCAAATGACTATTCCTTCCTCTTTCTCTTCGATTCTAACCATGATTTATAACTGATGACTGACTACTGATTACTCACGATTCATAACTGCTCTCTCCTCCTTGTCTTACTCTCGCCCTTACACTAGAAATGCAGTTTATTGTATTGTTAGGCTCCTTCCATGTGAAATATAAGTCCTCAAATATTATTGATCTCTATGCTGCCTTATTGGTCATCCCTTGAAATCTACTATTATACAAGCTTGTTCCTATTCATCCAATTTTGGGATGTTCATTTTGGTTGAGTTCGACAACTACCTAAAATGAATGTTCCCACACTATGGTAATTCCAGGAATGGACATTCCTGCCATAAATATGGGGTAACTTTTCTGATCTGACATCCCTTCACTTTTCCTAGCCTTTCACTACTTAGACTTTCCTACAATGAATTCGCGATAGATAACATCTCGGCCATAAATAAGAGGCATCTATTTGTAATCTTAAAAGAAGTTAGGAACAGTGAAGTTGTTAAATATACAAATGATTCAGTATAGGTGACACTAAAACTTCACTAACTGGTTAATTCTTCAGAACATGTTTCAGGAGCATTCAAGCTGGGGACCGACTAACCCTGGCAGGTGACGTAGTGACCTCTGGTGGTCCATTAGATAACAGAACAGGAAGTTCATTGGTGGAATGTCAAAATTCATAACTATGTTTATTTTTTAAAATATAAATCTTTTCCCATATTGCCAATTCCTTGGGATTGGTGGTAACTTTTAACAGTTTGGCTTCTCCTGCAATATCATGATCGTAAGTCCAAAAATGATCTGAAACCGCCGATTTATCCACTTGTTTATATCTTACATTTCTGAAGTGTTCTTTGATCCTTGTCTCCAAATTTCGTATTATTTTGCCTATATATATCTGATCACACTCCAAACAATCTATCCGGTACACTCCTGCCTTTTTGCTGGGTGGAATAACCAAATTGTAGGCGAGTGGTTGGTAAAGAAATTTGCATCTTTAGAACAATTTGAAAGTAGAAGTATTGTTAAATCATATGAACTTGTGAACCAATTTAACAATGAGTGGATTTCGCCGAATGACACCTTGGTCTCTTTTGATGTTGCATCTTTATTTACTAGTATTCCTACAAAAAAACTGCTCCTAAATCTCCAGAATTGCCTAAAATGTATGAACTTTACTGAAAAGGAAATTGAGGATTATACCAATCTCACAAAATTGTGTATAAACCAAAACTTTTTTCACATTCAATGGGAAAATTTATCAACAAATTTCTGGCTTAGCAATGAGTAACCCTCTTTCTCCATTTCTGGCAAATTTATTCATGAGTGCTGTAGAAACACACATTACTAAGGCATTTCCTTTCACCTTCAAAGCATGGTTTCATTATGTGGATGACCTACTTGCAATAGTACCAAAAAAAGAAACAGAAGATGCCCTAAAATTACTAAATTTGCAGGACCAAAATATTAAATTCACTATGGAATTGGAGGAAGATGGTTATTTGCCATTTTTGGACCTAAAAATATACAGGAGAAACAACATAATTTTATTCAGCATATATAGGAAACCTACACATACAGATAATCTCACAAAGAACAACAGTTTCAACCCAAAACCACACCAACATGCCATTATAAACAACTTTGCTCATAGATTGGTAAACATCCCACTGAACAATGAAGAATATTCAGCATAATACCACTATATCATTAAAACGGCCCTCAACAATGGATTCAGCATCTCTTTAGTTGATAAGAAGATTAGACATTTATTTCAAAAGACAGAAAGATATTAAAAACACCACAGCTCTCTCCACGATAAACAAGGACATGGTTTTTAAAAAATTCATAAATCATCCATGGCATTCATGAAGATTTTTTTTAAAAATTATGATATTAGTTTGGCAGCACAAAATAAATTTAGTATTGGAAAGCTTCTGAACTGCACCATAAAAGATGTTATTCCACCCAGCAAAAAGGCAGGAGTGTACTAGATAAATTGTTTGGAGTGCGATCAGATGTGTATATATATATTTATATATATATATATAGGCAAAACAATACAAAATTTGGCAACAAGGACCAAAGATCACTTCAGAAATGTAAGATATAAACAAGTGGATAAATCGGTGGTTGCAGATCATTTTTGGACTTATGATCATGACATTGCAGGAGAAGCTAAACTGTTAAAAAGTTAGCACGAATCCCAACGAATTGGCAATATGGGAAAAGATTTATATTTTAAAAAATAAACATAGAGCTATGAATTTTGACATTCCACCAATGAACTTCCTGTTCCGTTATCTAATGGAACCACCAGAGGTCACTATGTCACCTGCCAGGGTTAGTCGGTCCCCAGCTGAGGATGAGAGCAAATGCTCTTGAAACATGTTCTAAAGAATTAACCAGTTAGTGAAGTTTCAGTGTCACCTAATACTGACTCATTTGTGTATATAGGTATCTATTTGTTTCTAAAGTCATGTCAGAAACCTGTTGATGTATCCAGATGTTACTGTTAAAGGGCCATAAAGTAAATGCTGTCTGCTATGGTTGACATGTGTTCATTTCATGGGAAGTCTTTCTTTACAAAAGAGAATTCTTCCCTAATTGTTATTATGCACTGTTACCCATTGGAACAATTATTCTCTCTGCGTTAGTTTAAAGTAACATTCCATGTCTCAGGTTCACAAACTGCTTTCCTAAATCCTTACAAAGAAACAAGTTCGTGACCAGGACAAAAGGTGTCTTCTTCCCTGGTCGAACCTTTTAAAATTCCATTGCCCCTTTCCATACGGCATATTCCAGTGTTTGATGGGCAGTTCAGTATTTTAACCTGTACCTTCATAAAATACACAATGACCTTCTGCTACTAAAGATTTAGCACAGGTGTTACCTGGCAGCCACAACAAAACATGGAAATGGATACAATAACCTTAATACAAATTACATCATATTTACATTAATTATTAATATTGATTATAACTATTAATTTAATTAAATGTGACCTTTATTTTCGACTACAGTACATGTTACTTGTATATTTTGAAAATGACAATTTTTTTTATGTTTGTATTAAGTTCACTTCCCTGTTTACCATAGAAAACTCCTGTGAATTAGGTCTATATGGTACTAATATAACAATTACATGTACTGGTTTAGGTACCTAAACAGGATTGTAGAGCATGTAAGTGACTTTTACTGTATTTCTAGCCATGTGATTAGCCCCTGAAATTTTCACTACACAATCAACTCTAAATTATCATTCGTGTCCACAACATTATTTGTGTTAGCACCTGGTTTTGTCAGTCCTGGTGGTGTAGTGGTTACCATACTGGCCTCCTAAATCCAAGATCACGGGTTCGAACCTGGCCAGGACCGATGAATTTTTTCCGGCGTAAAAATCGTAAGTATGGCTTCCTTCGGAAGGGAAGTAAAGCCGTGGGTCCCGTGTCATACATTTACGTCGTGAAAAAGAACCTCAAGCCTGAAAGAGAGTCCTCTGAGCAAAATTTGTTGGCCGTTTCATGCTCTGAGTTGAATGGGATGCTGATGACCTGAGATGTTAAAGAGCGTCCATAAATAAACTAATCAAAAAAAAAAAAAAAAGCACGTGGTTTTACTACCCCCCCTTTTCCATTTGAAATGTTGACACTTTAACACTAATTCACTTTCTGCTGCAAATGGCTGATGAGGTTATGTACAGTTCAATATGGCATATTTGATTATATGAACTTAAACTACTCATATAGATAAGAATCATTACTTGGAAAACAATTGTCAATACATAGAAAACTTGGTGAAGGTTTTGGATTTAAATTGAACAATTCTAGAAAAGAGAGACAGAAAAACTGTGCTCTGTAAGAAATGTGGAAAATCTCTTAATTATAAGTGGAAGCACAAGTGATCTTCAACATGTTCATCATTTCCAAGATGGATCTACTTCTTCTAACATTGCTACTTCCAGTTCATCTTCTTAACCAATGTTGGAGCACCTAGTAATAAAGCCTATATCTTCTATTAAATTAATTGAAATAATGAATAAACTCATTAAGTGGATTGTGCAGGATAGGCTGGTCAACATTGTGTCAAATCATAGTCTGAAGGCATTTTTATGATTTTTCACAATTATTAAATTCCTTCTAGATATATAACAAAATAATGAATAAATAGTATAATGTTGAAAATATTATTAGACAAATGGAATCATGCAGGGTTTTTTTTTCCCTCCCCACAGGGGATTTTTAAACTTAGCTATCTGTTCAAGGATATCATAGAGAGGCATAATGCCACTACTTGCCCAGAAGACATTGAAGATATAGTAATGAGTGGGGGTTTGAAAAAAAGTATTACTTTTTGTGCTAATGATGTAAGAAGTAGTGTTTTTTGAGTTAAAAGAACAGTACAACATTTTTTGGTATATATCAATAGTCTGCAATTTATTTTAAATAGAGCTATTAAGTATGCATTTCTCAAAACTCTACTTTCAAAATGTAGCAAAATAGTGGGACTTTAGCAACATCACACTTGGTCCCTGGTCTGTTTAAATTGAAATAGGATATACAAAGAAGATTCCAAGAATTTTGCACTAGTGTCTGGAGCCAGGTGAAAATGGCCCATACCTTCTTTTCCCTAATGCCAATTCTATATAATGCTACATTCTTGTAATGTAATTTTACCGCCCATATAGTGATTGTGAAGGATAATAATGTGGATCTTATTTCTTATTATCCTCCTAACTTTATCAGCTGATACAGTTGACTAGTTGATTCCATAGCAAGATAAAGTGGCTGCATTATCTATCAACTATGTGACAAAAAATCAACTCTTTGGTCCTTTATTTCCTTTTCTTCAACTACTTTGAAGGGTTCAAGGACAATATTTTTATTCTCTTGTTTTCACATACCATTTCTGTGTATTCCTAACCTTGGCTCTAAAGACGATTGATTTAATCTTTAAATAGATTGTCAAAGCAAAAGATTTTCATATCCTCTGGCAACTTATTGATCATACTAGGTAGGTTTCATAAGTTTCCAGCTCAACTTTATTTTAGAGGTAAGAGAAAGAAAACAACAATATCGTTTTTCAACATAGTCTGCATAAGTGGAGTTAGTGTTAACAACTGAAAGCATTAATGTAACATATATTACCACTCCATTGTCTACAGCTTCGTAAGTACAATTTTTACTTAATAGTCTGCATTTGTTTCAATATAATTTTCACATTTTTAAATTAGCATTTCTATACCCTTGAAAAATAGCTAAAAATTTTTACTGTAAAGTGATTCAAAAATAGTTTCCATTATCACTTTGTGAGTTAAATTTTCTTCCTCATTGACATTTCTTTAATTTTGAAAAAATGTAATAATTGCTGGGGGCTGGATCTGTACTGTAGGGTGGATGAACCAATTTGCTAAACAGTTCTTCAAAGCATTCTTTGCAATCTGTGCAATGTCATGCAGAAGGCAAACTCCATTGCTCAGTCTGCATCTCTTTTCTTTAATTACTACTTGCAGTTTATGTAGAAGACATGGTGGCAGTAGCGTGGCCTGCTTTGAGACTGGTGTTTCTCTCTTTGAAGTCAATTAACAATCCTTCTGCAATCTAGAAATTGTGGCCATAATGTTAACCCTGCCTGGACTTCTAGACAGCACTTTGCCAAGATATGCCACTCCATTGACTCCCATTTTGAATGTGCATCATGGTAGAGGACCATAGTTTCATCCCGCAAAAGTTTCAGAACTTTCTTTCTATTTGTTTGACACAAGGCCAAAAGCCTTTCACAACGTTCCACATGATATTGATTTTGAACTGCTGAGAGAAGTAATGGTGCCTCTTTAATGCTATTTCATATGCAGAAGTTCATCCAAAATTCTAAAGATGTATCATAGGTGAGATGCTGTAAGACTGTTTTTAAAAGGCTCAACTTCACATAAATTTTTTTCTCTTTAGTCTCCAGTCACTTACCACTCTCCAACAAGAGCGATGAATATCAATGTTCCCACATCTACTGGTTGGCCTTCACATGACTCATCTTCAGTGTTTCCTGATTCTAATCAAAACTGTTTAACCCATTCCTTTACTGTTGGATATGAGGGGAAGCTTCACCATGCACTCCTAAGTGATTTTTAATTTCTGCTGGAGTAAGTACTTCCCTTATAAAATGCTTTGTTACCATAGGTTACTCAATTTTCAAATAATGAAAATGCATAAACCTCATTTACTTATGGCTCTCTCCAAGACACTGGCAGACATGAGTGCATTTGTTGAATAAAAACAAAATTAAGGCTATTTCCTATGCAAAAGTTTTTCCATTATTGTGCTGCAACTTAGTCAGGCCAGAAATTTATGAAACCTACCTTGTAGTTACAAGTGGTACTGCAGCTTTCAGTTTCATATCTTTATTTTGCCAAATATTCTTACCTTGATTCACATTCACTGAAACCAAATGTCCAGCTATGTGTTCAGGAACCACGTCTTGTAACCAAACTGGATTGGTTTGCTCTTGTTGAATTGCTTGTAGCTGTGACATATATAATATGGAACTATGCATTCATCATATGCAAGATTTTGTTCCGCTGTGAAAAATTTTATTATATATGTCCTGAATTTTGATTATGGAGGGGGTCTTAATTTGCAGAATTTTTTATTATTTATTTCTTCATTGTTGTCTGAACAATGGATGTACTTCATGACTTGGACATAGATGGCTGAAGTCATTAAGGAAAAGGCTTGGTAATGGGAGGTCTCTAATTCAAATACTGCCAGTAACTTCCTGTATGATTTAGATATTTTCCAGGTTTTTCTCAGTTCTCACCATGTAAATGCGAGGAGGTATTCGAAATTTAGGCCTGGAACACATTCTACCCACAATTCATTTCCCAATTTATTATTTCATCTTGTATATGTGTCCACCATCTTTGATGCCACAGTAGAAAAATTGGGCACTAAACTCTATTTTAAAACATTATTTAGGTGAAAATATTTTGGAAAATTGTATTAAAAATCTATTTAAACTCTATCTTGGCAGCATTTTTGCAGTATCTCCTCTTTTCAGGAATTGTCACATCTGCTCAAATGCAGTATCGCAGTAAACACTTTCATTTCATTAGGGTTGTTTTGGGAATTAGTTTCATTCAGCAAAAGATTAGCAAGTTGCCTTGAAACACAAAAACAGTACAATTTTGTCACTGAGCATTTGGTAGGAATTATAAGATAAATATTTATCAGGAAATGGTATATTACCAATATTCAGATCATCACAGGTTCAAGTTCATGATATTAGAGAACTTTTCTTTGTGGACTATAACTGATGTGAATCATTAAATGCATGCTGAGAATTTGAAGTTTGGTTTTAACTTTAGTATTGTCTCTACTTATGCACATAACTATCTTCCACTTAGATGTTTTGAAATTCAAGTTTGACTGAAATTAATGCCTAACAGTTAGCTATCCAATATTTTAATTACAAATTTCTCTTCCAATTATTACAAAGAAGAGTACTTAGGATGTAAACTTTGTTTATTGTTCATTTTCTTTACATTCAATAAACAAAAAATGAAATAAAGGAAATACTTGTTAGATTCAAATGAAACATCATTAGCCTGCATTCCAGCAACAACTGACTACTCACAAAATAACTGATTATTGCTGCATGAATGCTTTGTTACTTCAAATGTAATATTGCTTGATATTAAAATAACTGCAAGTTTTCACATATGAAACAGTATATTAATGGCAACATTACTGTTTCACTATAATTATCTAATAATCTTTTAAAATATTTTATTTAACTTTATAATGCAACAACAATTATCTTTATAAGGCTTGAGGCAAAATTTTCTACAATATGTGACAAGAGGTGACATTTCAGGTAGTGCATACACATAATGAATGGCAATGGCAATGTAAGTCCACTACATATACATGGTTATACATTAAAACTCATCAAGTATTAGTTATAGCAAGTTAAACATTGAAAGTTTTGGAGGTTGCACAAATGAGCATTCTCTTAGAGGAACTCTGCTAGTGTATATGCCAAATTAAATAAGCTGCATAAGTTATCACCATATTTTACATTGCATTAGTGTTGTTAGTGGTAGCCATAGTATCATGGTGGAAAATGAACACTTGTTATTATTGCAGTGTTTTATTTACATAACATTTTAATGATTTTTATTCATAATTCACAGGTTCTAGAATTTGCACACAGAGCGCCTAGTCGTGTTTCTGTACCAGAGTTGCTGCAGCAGCTACAGATCACTGAAAATGAGCTAGAAAACATCAAGGTAATGTATTATTGTTATTTATGTCAACTTATTACAATAATAGAAAAATTAAATGGAGAATAGAAGAAGCTTTTAGCAGAGTTTCTTAAAAATTATATTTTAAGGATTCAGGAGTTTCAGTTTTGCAATTTGGACAAATTATTAACCATGGATTATCTATAGTAATCTTCCTCTTCTCCTCCTCCTCCTCCTCCTCCTCCTCCTCCTCCTGTTAACATTTCACCCAGCAGAATGCTAGCATGAATTTTTCCGGTACAAATTTTAGAAATTAATTTTTTGCTGTAATTTTTTTTAAATGCAAAGAAATTGTTGTCAAAATAGTATTAATTATGTTTTTGATATAATTATAGTTCCTATTAATTTCAGTGCATTATTTCTCTGTGTGCTAACAAGTCCAGTATATGCTTTCTTCCCAATGAGGAATTACTTGACAGGGTAAATTTTTAAGCATTTTGCCAGGGAATTAAAAGTTGAATAAATTAATTCATAGGTCAAAGATATTGCCCTATAAACCATACTTATTTGCAGGACTTGGTTTGCTTTCTTTTAGTGAAGTAAATTTGCTAGCTTTCTGAAACTATACATTTTTTCATTTTCTGCAGAGCACAACCATATTTTGAATTTAAAAAAGGTGTGACAGTAATATTCTAGAATAAGCATGGCATAGAATATTTTAAAGTTGCAAAATTATGGTAGTATAGTTCATATATTATAAGCTTTATATGGAAAGATTAAGAATTCTTCCATGCTGTCACACCTGAGATTGAAGGGCATTTCTAAATAAATGTAGTTATTACTAGTCTGAAGGTTTAGCCCTTGAATCACACACAGTGTACCCAAGGAAGGATAGGGCATTTGGATATGCTGTGTGCAGACTTTGCTTGAATGGGGCCAAACATTTGGAGCCTAGTTATTACATAGAATTACTTGCCTGTATATAATAAAGTAAGGCATATTCCATTCAGAGTTAAAGAAAAGATCACAATAAAACAACTCTTTATTATTGAAATGAATCTGTTAACACTTACTGAATCCATTGGCAATTGGCAAAATAATAATTTTTTTGTGATGAATGTTTAATTAAAAAAACAAATCCCATATTGACTATCCCACATTAATGTATTCAACCTTTCACACTAAATCCATTTACTTACATAACACTAGCCCCAAAGAACAAATGTAATATCAAAAATTTATTAGGTTGCACAGTAAAAGACACCATACGAATAGAACTGAAGTCAGAAATTTATGAAATCAAATATGTGGATTGTGATCATAGATACATCCGAAAAACTAAGGGAAATTTGGAGGAAAGAACACTTTTGGAATAGTGTTTTAAATAGGTTGATAATTCAGCAGTAGCATCTCATTTTTGGACTAATAATAATGAAATTAAACTAGAGACTAGGCTGCAAAAAATCTTCACAAACCAACGGAACTATCCACTTGGTAAAAGATTTTCATCTAAAAAGTAAGAAAAACTTGATGAATTTTGTTTTCCCGCCCATGGACAAACTCAACAGGTTCCTACTAGAGCCATCAAAGACCAAGCCACAAAGCACCTTTGGATCCAGCCACCAGTTCTATTAGTCAGTCAACAGCTGATGATGAAAGCAATTAGCTTCTGAAACATGTCCTTGTGTTATGTAAGTAAATGGAGTTAGTGTAAATAGGTTGAATACATTAATGTAGGATATATTACCACTCCATTGTTACAGTTTTGTAAGTACAATTTATTCATCCATATTGAGTGCTATTTGTCTTTTATAATTAGAGACCGGATTTTCATGCATAAAAAATCACTGAAATATGCATGTATTTATGCCATTAAATATCAATTATGTGCAACAAAATATGTAGTTAAAATCAAACTTTGAATAATTTGTGTGTGTTGCTTTGCTTCCTCTTCGTGCAACAGTCCTCACAGGCCTTAACTGATTGCAGCAGTCCTCTACCTCTATATTGTAACTGATAGAGGGCAGTATTGCAGGGAACATGTGATCAGCATCCAGACACCATAGCCACCAGTTACCATCACATGCTTTCTAAATCAAAGAATGCCACTTCTCTGCCAGGCAGCTTCCTAGTTGATCTCATGAGGCTGGATGGACCCTCTTCCAGACTTTCCTATCTTAGAATATTTTTAAGCAGCTATCGGGGATCAAACTTGGGACCTCCCAGAAATGCTGACCACTGATCAAGGAGTCAGTCACATGGGATACTAGTACTTATTTAAATTCTGGGATCACCTCAGTTTTGTTTGGGTTCATCTTTTTAATTGCAGTTGATCACCAGCAGATGTTTTAGGTTTGAAGAGTCAGTCTTCTTCTTTTGTCTCTTACAATGTCCATGTAGGGCAAGAACATTTGTTCAACCTTTGCATGATGATAAAGGAGCATACACAATATCTGCAACTTATTTTGCTTTGCTTTATTTGCTTGACATTATAGCATCTGACACTTCCTGAATTTCCTATATGTTCATATCCTGGATTTTTGGAAATGGTGTTTGGAACTTTTTCTTTAACAATTTTGCCAATATTACCAGAGCCTAACATTAATTTTGATGATGATGTTTAAAAGCATTTAACAGTTCACACATTTAAGTACTACTTGCTTCCAATCATAACATGGCACAAGAAATGAGTGAAATATGTGGCTATGAAATGAAAATTAGCCTCCACTTCTGAGTGTGTGTGAGGACTTTTTGAGCTATTTTTATTCATTTAGCAAAATTGCGATAAAATAATTTACTACATTTCTAATTGTATCTAGGTGTTTATTATAATAAATGGCAGCAAGCAACCATGCTTCAGCATGTTAATATTGGTCCTGAGGAGAGGATATATCAATCTGGTTCCATTGTCTTAAAGACTTGTTATCTGTGAGGTTCTTTCACTGTCTTAAAAACATGTTTATGAGGTTCTTTCATGAAATCTTTTTATAAGGTATAAGTTTATCATCAAGTGGAAAATTAACTCTTGTTTCTGATATATGATGCAACCAGTGTGCAAGAAAAGTTAGACATGAGTAACATTCTCAAATATAATAATTTATGCTTTGAACATATAACTAGCACCATCACTCACAAAAAGCAATACTTGCTTGTATTGAGTGTCATCTGGTTATAGTAAATTTGCTGAATCAATGAAAAATTTTTCAATTATGGAGATGTTTGTAACTTCTACAGTGAGCAGAAAAGAATCGGATGATTTGTTTTTAAGCAAACCAACTATAAAATATGCAACATATCTTCCTTTGCAATCTGTTCTGACCCATACAAAATTATCTTTAATGTGTTTCAGAACCTTTTCAGTAGTTCCATTGTAACATTGCATCACATAATTTTTATGCATGGTTGATTCGTCAGGTAATTTGTGTTTTTTTTTTTTTTTTTTTTTTTTTTGAGTAGTGTTTAACGCCCGTTTTTACTACTGAGGCACCACAGGCGGTAATTTGTGTTGGGTATAATGTTCAAAGAAAGATACTAAAATAAATTCAAATTAATCAAAACTATGGACTATAAATAAAAAATAATGAAAATTAAATTATGGAAAACAGATCAAAAGTTTATTATTTATGGCATTCATAGTCTGCCTTCCCAAACAAACTTAAGTCTTACACATAATAGAAATAAATTTTAAAACTATGGTAAATGGTGACCTAAAAGGACATCACCTAAATGGGAATAAAGCACCTACAACCAAACAGGTAAAATAAAGAGGAATTTTTAGAATTTACTCCATTGGAACTAATTTTGAAGCAATGCAATCCAAAAGCATTCTTTCACAATACAGGTGATCAAACCAACCCAGACATACAGAGCTTCAGAATATATCCTTACTACTCACACTGGATTTTGCATCTCAGCAGCTGAACATGCCACAGCTGGCTACACTTATACATCTTGCTCTAATGGCTTAACAAACTCCAATTTTTTTAATCATAAAGAGGGGTTTCTTGTATACAATTTGGATTTTCAGAACCCCAGTAGTGATTGTTGTGAGTCATCACACAACCATTTTTGTGGAACTGTGCCTTGTCTGAAAAGAACACAAGTTGTGGTTTGTTTAATCCTTCAGTTATCGTTGAAGAAATCACTCACAATAACGTGTACTATGGAATCACGTCTGTAGATAATGGACATGTGTACACTTATAATGTTTGCATTTTGACAATGTTGATGCTGTATGTGCAGAAGATGGTGAAATCCCAACTTAATGCACTAATTTGGTATTTATTTTTTTGGCAAACATTGAAAATTTGCGCCATTTTTGTTAAATTTGTCTGCTGTTAAAATTATGTCTTTGTGCGTGTTTCTTGTTTTGCACTGAACCAGTAGTATCAAATTTATTCACAAGATCATGAATTGCCTTCTGGAAGGAAGCAATTGTCCAGGGAACTTCCAAATAAATTCTTTACAAACGTCACAAGCTGATTCGTATTTATATTTATATTTACACAGAAAAATACACTGCTGTAAAGTCTTTATGAATGAAAGTAAACTGGTGACTACTTGAAAGTTCAAGGACAGACAAGCAGGCTGGCAGCTGTGAGTGGGAAGGGAAGTAGGCCTTGGCCAAGATGTAAAACCCTGTGCGAGAGGAAGGACATATTCTGGAAGCCCTTAGTTATGGTCTCTTGTGACATTAAAAAGGAAATGAAAAGAGTAACTGCAGATGGAGGATTTGGGCACGGAAAAATATTAACAGAAACATTATTAAAAAAGGAATCAGATATACCCATAAAATCCAGTCAAATATTAAAAATAATTGGAACCTGAATAAAGCAAATTGGTCTCTGCATAAATTTGCACTAGGAGATAAAATATAATAAAATACTCCCTACTGAAAGAAAATAACATAGAAATAATAGAATGAGCCAAAATACCCATTCCTAGATGACATATGAAAATGTATAGGCCATTTGGAAATAAATTCTTGGAACAACTAAGATATGCTTGGGATGACTGAAAAAGCTGGAAATAGTTTAGATCTTCAGACTTGAAGAAAAATGACTGCCAACATAAGAAAAATAATAAACATCAAAAGAAAGACGGTCACAAATTTTCTATATGACCTAGATTACAGAAATCATAGTTGTAGATTATTCAGTATATCAATAAAGTGGATGGGAAATATAATAAAAACTTAAAACACATTAAAATGAATGAGAAGGAAATTAATGGAGGCACACACATAGCTAATGCCTTTACTACATATTATAAGATATTAATATACATATTTGGGCTAACATCTTAAATTTGATCAAAGATTTTATCTCACAAATATGAATACTATTAAAATTAAATGGGAAAACCTCTGGAAGCAGACACATGCAAGACTACTTTAAGCAACAATATCCAGTCCAATATTTTTAAATATTTATAGAGATGACATATCAGTAATGGTCCAATTAAAAAAGTATACCAAAGTAAGAATGTATGCAGTTCAATTAAAAATGAATATAGAAATCCACACAGTGAAACTATCATAATCTTATTAATTGATATCATTGTATGATTCAGTTGAACTACACACTCTTAAAGCTTCACTTACTTTTCATAAATGTATGGAACCGGTTTTGAGAACATTTAGTTCCCATCTTCAGCCAGGCTAAAGTTCAACTTCAACTGAACTTAAAGTTCAGTTGAAGTTTAGCCTGGCTGAAGATGTTCTCGAAACTGGTTCCATACATTTATGAAAAGTAAGTTAAGCTTAAGAGTGTGTAGTTCAACTGAATCATACAATGATATCAATTAATATGATTAGCTTCACTGTGCAAGTTCCAATTTACATTTAAGTATCATAATCTTGTTGAATTGAAAGCAAAACTTCTAAAATCATGTCAACACATTAAACTCTCTTGACATTTCACTTTAAAACTTTTTTAATTAAAAAAAGTTTTACTTTTAATTCAACTGTTTTAATTAAAAAGTTTTAATGTGAAATGTCAAGAGAATTTAATGTGTTGACATGATCTTAGAAGTTTTACTTTTAATTCAACAAGATGTATGCAGTTGTTGTAATTCATATGGATATAGAATTTAAAAATCAAAAGCCAATAAAATTGTAAAAGAAAAACTTGGCACTAAAACAACTTGGTAAATGGGCTGATGAAAATGCAATGACCATAGACACTGACAAAACAATTTACCAATATTCTCATTAAACACCAGACAGAAGATCTATGTATAAAGGTCAGTGGAAATGAAATCAGAAGATGCAACTGACCCAAATATCTTGGAATAATCATAAATAATAAACTATCACTAAATCAGCACGTAAACAAGCAAATTGAAAAAACCACAAAAATCCTGCATCGTAAAAACTAACTGGCATTAAATGGTGGATTAATATGGATACCCTTAACAAAACTTACAAATGTTATATTAGATCAATCCTAAAATTTGGAGGCAAAATGATATCAAGCACAGCCACAATCTTGTTAAAACAAAGTGCTGCAAACAATCACTTGAGCAGTAAAAACAATACCCATTCTTCACTCTATACAGCAACAAACATTCCCCGTATTGAAGTCGATCATAATCTAACCATCCACTTATATGAAAAAATTTCCCTTGATAAAAATAAAAGAATCCTTAGCTTCATGAAGATAAGCAGGACAATAAATTTAAAACCAAAATTTTTTGTAAAACAACAGTAAAAGCTTAAATCAGAGATAAAACTACTTAAACAACTTCATAATGCAATAGAACTTTCCACTTGGGAAAACATTTTCATTACAAAAAATAAGGATAATTTGATGAATTTCGATATCCCTCCATTGGATGAACTCAGCAAATTCCTAATAATACCAACAGATGCCGCCACAAGAACATCAAGAGACCCAACCGCCACGTTTAACGACAGTTTGTCAACAGGCTGAAGATGGGAGGGATCGCTCCCGAAACATATGTTCCAAATTTATGTAAGTGAATGGAGTTAGTGTGAAAAAAACTGTATACATTGTTTATATATATACCACTCCATTGTCAACAGCTTCGTAAGTACACTTATTTGAGTAAAAGAGCTATTAAGAAACCATCAGAGAAAACATAACATTAACTAAAAATTGCCACCTATCAATCCTAAGGGCTACATAGAGTGAAAATCCGTACCTCATAGAGAGAAGTCTCCAAAGAACATGATATAATGGATCAACTTTTAAAACTTTCACTTGAATTAATAAATCAACAATACCCTCAAGAAAGAAAATCATACATATTCAAAATCAATTATAGATGCCATAAGTAATTACCAAATAAGATCCAACACATTTGATGAAATCAGGAACATGTACAAATCATTAACAAATAAAGTTGGTTTCCAATGCAACAACAACCTGGAGTTATGATGTATGGGCATTGGAAACAGAATAGGCAGACAACTTTTTATGGTGTAAGATACAGGGAATGTTATTTTGTAGAGCCTTTTATTGTTAAACAGGAATGTTAGTTATTTTGTAGAGCCTTTTATTGTTAAACAGTGAGCCTGTTCATTGCCTTATATACCAAAATGTGAAGGGACTCATTGTTAAGATTATTTCCTTGACCATAATGATATTCAACGGGCGTTAAACACCATTAAAAAAAGAAAGAAAGAAAGAATCAATTTTGTTATTTCCATTGTTATTCTAATAACCAAATCCTTTTATCTTCATTTTTCCCCCCCTTAATTTTTTATTTTTCTTTTTTCTCTTAATTTTTTTCTTTTTCTTCTTTTTTTTTTCTCTCACTCTAATCCTAATCCTAATCTAATATCTAAACTCTCTTCTCCCATAGTACTTTTAATCTTTCTCCACCCTATCTTTGCTTCCTTAATTTTTTATTTTTTTTCCCTTACTTTTTTTCTGTTTCTTCTTTTTTTCTCTCTCTCTCTAATCCTAATCTAATATCTAAACTGTGTTCTCTGTAATACTTTTAATCTTTCTCCACCCTAACTTTGCTTAGGTACTATCCCATTGTTTTTATATTTAATCTCCTTTGGTTGCTAATATCTTCCTTATTAAAATTTCTCCCTCAAATTTATTCCATTTCACTTTCCAAACCTGTAGTCTCCACCTCTTTGTTTTCTCATAATATAAATTATTATGGTACTCATTATCTGGTTTACCACAAATGGAACATTCATTCCCAGGGTTTTTTTTCAGTACTCTTAGATTCCTTACCCCAGATCTGGCCCAAGCAAAATCTTCCCTCCCTAATTTATCACAAATTTCTAGGTACTTCTCCCTCCCCCAAACTCTTATTATCTCTAGATACATTCCCAATGAACTCTTCTGCCTAAAGCTCACAAAAATTTCTTGTTTCTCAATATCTTCAATTCTATCTCTTACTTCTTTCCAAAATGCCCTATATCTACATTGCTTATTTGCCCAACAATACCCCATACTAATTTTTTTTAACAATATTCTGTATTTCAAGCACACATGACATTTGCCATTTTAACTTCTCCAGTGCACCAAGACATTCCTTGACATTTATCCATCCTCCAATTTATTTCATACTTTTGCTCAATTATTCTCCCTTGGGCTACCCAATTCTACCATGCTACATTATTAAGTGGCACTCTCGACAGTCCAGTATTAATTTACTAAATTATCTATTTATTAAATCCAGGACATTCCAGCTATCAACATATCCTTATATTTCTATTCCATACATAATTTTTGCCTCCATCATGGTGTTGTATATTCATTCCATCCATTTGACACTTATTACCAGTATTTTCCTTAAATATGCCCTTACAACCCCCATAGACATTTTTCCTTCAGCTAATATTAACACGCTGATGACCTGCGATGTTAAAGAGCGTCCATAAATAAATCAAAAATCTAATATTAACTTTCTCGTATCATTCCAATTACCATTTGTTCTCAACCTCACCCCAAGATAATCTCAATTATCTCTATTTCTTGCTCATCTAAACACCATTCCTAGTCTTTTTTCAGTTTAAGGGCCTTCTCAAAGACCATTTTTTTTTATTTTCTATTGTTCACTTTTAAGCCCCATTCTGTACAATAAAATAGTTTATATATTTTTTGGATTCAAGACAAGAAAGAGCCAAAAGATGTTCTTTCTATTAATGTGGATAACTTCAATTGCTCTTCATAAACCTCCACTTGTGAAAGAACTGATAATCAAGTCATCTGCAAACAATAGGGCTGGTATTTTATTGTTATTAATTACTGGTGAATGTACATTTGCTCTTTGGATCCCTTCAATAATGTCAGCAATGTATAAGTTAAATAGCACTGGGCTTAATTTGCATCCCTGTCTGACTCCTAATAAACTCTGCGTGCACTCTGTTATCTCATCTCTTGAACATTTCGCACAAAATTTATTATCTAAATTATAAAGTTCTTAATTACTCCCTTTCTTTTTGTCTTGATCCAGAGTGCTTGTCTATCTATAGAATCAAAAGCCTTCTCTAAATCTGTAAATATCATACATACCCTTCCCCCCTTTTGACACCCAAATTATAAGATGTAGTAAATACTTTGAATAACAAAGAAATGTCAGTACATGTTTTTCGTCGGTCCTGATGGAGTAGTGGTTACCATACTTGCCTCCTAAACCCAATTGTGGGTTCGATCCCAGCCAGGATCAATGGATTTTTTCAGGTGTAAAAATCCTAAGTATGGCTTCCTTCGGAATGGAAGTAAAGCCATGGGTCCGATGTCACACATTTATGGCACGTAAAGAACCTCAAGTCTGAAAAAAGGCCTCTGAGCAAAGTTAGTCAGCTGTTTCACGCCCTGATTTGAATGGGACACTGATGACCTGAGATGTTAAAGAGCATCTGTAAAGAAACCAAAACAAAAAATAAGTATATGATTTGACATTAGGGGGGGGGGGATTGCATGGAAATCTGGTCTCTATAAGAAATAGGTGAATTAATGATGCTGCAAATGAACCTAGAATTTATTTGCATGTAAGTTACCGGCTTTTACCTTTTTATAGTGTGGGAACACCATGCAGAAAATCTAACCCGAAATGAAACTGGGTACTCTGGTAGGTGAATCCACTTAAAACTGGATTCATAAAGTTGAATATTGCAAATAGTCTTCTTTACTAGCTGTATAATTATCATTGATATTTCTGTTCTTTAAAGCTAAGTGAAGAAAAGCATTTGTAAGAAGTTGAATGTAGCAATTGTATATGGAGTGGAGTATTTGAACAGGGATGTCATTCACAAAGGAGACATTTCTGTAGATTTCAATTATGTGTTTAAGGGTTTCATTGCATCTTAATATAATTCAGATAGAAAGGCTAGAATGACATGGTTAATCACATTTAATTTATTTTTGTAAATTAAAAATTTCAGAGATTTTTCTGAAATTGCTCTAAATATTTTTTTTTACAAAGCGTTTGTTTTGACAATGGTTTTATTTTTGTTTGTTTGTACCATACATTTTCTGCAATGCTTAAGCCTTGCTTATATCTGGAATGGCCAGGAAAAGGAGTATAAGTCAGAAATTGATGTCTAAGAATATATAATTAATGTGTGCATGCATTTATCTCATAAATAAAGTTTAATCACTTTTGATTGTATAATTGTCTGCTTTGTTGACCCAGTGGTGCTAATTGTTAATATTTATGCATGGGAATAGGAGAATAAACTAGCCATATTGTTTGAAACAGTTTTGATTTTTACCTCTTTTCCTGGATGTTGTGGATATATTGATAGTGCTCTGTCGCATGACATTTTTCTTTTAGTTTTGTGGTTGCTGTGTTTTCAGAATCCAGTAATTTTTTTTTGTCATTTTCACTACAGCAATATGTTATCAAATCATCACAGGGTATACATATTACATTACCAAAGATAAACCTTTGTGTCACTTTAATCATATGTAACATGTTACAGCTACTTTTTAACATTTAGGATAATTGTTACAACAATTTTTAAACACGTCTGTTACTGACAGATTGTTTAATAAGTTGTGTTACCCATTTTTATGGTGGGATGGTAGTAAGATCAGTAACTCCCAGCAAAACAAATGTAATATCTGTGCAACCAATGAAAGTTCTCACAATTACAACCACAGTTACAATGAAAATAAGCATGTACATACTTTGACAAAAAAAAAATTAGTCATCTCTTGAACTCAAAATTCTTCTAAGTCCTTCTTAAGACAGCACACAGTTCACAAGGTATCCAGCAAAGCTCTATAGACACTGCAGCAGCAATGGCAGTTATGTTATATGGAATGAACTAAAGATGCTGACTAGTCAGTCTGTGGCAGAGAGTGCAGAGATACTGTGGTCAAGAAAGCTGGTTTGTCTCCCATCATGAAGCACTTTTTTCCTCTGGTTTTTTAAATAAGCCTTTGTAACATATTTGACAAATTAGTTTCATAATATTGTTTCAATACAAAGCAAGCTTTAACATTAACATATTATTATATATTATAATGAAAATTATAGTATTTCCTTCAGTATTCTATCTAGTATTGTGCATATGCATTCCCTGCACATGCATGAAGGACAAAAATTGACTTAGTGGCACAAATTCAAGAATTGTAGCCTCTCATCCACACTACTGTAGAAATCTGATATCATCTAAGCCCCGAAGATTGAGGCAGTTATATATGTTCATATACCGGATATTAATTTGTGTTTATATCTCTGTGTTTTCACTTTAAAAGATAAAAGTTTCTCCTCATGCATTTATTTAGTTGTTTGTAAAGTATATATTAGTTTATGATTATGTTTTTGTGTGTGCATAGGTAATGCCATAAAATTCAAATATGTTAAAATATGTGATATTAAGTCAACATGATCTTCTACATATACCTTATAAAACCAATAATGGAAAATAAAGCAAAAATGTCATGTAGGATTTGAACCCAGGAGCTTATGCAGAACGGCAATGCCTTTTAAACCATTCAACCACCACTACTCTACTCTAATGTTCTTTTTCCAGATGCTTATGATTGTGACTGTTATGTTTACAGGCAAAGTGCCCACTGCATTGTGCACTCCCTGCATGTGCATGGTAATTACAGTATTTATGAGTGTCCCAAAGTTCTCCGATTGACATATAGAATCTGGGGATGACTCTCTCTCTCTTTTTTTTTTCCTTGACAAAGAGTGTATCTTATGACAGGAAAAGGGAAAATTGAAAATGTTGCTCAACACATTTCTGGCAACTTTTTGGAAAACACATTCACATGCATCAGTTTATCTTCTGAAATTGAATCAGTTTAAATTTGAAAGCATACAAGGTCATTGCAGGTCCTGACCAAGGTTGATGGAGTTTTTATGGTGTGAAAATCATAAGCATAGCTTCTTTTTGAAGAGAAGTAAAGCTTAAATTGTATGTGTTGAGTTTGCTGTAACTTCAGTTACAGCAAACGCGATATAAAAACCTTTTTGAAAATTCAAACTAAAAAAGACACATCGTAGCTAGAAGTAAAGCTGTTAGTCCCATGTTATAGGTTTACTTCATGTGAAAGAACCTCAAGATGAAACAGAAGCCCGCTGAGCAAATTTTTTTGGTCATTTCATGCCCTGAATTGAATGGAATGCCAATGACCAAATATGTTAAATAGTATTCTCAAGTAAAATAAAAAATAAATAGAATTACTAGAAGTGATCCAGATATGTAGGAAAATTTCTGTAATTGAAAGCATAATGATAAGAGTAATTGACTCATACTTAATATTCTTTATGAATGAAGCATGGTTCCATTTATATGGTCATGTTCTGATGCAAAATAACAGGTATTAGAGTACAGAAAAACCAAATTTTATACACAAAACACACTGCATGACAAGAAAATTTGTGTATAGTGTGCAGTAAATGTATACAGAGTAATGGTCTAACATTTTAGAATAATATAAAGACAGAAAAATACAATAACATGTTACTGATAATATACAAGTTTTATTTATGGGAAAGTTGAAAAATAAATTATATGTAACAATTCCTCACACATTAGAAGAACTGAAGACAAATATCAGTCAAGAAATGAACTTAATTTCATAAGATGAACGGATGCATGTGAATGACAGTTTTATTTAAATAGATGCCAGAAATGTGTAGATATAGCAGGACAACTTTCCATGTCGAACATGTTATAAAATATGTGCTTATTTTCATTGTAATTGTGAGAACATGGATCATTTGCACAGATATTACATCAGCTCTGCCAGGAGCTACCATTCTATTAACCATCAGCTGCTGTGAAATGAGTGATAAAATCATGGAAATCATGATTTCTTAATACCTGCTGTTGATATAAAGTAGTATTTACATTTGGCTAGTTTTTTTTTTTCCTCTTTTTTCTTTTTGAATGGTGTTTAATGCCTGATTTTACTACTGAGACACCACAACTGATGAACACTGATGATACATGAGATGAAATGATATGTTGGGAAACAATTTTTTTTTAAGGAAGGAAACGTTCCAGGCCTAAGTTTAGAGTACCTCCCTGCATTTGCTATTTATGGGGACTGAGGAAAACCTGGAAAAAACCTCAGTCAGGGAGGTTGGTCCTGGCGGGATTCGAACCCCAGACCTCCCGCTCACGAGTCTGCGCCTTAATGACCTCGGCGACCCGTGTCGATTTGCTGCTGTTACAGAGCAGTTCTGAGTTTATGTTAACATAATCAGTAAGTAGCACAAAGAACTCAGCTTTGCACATACACAAGGGTCATAGCTGTTTTTCCATCAAATACTACATTTGGAAGATACCCTTGCATAGACAGTGAAACAATATAATACTCTCATTGTGATTTCTTAATTTTAAAGCTGCCATGGGTGCTGTTGGGAGCCAGAAATAGCATATTGCATATCTGTGAAAAGCTCAGTGAAGTGCAGCATACTGTATCTTGCATAACATGTGTATGCACACACCAAACTAAATCTTCAAAATGGTTGAATTTCATATGATTTAATTTTTACTCTTATTGATTTGTTTTTTACTCTTATTGTATAATTTTCTATTCTAGTTTTGTTAAACATTCTTCATTTTATTAATATGCAATAGCATCTATAAAGAAAAGAATCTGTATGCTTCATAAGATATTTTCATATTTGTCCAGTCCCTTGAAAACCGTCAAGTTTAGGTTTTACTTTATGTGTATGTGAGTAGGTAGGTTTTAATCTATACTTCTACATGAGTATGAGAATGTAGTGACTAAATCAGTAAGGCAACTTGCCTGTAGATTAAACTGCCATTTACAGCAATGAATGTGTATCTTTTATTTACTTTTTATTCCATTCTTTTTTGTCAGAACCTACCTAAAATCTATTTAGCTTTCCTATTATTAAAAGATTATTTGGATTGAAAATAAACTAGCAAATTGGTCTTAATGATCAAGTTCACTTCACCTAGATTTTTGAGAGTAAAAGTTTAGATTTGAAGCAGTTCCATGGGTCAAAACTGTCTTAGTGTAGGGGTCACATTCTCTTGAATAAGCATTGAGGTACTAATAATCTCTTCTGAATAAAACTATTTAAACTCACTCTTTCTGGCTTCACTTACTGGAGATTTATTCAGAACCTGTTTTGTGGAACTTTCTTCACATCCTCAGCTGTTAAACGACTGTTGGATCATTCATTGAACTTGGGTTGGTATGTGTGTGGGTTGGCTCTAGTGTTCTTGCAATAAACTTAAATAAAGAGCTGTCTGCTTCAAGGATATCAGAAGTCATTAAGTTTTGCTCATGTTTTTGTATGTAAATCCTTTCCCATATGTTTAATTCCTATGGTTTTGAACTGTTTTCATTAATTAGATGCTTTTTTTTTCTGTCTTATCATTTTCATTCCAAAAATGTGATGTTACCGCTGATTATTCTATTTGCTTCTATTCAATGTTTCTTCAATCTATGCCTATATTTCTCTTTGTTTTTCCTATGTAGATTTTTTCACAAACCCAAAAATTAATTTGGTAAATTCCACATTTTTTTCTATTTGGGCTTGGAATATATTTTGTTTAATTTCAATACATTTTTCATACTGGATTGGTTTTGAGGTGCTAAGACAATATTGGAATCCTTGAACATTTTTTAAATTTTCTGATTGACTACTCGGTGTTGCGTGAACATTTTAAAAAATTCTTGTCTCTGGTATATAACTCAAGAGTTATGAATACAATTATCTGTGCACATTTTCTTTCTGTCAGCCATATTTTTGTGCATCTAATGTCACAGAAATAAGTGTATTCAATGTAAATTAACTCCAATGACATATACAAGATCCTGGTAGTATACTGTTATTGCCAGGGCATGGGTGTTTATGATTACATCATCTATCTAAAATGCTAAAGGTGATGCTAATATATATATTGTGAATTTGAAGATGTAAAAATTTAAAATTGTTGCATTAATGGCCATTTCTTATATTTTTAGATACTTAGTTTTTTATATTCACATTACTGTTGCCTTCATCGTTTAAGCAAAGTTAGAATGGAATTTTTAAATGAGACACGTCTCTCTTAAAATAACAGCAGTAGTAGGAAAAGATTACATATTAATCTCACAACTTTATTTAGTAACTTGGCAGGAATTGCTATCAAAACAGCAAACCACACATTCTGGAAATTAAGGAACAAGACATTGCACAATGGACAAGCAGCATCCTACCACACAACTATTGATTCAGATTGCTATGGATGTAAACATTATATGATTAGAGACAGTTGTGGTGTACAGGATTTTAAGGACAGCTAATGTTTTTACAGCCCTCCCCCCCCCCCCCCTTTGGGCAAAAAGCAAATAGCAAATCTAGGGAAACAGTTACTTTGGTGCCCTACAATATTCACCTGATGCAAAAGGTCTTACTTGCAGTTCAGTTGTGCTGTGACCCAAAGTAAAACCATGTAAAGGTATCTTTTAAACCAAATGGTTTTGAATTTGGCAAAAACATGTTTGCAACTGAAGTTTGTGGACTTAAATAGCAGCAGATAAGGGATTCATAATAACATCACATCAAACACAACAAACACATACATGCTCTTGAGCATGGTGCCAAAATGAAAACATCAGTGCAGTTACTGTTAACACAAGCTGCAGCAAGTAGTAGTAAATTTTTAGCATTTTTCAAAGAACTTTGTTATGTTCCAGTTTATTTGAATATTCCTCTATGGAAACTAACTAGTGCAAAACTAAGGATTTCCTACAATGCTACACTGGCCAATTGTTTCTCAGTGAAATGACTTTTTACAAGAAATAATATTCCACAGTGCTATGAGAACACCATAAGAAGAATTAGACAAATGATGAAAGCTAACAAGATCTTTGTTTTATTGATGAAACTAACAACATTGGAGGCCACTCTATAGCACAAATCATTGTGGGATAATGGAAATCAACAACCTGGGTAAAATATTCTGCTGAACACTAAAATTTGGAAGCAGTAAACCATTCAACAGTGTCGACTGTTCAACCATTCCATGCATCTTCTGTGGCCCAAGGGAATTCAGAATGATGACATACTGCTCTTTGTCACTGATGCAGTAACATATATGGTAAAACTGCTAAAGCCATTAAATGCTATTATTCAAAGATGGTGCATCCAACTTACCTTGCACATGGTACGCACAGCATCTTGGAAGAAGTTTGCACCCACTTTCCTAAAATCGACCACCTTGCATCTCAATCAAAGACAATCTTTGTTAAAGCTCCATCAAGAAGGGATGTTTTCAAATTCTTAGCTCTCCAAATGTTCTCCTGCCACTGAAACCTATCGTTAAACAGTGGGGCTATTGAATTGATGCTGCTGTGTACTACCAAGCTGTGAAATCCATGGTTGACACTGTGAAAATGCAAGATGCTAAAGCCATCCTACAAGCTCAGGAGCTGTTTTCTGGCAATATAGTGGAAGCTGCCATACTTAAAAGTAAATTTTTACTTCCTAACTTGGACTATTTTGTAGCTTCAAGAAAATGGTGTGCAACTTGAAAATTCCATTGAACTTGTTGACAAATTCAAGTTGCTCTTGCTAATATGTATGGTGAATTGGTGAAAATGAAAAGTTTGTTAAATAAAAATCTGGGATACTGCTTCATGTGCTTGATTTCTGAAGTGCTAACTGGTGAAAACATAAACACATTAGATTATGAAGAAGATCTGACATGATGGCTAGGTCTGATTGAAAATGCTGATATTGAAAGTAGCTTTATGAAATTTAAAAATGTTCTTGTCGATAATCGGCATTCCTTAACATTTGAGAATCTGCATATATACACTGTAATTTACAGCAATAAGAATAAGATGGCTCATATGTACTGTTTAATTTTTAAGTTCCCTTTTTTTTTTAATTGCAAGTGAATATAAAACATATGATTTTAAAAAAGTTAGTAAGTTACATTTAATAAAACAACAATACACACTAACCTATATTACTTTTCATTCATATTTAAAAAATTTAGGTAATTTAGGGTCATTTGTTTATAATTTTTAAGGTTATTACAATTAGCTGCAAATTTCTGTTAGTCTGTACTGAAATAACTTTTAATCTATATCACTGAAAAAATTGCAGATTCTTGGCTCACTACTTGCATGAGCTAAACATAGTAAACTTCACATTTCTTTCAGTGATATTTTGAAAGTCACGTCTTCCAAGGAATAGTTCTTACTAAATGTTATTTTTTGTGGAATAACTAGGGGGGAAATTCACTGATTAAAATGCCTGATGTTTGTTTACCCAAATATTGTACATTTTTTTTTTTCCCTTGTTCTGTGACAGTGACTCCTATAATATAAGCACTCAATACACATACTGTTGTTGTTTTTTAGAAATAAAATAAGAAATACTACAATATAAATAAAACCCTGAAACAATAATAAAATATAAAATATTATGTAGAAGGATTTTAAGACATCACAAAATCAACAAATCTTAATAAAACATACATATCTACTGTCATTCCATTGAGGAAATTTATAGATTGTATGTAAATGAATGCAATGAGAAATCCACTGCTGCTGATACAGATCATGATCTGCAAAATGTAACACCTTTAAAGCTCCATATTTTAGGTGTTCAATACATGTTTCAACATGTGTTTTAGTTGCCTCTAACAGACACTTGCATGTAAATTGTATCTAATCTGTCTTCTAACACACTCTTATGCTTCACTCACTTAAAGGTGTCAAAGTAGAAGCTTAAAAAAACTCGTTCCAGTTAATAGAAAAAATAAAAGATTTTAAAGTTCTACCCTCTGATATTTTAGTGTCTTTCGACGTAGAGTCTATGTTCCCGAGTATTCCAACTGACAAGCTATAATTTTTTATCTATTGGTTAAAGGAGACAGGAATTAATTAAATTCATAGGAAAGAATACGTCCACCTTAATAACATTTGTATAAACCAGTTCTATTTTATATTTGCAGGAGAATTCTATAAACAGAAAACAGAACTCATAATGGGAAATCATTTGTCCTAGTTTCTGGCAGATTTATTTATGCATACATTTGAAACTGACATAATTTCCACTTTCCCACATTATTTTAAATGCTGGTACAGATGCATTGATGACATTTTTAATATAGTGAAAAAAGAATTTGTTGAAGATGCTTTGAAGCATTTAAATATACAAGATAAGAATATATTCTTCACGCTGGAAACAGAAACAAAGGGAATGTTGCCGTTTTAGATAAAAAAAACTAATAAGAATCATGGAAATTTAGTATTTGAAATGTATAGAAAGGATGCTCACACAGGTAACTATATAAAATCAAATAGGTTTACCCCATAGCTCACAAGCACTCAATTTTCAACAGCTTAACATATGGACTGTTGAATTTACCAATCAGTAAAGAGGAGTATAAAAAAGAATTTGAGAAGATACAGGAGATTGCCATTATAAATGGTTTTAACAAAAATTTAGTAAACAAAAAACTTAATAGATTCCTAAAGAAGAAATTGATCAAGAATACCACCACACTATTAACTGAAAAGGAGAGTTTTTCAAAAATTCACCTACCATCCAGTAGCTATGAATAAATTCAAAAAAAAAATTTAAAGATATTAACATTAAATTGGCACCTGTTAACAGATACACTCTGAAAAATGCTTTAATGGACAACAGTGTTAATAGCATTGCACAGGCGAAAAATTCAGGCATCTACAAAATAACATATAAAGAATGTGATAAGATATACGTTGGAAAAACTAAAGGAACATAGGAACACTCTTAAAGGAACATCTCAGGAACATTAAGTAGAAACAGATTGATAGGTGAGCAGTGGCACACCATTTTTGGAAAGATAATCACAACATAAAAAGAGAAATAAAGCTTCTTAAAGAAGCACACAGACATACAGAATTGGACACATGGGGGAAGATTTATATTTATAAACATAGGGATCATCTTATGAATTTCGACATTACAGAAGAATGTAATACAAATTTCCAGGTTGTAAAGAAAAAAACACCACCAGGACGGAGCCACAGGTCCTCATAGATGTTAGTTTCTCGTACCAGTCATCAATTTGGTTGAAGATGGAGATGATACCTCTTCGAAACCGGTCCCATCATAATTTAAAGTAAGTGAAGCATAAGAGTGTGTTAGATGACAGATTAGATATAATTTACATTTAACAAGCTTCACTGTGTGAGTTCCAACAAAATTTTAAAAAAAGGCCTTATTTTTCGAAAGTTCTTAAATGAAAAACACTTGCATGTTCTGTTATGAGTATGTGCACACCGAACAGCTTATTACTGCAAAACAAAAGCACCTAACACAAGTGGCTGCATCAAAGGCTTTATTGAACCAAGACATTCTTCTGTGTAAAGGAGAAAATAGTGGTATTCTTCTTCTTACTGTCAATCTTTAACAAGTTCTTCCAACATATAACATTTCAACTGAAACAGTATTTTATCTCCTTCAGCTGTGGACGTATAACTGTGGTATCCATCTGGTAAATGATGACAGTGCAGTAATGAATATATGATCTTTTTTTTTTATTGATTTATTTAAGAATGCTCGTTAACATCTCGGGTCATCAGCGTCCCATTGTATTTAGGGCCTGAAATGGCCGACAAATTTTGCTCAGAGGCCTCTTCTTTCAGGCATGAGGTTCTTTATCGTGCTGTAAATGTGCGACATGGGACCCACGGTTTTACTTCCCTTCCGAAGGAAGCCATACTTAGGATTTTTATGCCCAAAAAAATCCATCGGTCCTGGCCTGGTTCGAACCCGCGATCTTGGGTTTAGGAGGCAAGTATTGTAACCACTACACCACCAGGACCGACAATATAGGATCAGAAAATGTGATTTCACATGCCTGTGATGAGATAGGTTCTTGTTTGTTAAAAGTTTTGCCTTGGTTGAAATCAAAGTTTAATGTTAATAACCTGATTATTAGCAGGACAAAACAAAAATTTCAATATGATTGCCTTTTGGATTTACTTGGTAAAATTTAAAGTTTTTGATTGGATCATACATAAATTTTTTGTACCAGGGCTCTCATACTTGGCATCTGATAAGGTTTTTACAACTATTGAGAAAAAGATGAAGATGCAGTATGTGTATAGTCCTGATAAGTGGTGTAGTGCTATTGCAGCAGCAAGGGTAAAATATCCTTTCACTTTTAACAAAATGAATACAAAAAACTTTGTTGATATTAAACAAGGGATTGGTTCCAACTATGTATTTAGAAAAAAGGATGTTGATGGTGTTCCTGTGCTTATAACTAAGTCTACATCCATTATTTTAGAACACAATAATCCTGAAATTATAAAAATGCATTTATTTATTTATTTTTTTTTTTTGACCTTGACTTGCATCAAAAGGTTAATTTTAGGAAGAGAGGTAAAATTTTATAGATTATTCACAATTTCAGTTACAGCAGAGGTACAATGTTCAAAGAAAGATTAAAAAATAAATTAAATTAAATGATGTGATGAAAATGTTGAAATATGTACCACCTATCACAATTGTTTTAACGTTCTTGTTCGCGATGATGTTGCAGAAGAAAATATGGAAGAGGCATAGTGAATTTGGTATGATAAATAAAGAAATAGTTTTCATTATTTTTATTTTTTCACTTCCATGTATTTTTCAACTTAACAGCACAAAAACAGAGGAACTACTAATGGCAAGGGATCAAACTTTACAGGTAAACTTTTAACGTAATATTTTGCAAATTCTGAAAACTTTAAGTTTTGATATTAAAAATTAACTGAGCTATGAAATTAAACATAAAATGTATTTTTACACAAAATGAACTTTGGTTGGGATCTGCAGTATCATTAGGTACTGTGATACAGCAATTAAATTATGCTAATAGTTAAATACTGTTGTAATATATTGATTTTTGAATATTGTACTTACGAAGCAGTACACAATGGAGTGGTAATATATCCTAAACTAGTATTCATTTATTACACTAAACTCCATTTACTTACATAAATAAGATGCATTTCGGGAGAATCTCTTCCATCTTCAGTTGCTCACTGAACCGCCATTACTGGAAACAGTGGCTAGACACCCGGATGTTCCAGTATTAGCATCTGTTGGCTGAAGTAGGAAACGGCTGAGTTCATCCATAGGAGGAAACTCAAAGTTCATTAAGTTTTCTTTATTTTTTAACATGAAAATGTTTTCCCACTGTGTTTTATCACTGTGTCTTTGTTGAAACCATTGGTTATAGCTTTCTTTATTATTTTTTGGTATTCTATTTTGCCTTCCCTTTAATTTTCAAGTCATGGTATAGGTATGTGAATAACATTTTTGCAATAATACCAAAGAAACACTCAATAGATGCCCTGAAACTTCTTAATATGCAACATAAATCTGTACAATTTACTGTAAAAGAAGAGAGAAATGGGTGGCTACCATTTCTAGATCTAAAAATTATAAGAAATGGAGATTGTTTGAATTTTGGAATTTACAGAAAAGAAACACAAACAGAAAATTGCATAAAAAATGAGAGTTATAACCTCATTCCACATAAATATGCAGTGTTTCACAGTTTGGCACACAGATTGATGAATATTCCACTCACAGAAGCAGAATACAAAATAGAATACCAACAAATAATAAAGAAAGCTATAACCAATGGTTTCAACAAAGACACAGTGATAAAAATTATCAATAAATCTAAAAGACAAAAGAGATAGGGAAGTTTCCACACTGAAAAACACAAAAGAAGGATACAAATTCAAAAGTTTCTCCTACCATACAATTTACCACAAGTTCAAGAAAATGTTCAAAGATCATGGGATAATGTTAGCCCCATAGAACAGATATAATATCAAGAATTTATTGGTTGCACAGTAAAAGACTCCATACCAACAGAACAGAAATGAGGAATTTATGTAATAAAATATGCAGATTGTGAGCAGAGGCAAAACAAAGAGAAATTTAGAAATACGGAAAAAAGAACACTTTAGGAATATTCAGCTTAAACAGGTGGATAAATCAGCAGTAGCAGCTCTTTTTTGGACCAAAACCATGAAATAGAGCCAGAAATTAAACTGCTGAAACATCTTCACAACCCAATGGAGCTATCCACTTGGAAAAACATTTTCATATTAAAAATAAAGAAAACTTAATGAACTTCGAGTTTCCTCCTATGGTTAAACTCAGAAATTTCCTACTTCAGCCAACAGATGCCAACACGGGAACATCCAGGTGTCTAGCCATCATTTCGAGTAACGGCAGTTCAGTGAGCAACTGAAGATGGAAGAGATTCTCCAGAAACACATCTTATTTTCTGTAAGTAAATGGAGATTAGTGTAAAAAATGAATACCTAAGTTTAGGATATATTGATTTTTTCTCACTATTATCCGCTTATTGAGTATGATACGTTTGTTTCACTTTGGTTATCAAAGTCCTATTATGTATATAAATTGGTGTCTCCATAGTTCACAATTAACATTTCTCTTTTCAGATTCTTTGGTAATGACCTTTAATAAATAATATGCTGTACCTCTTTCTTTCTTTCATTCTTATTCTTTAATTTTTTTTTATAAAGCAGCTTTATATATACATCATATAATAAGATTCTTGATTGTGAATTTATAGAGATTTGATGTTGATTGCCACCTTAAATTTTATTGCTTAAATGTTATTTCTAAGTCTGTCACAATTTTTTTTTCATAGTTGTCTGCTTGGAAAAAAATTGTCACTTAGTAATTGAATCATTTTTTTTTAACTGCACATGCCTCTTTTTTTTTTTTTTTTTTTTTTTTTTTTTTTTTTTTTTTTTTTTTTTTGCAAAATGGAGTTATGGTCAGGAACTTGTATATTACGTGTGGAGCTGTCATTTCCAAATGAAAGTACACGTGTCTACCCACTGAATGCATTTTGATGGAGAAAGTGCACATGTCACTGACGTGTAGTTTTACCTGAAATGAGTAGGCATGAAGTATCAAGTAGCACTGCCGGTCAGGAAACAGCAACCAGCTTTTATGACTTATGATTAGATTGAAAAATATATTGGGAAACAATGGACTGTGCCTATGATTCTGAAAGAATAATAATTGATGATAATGCCAGAATGAAGGAGAAGAAACATGATTTGATTAAAAAGTGCGACTTAAGGAGACAAATAATGGAAATTATAAAGGCAACATTATACCGGAGGGAAAACCAGGATGTGATTGCAGGTAAGCTAATATGGCATTGTGAGGTTATGTTTTATTTGTATATATTATTATGTTGTTAATGTATAATACAGATGAGTATTAAAATATAACTGTAATTACAGTATTAAAAGTAACCAAACTAATCTGTTGTTCAACAGGTATTGTGGAAATGCTTCCAAAGGATTACTGCTGCAATCAGAGAAATTATTCTCAGACTATTTCAGTTCAAGACAAAGAGCGATCAAGATGCCTTCCTCCTAGGTTTTATTGTGAGAATGGATATTAAAACCAAACGTCCAGGCCATGGGGACAAGGCAAAACCAAAAGGACACAGGTTTCTTTGTAGCATTACTTGTGATCATGAAAGGGTTGAGGTATGCAAAAAGGCATTTATGAGCATTTTAGCTATCTGTGCAGGACTTGTGCATAGGATCTGTAATCTTGTTGCTCAGTGTGAGCCTGCCATTGATCAGAAAGGCCAATCTACTCAGGCAATGCAAAACCATATTATGTTATGTTGTAGAAGCAATAGTTTTCCCACAAAACTAAAGCAGTACACAGGGAAAGAAGTGAAATATGTAATCCCAAAATTAAACATATTATTAATGCATAAATAGTTTGAAGAGAAGCACCCTGAGATAAAAGTATCTTATAGCCTGTAGAGAAGTATCCTTAAAGGAAGATTCAATCTGTCTTTTGGGCATCCACAAATGGATGCATGTATTCAATATGAAAAACTCACTGTAAGAATTAAAAGTACATCTTTAAAAGAATAGCGAAGAAAGTTGCAGTAGCAGAACTACTAGTTCACAAAAGGAGGGCAAAATAAACTTTATTCCATAATGCAAGATATTAAACAAAAATGCATTAGTGATAATACATTTGCAGCAAAAAACATTTTACTTCATGCAAAATTTACATATGCCACAAATTCCTGTACAAGATATGTTCTATCTATGCCATTTGACAGTTGATGTGTTCAATGTGACATCATTAGTTTCTGACAAGACAACGTTTTACACTTGCCATGAAGGGAAAGGACAGAAAGGTTCAAATGAAGTTGTCATTTATTCTAGACTTCATTAATCAAGAAACTCCTGATACAGTTGAGCACCTTCATGTTTTCTCAGACTCTTTCACCAGACAAAATCATAATAGGATTTTTCTCAGCTTTGGTATGTATAGGAAGATTGGAGATTGTAAATCAATATTTTCAACAGAGAGGACATTTTTATTTACTTGATGATAGAAAATTTGTTTTGGTAAAAAGAGATGAAGTGACAGGTTTTATGTTCCTATATTATCCACAAAAGAAAAGAAATTTTCAACTAAGATAGTAGAATCTCCAAGTATTATCAATTTCAAAACTTTGTGGTCATCCTTTTTCAAGAAAAACTGTCTTTCAGTGGAATCAAGTGGTCAGAGAGTATCTTGAGATCAAAATCAATCTTTCCTGGTTTCTCATTTTACATACACAAGAGACAAATGTTAACACTATTGATGGTATAGTGGTACATACCTTCAAACTTGGAACCAGTAATTCAAATATCGTAAGTCTTCCTACACAGTTCGCATATCCAGAAGGATGAGGGCCTATTGATCAAAAGAAATTGCAAGACAAAAGTAAGATAATGAAGTACATTCCAGCAGAACTTAGTGATTTTTACAGTGAAATTCTCTCACTGGCCTACTATTAAAAAAGAAAATGATGAGTGAAATAATTTTATTTCAGATAATGTAAATTAGTGGAACAAAATAAATTACAAGTAATTTCCCATTATTTGGAAAAACAACACATGTCACTGTAGCAAAAACCTTAATCTATATAAAAAATTAAAGAATGCTAACATTAATATTCTCTAACATTTAGTTAAGGGCTTTGTTTCTTATTCCTATATATACCGTCTGTAGGTAGTTATTTTTGTATATCTCAAAACTGTGCTTTTCTGACATGTGCTGTTTTAGAAAAAAATGATTCAATTGTTTTGAACTTGGTAATTATGCAGTAATAATATAATTGTTCTTTCTTCCAAATATAAAGTTACTGCCATAACAAATGAGCTACAAGTAATTTGCATTAAAATGGTGGAGGTAAGCATTCATCATGATAAGGGTTGTGGATGTGGTGAAAAGAAATGTAGTTTATGGCAACAAATATGGACCTAAAGGAATGAAGAATTTTTTCTTTATTGAATCATCTCTAATTGCATTAGAACTCTTAGGTACAGTTCACTACAGTATCATTTGCTTGTTTAATGACTGCAGATTTTCATTCTGCTTTTTTCAGGTTATGTTTCAAATTTTTTCATCCTTCCCTTTCTTTTCTTTCCATTTTCTTTTTCTCTTTATCTTTTTTGCCTCTTCTCTCTCTCTGTTCTTCTCCTCCTCCCCCTATGCCCTTGTCGGTCCTAGTGGTGTAGTGGTAACCATACTTGCCTTCTAAACCCAAGGTCGTGGGTTCGAACCCGTCCAGGATCGATGGATTTTTTCAGGCGTAAAAATCGTAAGTATGGATTCCTTCGGAAGGAAAGTAAAGCCATGGGTCCCGTGTCGTACATTTACAGCACGATAAAGAACCTCATGCCTGAAAGAAGAGGCCTCTGAGCAAAATTTGTCGGCCATTTTACGCCCTAAATACAATGGGATGCTGATGACCTGAGATGTTAAAGAGCGTCCTTAAATAAACAAATCAAAAATCCCTATGCCCTTCTGCTTCTCCTCCTGCTGCTGCTCCTCCTCTGCCTGCTATCTTCTTATTGTTCTTCTCCTCCACCTCCCTCCTCCTCACAGAACACTGGTTATCTTAGCTTTGAGCACTTTCTTTGGGCATGCTTACTATAGCATTAATTTATACTTAATAATTACAAGTTCGTCACAGACAAGATAAGATTTTAATAATGAATAACTGTTTATAAAAAATAAAGTTGTAAAATAGAAACACTATTCTTCACTTTATATTTTTTATACAGAATATGTTTCATTAGTTATTGCTCCCATCATCAGTTGTAGCCTAACTAGTGTTGTTGGTGGATGACTGGAGATATTTGGTCATTCCAATAAGATTTGACACAAGTTCCCCATTGAGAAAATTTTAAAATTAATTACTCCATTGAGTAAAGATTGGGTAATGAATTTTGAAACTCCATCAATGAACAATTTGTATCATCATCTTATTTAAACCAAAATATATTTCCAAGTTGTCCAACAACATTGCTGGTAGAACTTCAGTTAATGCTGGGAACAACAGCTCTTGAAACATGTTCTGTATAAAAAAAAAATATAAATTGAAGTATAGTGTTACTTTGTATTGATTATTTTTATTTTGTATAATTGTTATACTGTATGGTAACTAACTTTATATGTAAATTATAAATAATAATGGTCGAAATATTTCTAGAGCTTGTAGACTGTGGTCCAGTGGATTGTAAGAATCCTGACTTTTGCCAGAGTCTGCATTTACATTTTTCCAGGCCATATCCAATCTTTCTTTATCTAAGTTCGTAAATCAGCGCAAGAAATACTTAAGTTTATTCTGAAGACAACAGCCATGAAAGTCTAAATGTTTTTACTAAACTAAATAGTTGTTTAAAATTAAGCAAGAATTATGGTGTAATTTAAAAAGAAGCTCTTTGATAACTGACAAAACAGTAGAGCAACTGAACAAAATAGGAAGAGAAAAAAATGTTGAGCACAGTGTTGAAACTGAGACAGTGTTGTGTATAAAATTGTTTCATGAATTCAACATCATGAATACTCCTTCAGATTGAATCCACATGCTAAGTGTTTGTATGATGTCATAAAACTGCTTTAAACATATAAACACACAATATAAGAAATCAATATAGAAATTAAATCTGAAATCCTTAGTAATAAACAAAATTTAAATTTGGTAGTTGCAGATCTTTGAGAAACTGGAAAACGTGTATTTTACACTGGAAAAGAAAGGGGAGGGAATCTGCTGTTACCCATGTTCACTAACCATTAAAGCTTTGCTTTAGTCAGTTTATACATGGGATAAAGGAAACTGAAATTAGAAATTAAAATTAGTGTATGACCAAATAAACTATACTCTTATCGGCTCCACTTGTTTATATTTGGAACATGTTTCGCAGACCATTTTCACATCCTCAGCTAACTGTTGCCTGCTAGATAATTTGCAGCGTTCCTTTTGGGATATATATTCTGCTCTGATGAAGGTTAAATATGAATAAGTGGAGCTAATAAGAGTGTGTAGTTGGACTCATTCATACAATAATCTTAATTATATTATTTGCTTCACTGTACAAGTTCCAATTAGCACTTTATGTTATATTAGAAAGTCTCCAACTATGTTGCCAGCATTTATATTTTTTTCTAGCATCACCTCTTTGCCACCTTACTCTAGTAGTGTTGTACTATAGATTAGGCAACTTTTTCTTGAGCCTATCAGTTCCATGAACTTTAATGTAAACTGTTCGTATAAAATCTTCAGATTAAGTAAACTGAACAAAATAATAAAATAATGAATAAATAATATATGGTTCATTTTCCTCACTAATTAATAACTGCTGTAAAGAAAACTTGGGGATTGAGCATGTTTGTTGGCATTTTCATAATATCATGCTTAAAAATGCCTAAAAAGGTGTTTATTTATGGCATTTTATCAAGAATGACCATGAAGACTATACAAGCTGGTTTATTAGCCCCTTATAATATATTTTTATGCGACCTGTTGTTAATAAACAATCTACAAACATTGCTACCAGTTCCCATTCAGGATTAATTCAGCAATTATTGTCACAAACCTAGCGCTTTTACCAAAAGATTTTACAAAGATGATCTGGTGCCTCCATTAAAAGATGTCATGTACCTATAATGTCCAAGGATAGGAACAGAGCCTTACAGTGTTTATCTAACCAAAAAGTAGCTACATTATTATTATATTCACTTGACTAAGTGAAATTTGGTTAAATTAGGCACTCATAATCTGCTAGATCACATCATAAAATGTATAACATTTTTCAACACTAACGTAATACCAATATGCCCCTCTGCTTGGTGGTCTGTCTTCAAATTAGTTACTCCCCACAACTTGCTACATAGGTGAGGGAACTCCCAACCACTAGTCATGTTAAAGCACAGATTTGCCTCCTTCCCATGACCAATAATACTAAATTAATAGACACAACAATGTAAACATTGTGCTTGCCATAATATTTGGGTTAGCTTTCTACAAGATAGAAGAAATATTTAGTGTCACTTTAAATTCAATGTGAGAAACTCAAATGAACTCTTAAATCGATCATAGATTTGAATAATATATAATATAGCAAGTATACATGAGCACTATGAAGCGATATCATACAGTCTTGTGAACTGCCATCCATCAGTCAAGCCTCACTACCTAAGTACCTAAGTTAGAAAGAACCTGCATAACTATGACTCATAAGCTGGGATTTGTAAATAAGGTACAAATTCTGGATAGTTGTTTATTTTATTTATTTATAATTTTTATTTTTTAATGTTTTACTACATAGGCACCATAGATGGTCTGAGCTGTTGAGTCCCCTCCTCCCCTTTTTTAATCTTGTATTATTTAATGTTGATAGATATGTGGTACAGTCTCACGTACTGTTTTCTAAAGAATGACTTTTTATTTGGACCTAAAAAAGGATGTTTTATCTTATTTAGCTATATAGGTATGAAAAGCTGTGAATATAAAAATATTTGATATTATTGTATGATTTAATTGAACTGAACACTCTTAATGCTTCACTTTTCATAATATATAGAACTCAGTTGAATTTTGGCCAAGTTGATGATAACGAAATGTTCTCGAAACCAGTTTTATATATTATGACAAGTAAGTTCATCATTAAGAGTGTTTAGTTCAACTAAATCATACCATAATATCAATATGATTGGCTTGACTGTGCAAGTTCCAATTAACATTTTAATTAATAAAAATATTTTCTTTAGTTAAAACACAAACTGCTAACTTATTTGCATGGGCAACTGTAAGCATACCAATTCAGTCTTGTTGATAGTACTCTGCAACATCTTAAGAGGAACACTTGCAGGTATGTGCCCTCCATCTCAAAATTTAATATCCATTACATCTCTCTTTCAGCGTTTGAAGCATTCATGAAGCATTCTATCATAACGAATTATGTGGCATAATCCTCTTATCTCCATTATATTCCAGCCATATGCAATATTATAGTAGGCATTAATATAATGTTTTTCTTTTTTTTTTCTTTCTTTTGTTTTTCTTTTGCAGCAGGGTTGCATAAAATCTGTTTTCCTTGAAAGAGTATGCTAGATTTATGTTGCTATCATAAAGAATTACGAGGGTCATCCAGAAAGTAAGTTCCAATCGCGCCTGGAGATTTAACCACTTGTCGGATAGGAATGCGCATGCGCAGGAGTAGAGAGGAAGTATGTGGGAATAATGCAGTAAAGTTTCAGCCTTGTGACGGCCGTGGTTACCGCGCTGTGCTAGGAGAAAATGGCTGCTCTGATATTGTCTCCCGCCAACTGCGAGGTTCGTGCAGTCATCCGAGGTTTGCTCGCTCAAAAGCAAAGTCCAGCAGAGATCCATCGCCAATTGTGTCGAGTGTATGGACACGACATTATGGTAAGACGATGATGCAGGCAGTTCACTGAAGGACGAACCAATATTCACGACGACCGTAGTGGTCGACCGTCCCTGGTGACGGCAGAAGTGTCGGAAAGTGTGCGGCAAGCAATTGAGCAGAACCGGCGCTTCACAATTTCAGAACTCTCTTGTCAATTCCCCAGATGTCTCGCTCCCTTGTGCACGAAATTGTCTCCCGGAAGCTTGACACAATTGGCGACGGATCTCTGCTGGACTTTGCTTTTGAGCGTGCAAACCTCGGATGACTGCACGAACTTCGCAGTTGGCGGGAGACAATATCAGAGCAGCCATTTTCTCCTAGCACAGCGCGGTAACCACGGCCGTCACAAGGCTGAAATTTTACTGCATTATTACCACATACTTCCTCTCTATTCCTGCGCATGCGCATTCCTATCCGACTAGCGGTGCCATCTCTAGGCGCGATTGGGACTTACTTTCTGGATGCCGTAATATAATGGGCTAGTGGACAAATCTTTTGTTAAGGTTACTCACAGTGAAATTGTTAAATCTTGGAAAGAATATCTTGAGCAATTAGAACTGATTCACTCAATTTGTACTATATCTTTAAGGTATTAGTTCATTATCACAGCTATTATTAAATTAATGGAGAGATTTATCAACTTTTGTTAGACATGTGCAATGTGATCAGGACATCAAACATTCAGATAACAGTCAAAGCATAAATAGAATGGAATGAAAATGTTTAGGAAGCTCATATGCTTGCTGTAAATGCTAATGTTTTATTCAAACAGAATATAAAAAGTATTACTTTTAAAACTTTAATTATCTGCTCCCCATGCAATTTTGTGATACCTACTTTCTCTTCTGGGCTCTGGCAAACCCTAGCAGGATATGGATCAACAACAATGCGACAAATCAAAGCCAGCTTTGCTCAGTGCAAAGAAGGCAATTTCCTTATGGATACTTGGTACTCGTAAGGTATGTCATCCTGTCCACTCTTAGGTCCATTCATATTCCACCAATTTTTGTTTTATTGAATGGAAAGGTATTTGTGCATTTGTAAAGCATGTGGGGCACCTTAATTGTGATTATCTATGTTTAATGTTAGCATGCATATGTTCTTTGTTTATGTCAAGGAAAAAAAATGTGTATATACTTTTTTGTCGTGAAGCAAACTTTTAGCCTTCTGATTTTCTGAAAATTGTAATATGAAAAAATTTTAATGTCTTTGTTATGCATGAAATATATCTGCAACAAATGTAAAATGTCAATGTCTACATAGCTTTACTTTTTTCCACATATTCATGCATTTTTTAAAATTGGTGTAAGGGCAGGCACAAAGCTAAGCAAAAAACTTACAAAATTTGCTTTACCTGCAGAATTTGTGAACAAAATTTATATTTAAATTTTGAAGATGCAGACAGTTTTATAGATTCTTTTCTGAATGATAAGAGACATTCAAATATTTTTAAGCATTATTTTGGTTAGTATTAAGAGGATTTTTTATACACTATGCAGATTATAAACAATATATTTCTTTGTTTCTGGTTATGTAAGCAATTATATTATAGGTTCTTTGGGAGTGAAAAAAAGAGCAAATTGCACAGCATTCGTACTGTGAATTTTTCAACTGTACACCCATGCCATATCAATCATATTAACAAGTTTTGCTCTACTACCAGAAGATATTTTAGAAGGAACAGTTGAGCTGGTTTTCGCCCTTCTATCTCCCCTAAAATATTTGATGCAACTTTTTCAACACAGACTATCAAGTGTAAGATTTAAAATGTTATGTGCATCTTTTTCTAGCTCATTTTCATTTCTTCAGTTGAGAGTGATATATTTGTCTTGTAACAATAATCTTAAAAATCTATGGATTTGTTTCATCTAGATGCTGTTGAAGTATCATTCTGTTGATCTGTTTCAGCCATCTTTGTACTGTGGCAATGCCTTTCTTGTTATTGCCAAATCTCCTGCAAATTGCATCTTTTAGAGGATTCAAAAGATGGAAATCAGGAAATGCAAGACTCATGCTGTAGTGGCAAAATGGCTGATTAGCTACAGTGCCTGCCTCTCACCAAGGCTAACCAGATTTGATCCCAGCAACTGTAAGTGGAATTTGGGGCAGATGAAGCAGTGTTTGGACAGCTTTCTCGGGGTCCTCTGGTTTCCCTGCTATCATTCAACCATTGCTCCATTATCTCACCCATCTTCACCTTTTATCATCCAGCACAATGTAGTCTGACAATCCTCAGTATATGCATTTCTAACAGACTGTGCTACTGCTATTCATGTGCATAACTCCAATGCTTGGCAGAAGGTATTAAAAAAATCACTCAAATCCATTTGTAAGGAAGCACAATCCTGCAAAGTTCAGTGATCTCTTGTCTGGTGTGCAGACCTTTATGTGACTTCACATTGCCATGAAGAAAAAGAAATTTGATCACATCTTTGTACTGGACTACTGCATCAATTTTGAAGAGCTTTGAGTTAACTTTAAAGTTAGTTATTTCACTATGATATTGATCAAAATATTCCTGTCAGAATATCAGATGATTGTGACTATAACATAACTGGTTGAGAATATTGGCCTGAACTTTTTTTAAGGAGAAGATTAGTGTTGTCACTCCATGGGTGTATTTTGATTTTGTGCTCAAAGTGATGAGTCTATTAATTAAATTGTACTTATGATGGTGTGGACAATGCACTGGTAACAGATCCTTAAGAATGTATTAAATTCACACTAACTCTGCTTACTTAAACATCATTAGAACATGTTTTGGGAGCAATCGCTGCCATCACCAGCTGTTGACCTACTACTCAACTTCGTTGCTAGATCCCAAGATGTTTCTGTGGCAGTCTCTGATGTTTCGAGTAGGAACTTGCCAAATTCATCCATGGGTGGAATCTCAAAATTCAAGAAGTTTTTCAGATGACAATTTTTTCCCAAGTAAATAGCTCTATTGGGTTCTGAAGTTCTTTCAGCAGCTTAGCCTCTGGTTTTATTTCATGATTTTCAATCCAAAACTGAGTTGTCACTGCTGGTTTATTAATTTGCTTGAAATTGAATATTCCAGTAGTGTCCCTTTTTGCAAAATTCCAAATTTATCTTCATTTTTTCAATGTATATTTGATTAAAATCTGGTAAATTAAATGTGCAGGACTTTTCACAAAATGTAGAGAAATATAGAGGACATTGATACAGCCACCCACCACCTAAACAAAGGAGAAAAAACATTAGTTAAAATGAAATGTAACAAAATTTTAGATAGCCTTAAAAACCAAAAGAAATTCAATAATTACGAAAGTACATTAAATCAGCTAAAAGATAAACCAATGATATAGATAAAGACAGATAAAGGAATTATAATAGCCATTTTGTACAAAAACAATTATATAAACAGAGCAGAAATATTGTTTAACAAGAAAGACTACAGACTAATAAAAAAAATCATCTCAATAGTTGCATCAAAAATTTAACCAAAACACTGAAGGAAGTTAAAATAATCCACTGTTGAAAAACATAGAATTACACAGAGCAATCCAGTGTACTACCTAGACTTTATGCACTTCATAAAATCCATAAAAATAATAAATAACAGCCTGAGACAATAATTGACCATTTCAACTCTTTTAAAAAATTTCAAAGTTTGAGCATCAAAAATTCATTTGATTTAATTGAAAACTTCAAAATATTAGAATTGCAACAGGAGATGTAATGGTGTCTTTTGATGTAAAAGCCTTATTCCTGAGCATAGTAATAACAAATTTTATGCAAATGCTAAAGAAATGGTTAACCTCCTTAAATTAACAAACAGAAGAAATAGAACACTTACTAACAATTGAAGAAAGAGGGGGGATAGCATGGTTAAGAGCAGGAGTATGGAGGCTAAAAAGGACAACGAAATGGTTATCCACAAAGCATATATCTATTATGTGGGGGAAGAGAAGATATACAACATATTCTATTTGAATGCACAGAAACAGAGACTTGGAGAAAAGAAAGTATATGTTATGAGAATAGGAACACTCATAAATATAATTCTAGATAGTAACTGTAAGAGCATTGGGCAATATATAAAAAAGGAAAAAAATAAGTGGAAATGGACTGTTAAAAGAGGACAGAAACAATAGTGTAAGAATAGCACTGTAAATGTAAGAATTAAATACTAACATGTAATTATTACCTTTAGTGGACTGCCCAGCTTAGTGGCCAGGGCCAAATAGAATGAACAGTTTCATATATTATAAATGTATATATTAGTAGTCCATTGTAATTTCAACAAAGGATACATTGCAAAATGCAGATGTAATTGTAAATATGAAATGAAAGAAAATGTAAAACTAAATATGTTGTAAATTTGTTGATGTAAAGAAATTAGTGATCAATAAATTCAAGTCAATACTAATTTATGCATTCAGCAAAATTTTTTCAAATTTTTCCAGTTTTAACCAAAAATTTTACCAATAAATTTCTGGCCTAGCAATGGGTAACCTTTTGTCTCAGTTTCTCACAGATTTATTCATGAACTCATTTGAAATATATATCACCAAAGCCTTCCCATTCATTTTCAAGACATGGTATAGGTATGTGGATGACATATTTGCAATAATGCTGATAAAACATTCAATAGATGCTCTGAAACTTCTTAATTTACAACATAAATCTATACAGTTTACCATGAAGGAGTAGAAAAATGAGTGGCTCCCATTCCTATTTTTTTTAAATATTTAAGAAATGAAGACACATTGAACTTTAAAATCCATAGGAAAGAAAAACACACAGAAAATTGCATAAAAAATTAGCAGTGTTCTACAGATTAACATACAGAATAATTAACATCCCACTCACAGAAAACGATTACAAAATGGAATACCAACAGATAATTAATATACCAATAATCAATGGTTTCAACAAAGACACAGTAATAAAAATTACCAATAAATTTAAAAGACAAAAATTTATAAGAGAGATTTCTACACTGAAGAACATCAAGGTAAGACGCAAATTCAAAAGTTTCAAATACCATCCAACCTATCACAACAAATTCAATAGGATATTCAAAGAGTTATCCCCAAAGAAAAAATGTAATAAAAAAAAGACACCATACCAACAGAGAGGAAATCAGGAATTTATGAAATCAAATGTTCAGGTTAAACAATAACACATCAGAATAAAGATGAAAATTTTGGAAATTTGGAGAAAGGAATACTTCAGAAATAATAATTTTAAGCAAATTGATAAATCAGCAGTGGCAGCTGATGATGAAATTAAACCAAAGGCTAAGCTGCTGAAAGAACTTTAACAACCCAATAGAGCTATTTACTTGGAAAAATTTTTTCATCCTAAAGAATAGGAAAATCTTAATGAATTTTGTAGTTCATGTTCCACCCATGGATAACCTCAGCATGTTCCTACTCAAACTATCAGAGACTACCACAGAAACAGGTTGGGAATCTGGTACCAAATCAAGTAGTCATTCAACAGTTGATGATGAGAGCAATTGCCCCTGAAACATATCCTAATGTTGTATAAAATGTGGAGTTAGTGTGAACATAATTTAATACATTCTTATAGGATATGATGAATTTATTTTTAATTTCTCATTACAACATGGACAAGAAACCACATCTTCAACCACATAATGAGCAAGTTTATGAAATATATTGGTTTACTGTTCCTTATATTTGGCAGTTATACTTTGAGGGATCCAATTAGCACAAATCTTTGAATATTACAACTGGTGGATAACTGTGTTGACATTACTAACAGAGATTTCAAGTTGAACAGCAAGTTATTTGCTTGTTATTTGCAAATCATTCGAAATAAGGATATAGCCACATTCTATCATTGCAGGGGTGACTGCACTCTGTAAATGTGTATGACTTGCACTTTCTAAGAAATTTAAAACAGACAAATGTATTTATTAATAGAGACCTCAAGAACTCTTTCAACAGATGAAGAGAGCAAAATCTGATGGTAAGATGGATTTATGGCACATAAAAGAACCTCAAGCCTGAGAGAAGAGGCCTCTGATCAAAATGAATTGCCCATTTCAGGCCTTGAATTGAATGGGACACTAATGATCTGAGATGTTAAAGAGCAATAAATGTAACTTAACCTCTGGCTAAAAGGCCAGTCAGAGATTGAATTTGAAAAGGATCTAAGGGACCTGAATAGAGAGAGTGGAGAGTAAATTAGTAGTCAAATTGCCACAAATACGATGGAAAAGTCAAAGGGTCCAAGCAGATGCAGATTTAGCAGTAAGCCAAGTGAATGGAGAAAATGCTCAAGGTCAAGAGGGAGCACAGAGGATGATTTTACCAAGGAGCATAATTTCTCTGAATAAATTATTTCTTTCGATTCATTTCTTTCTCTTCCTTTTCTTATTCTCTTCTTTCTGTTTTCTATCTTGCTGTTTTTCTTTTTTGCTCGTAAGTTGAGCAATTTAATGACACCATTAAAAAGTTTTTCATTTACTATTCCAACAATGTCATCAACATACATGAACATCCTTTGACAAAAAAATATTAGTCATTGCCATATTTTACTTTTCAATTGGAGAACTTCAGGGATGCTCGTAAATGCTGCATTCACAAATGCACACTGCTATGGGTGTTTACCTGTAAACATAATGGTCACAATTACAAACATCTGGAAAGAGAACATTGGGGTAGAGTAGTGATGATTGAACAGTTTAGAAGGCATTGCCTTTCTGCATAAGCCCCTGGGTTCAAATCCCTCAGAACAATTTTGTTTAATTTTTAATTATTAGTTTTATAAGGCATATGTAGAGCATCATGTTGCCTTAATATCACAGTATATTTTAACATATCATTTGAATTTTATGGCATTACCAATGCACACACAAAAACATAATCACATACTGTATATTAGTTTACAGGTTATATTAGTTCTTTACAAATAACTAAATAAATACATGAGCAGAAACCTTTATCTTCTAAAATGACAACACATAGAAATAAACACAAATTGATGTTATGTATGAACCCCCAGCATGTATAACTGCCCCCAATCTTTGGGGCATAAATGATATCAGACTTCTACAGTAGTATGAACAAGAGGCTATAACATTCCAAGCTTCTTGAATTGGTGCCCATGATCCATCTTTTGTCCTCCTTGCATGTGCAGGAAATGTGTGTACAACATATTGCCTTTAGATAGAACAAATACTGAAGGAAGTAATGTGTGTGTGTGTGCGCACGTGATATTTTAATGCTAAAGCTTGCTATGTGTGGGAAACATTATGAAACTCATTTGTCACGTGTTACAAAGGTTTTGTAAAAACAAATGTGCTTCATGGCAGGAAGCAAACCTGCATTCTTAACCACATCACTGCACACTCTGGCACAGAACTAACAGGACTCACATACTAGAGAGTATATTTAGTGCATGTCATATAACACAGCTGCTTCAGTGGCTACACAACCTTGCTGGTTACTTGCGTGTTACCTGCATGCTGTAACGAGTAGAATAAAAGAATTTTGTGTTCAAGAGATGGTTCATTTTCTTTCTTTCTTTCTTTCTTTCTTTCTTTCTTTCTTTCTTTCTTTCTATTTTTTCTTTTTGTTGTTATCATCATCATTGAAAGGATGTTTTGAATATGTATGAAAAGGATTTTGTTATGTGTATTTCAAATCTGCTCATTAACAGATTAGCCAAGAAGGAGCATAAGGGCTGCCCATAGTTAAGCCTGATTCTTGCTTGTAGAATTTATGTATTCATCTATGCAACTCAGTTCAATGTCAGTTGAATTTAGCCATTCTCTTATATATTTTAACAAATTTTCTTGCATTATACTTGAAAACAGGGATTTTACATTGAATGAAATCAAAGAGTCAGATGGTTGTAATTTTTTATTTTTTCTATTGGCTCAAATGCATTTTTTATGCTGAGAGTTTTAAATTCTGGTAGCAACTGGAATCTGTTTTTAGTAACTTTGATTGGTAATATGAATGCTAATTTTTATAATGTGTTGCATGCCATAGAGAGCTTTATGGATTTTGCGTAGGCCATATATTGTTCCTGATTTTGGGTTGCTGTGTTTAATTTTTGGTGCTCTACTTTGGTATAATATTGCTACATGTTAAATTGTTATTTACATATTTTATGCATTCATTCAATGGGTCTACCTTTATTTCCACAAATTCTTTACTTTCAAGTATGTCCTGCATCATATTAAAGTGATCCAGTACATTCCAAAATCTTGTTACTTCTGTATAAATGGCATCTTTTTTTTTCATTGATTTAATTACCTTTCTGTAACCATCATTTCCTGATTTTTGTCCATTTATGAGGTTAGGTTCATAAGTTTCTGGCCTAACCATTTTCTAAGTATGATAAAGACAAAAACTATATTTCACTTTTCAATATAGTTACCCTTTATTGCAATACACTTATCACATCTTTGATTTAACATTTCATTCCCCCCCTCAAAAAATAAAAGTCTTGTCTTCAAAATGGGCATAAACAGCATATCCATCAGTCGGTCCTGGTGGTGTAGTGGTTACCATACTTGCCTCCTAAACCCAAGATCGCGGGTTCGAACCCGGCCAGGACCGATGGATTTTTCAGGGTGTAAAAATCCTAAGTATGGCTTCCTTCGGAAGGGAAGTAAAGCTATGGATCTCATGTTGTACATTTACGGCACGAAAAAGAACCTCAAGCCTGAAAGAGAGGCCTCTGAGCAAAATTTGTCGGCCGTTTCATACCCCGAGTTGAATGGGACGCTGCTGACCCGAGATTTGAAGAGCGTCCGTAAATAAATCAATCAAAAAAAAAAATCTGCATCCATCACTTCTTTGTCACACTTAAATTTCCTTCCTGTAAGGTTCTTCTTGAGTTTTAAGAACAGGAAATAGTCACTGGGAGCTAGATCTAGCTATGCAACAAGAGCTGTGTGCACAGGCACATTATTGTGCAGAAGGCACACACCACTACTCAGCTTTTCTCGCCTTTTCTTTATGATGGAAGCATGTAGTCTATGCTAGCTTAGTACTCCTCATTTACTGTGGTGTGCCTCTCCTTGAAGTCGATGAAGAGTATTCCTTCACAGTTCCATAAGATCATGGTCATGATTTTCTTGGTTGACTTGAGTGACCTCAGCCTTTAGAGGTGGTCACCAGGTTTACGCCACTCCATTGATTCTGTTTTGAACAAAGGATCATATTAGAGGATTATAGTTTCAGTATTACTTTTTTTAGAATCATGGCAACATATGCAAACCTTAACTTCCAAGATAGAGCATCACCAATTATAGAACAATTAATATATTTTCATGATCATTCTATATTTGTTATTACTATAATTTTAATAACCGTCAGATAAGTTTTAGACTAGGATTAGATACTCTATTATTTTTAGTGTAAAAGTAAATTAAACTTGAGTATTAGTAGCTAGAGTCTTGAAACTCAAAGAATTTGGCAGTATTAAAGTCTGGTTAGAGGAATCTGTTATGCAATCGATTCATCTTGTGTAACAATGGTTTGCAGAACTTCTGTCTTGTTGCTGCCTTTGGACCGAGGAAAGAAGAGTAAGCACCCATCTTGCACTAACCTTATTCATGTTTAAATGTTCATGAATAATTTGAAGGACTGTTGTTTTAGAAAGGCCCAACCTTGCTGCTATTTCTGTAACTTTGAGTCACCAGTCTTCCATAATTTTTCCTTCCACAAGAGTGATGTTTTCAGGATTTAGTACCTCCAAGGGCCGACCTGCATACTCAGTCTTCAGTGCTTTCTCGACCCATTCGAAAAAGTTTGCCCATTCTTTTATGGCAGAATATGAGGGGGATGCTTCCCCATGTACACCATCCAATCACTGTTTAATTTCAATAGGAGTAAGTCCTTCTTTTGTGAAGAACTTAATAGCAGCTCGATACTGCATTTTGAACATGTCACATGTCACACTCTTCTACGCATAGCCTTCTTAAGGCCGGAAACTTATGGACCTAACCTCATATGCTGTCTGTAATATTTTTTCAGATTTCTTCTTGTAATAAATTATTTTCTTCCAAATTTATCCTCTCCATCGCTACCTCTATATCTATTATATAATCTTCCACATTTTTTAAATATGTTACACAATTTTAAAGCCTTTGTTTAATAATTCTAACTCCTCATTCCTGAATGTTGCATTCAAAAGTTTAACAAAGTTGTTGAATTTGGGTCCGAAATTTTTATTTCTTTTTGGCTGTTGCTGCAGGTTTATCATATTAATTTTATAAGAATTTATTTTTCTGTTAACTAAATAATTAATATGAAAAAAGCCTCTCTTTCCAATTCATCCCAAAAAATGGTATCCCAATATTTTAGAAAGTTTTAAATGCTTGTTTTACAATTTTAGATCTAATTCTGATAGCTGTTTTTTCTTTTTCTTCAATTTCTAACACTTTCTTTTTGGCAGCTATTTTTCCTTGGTTGTTGTTGTATTTTACAGCTTTCCATACTAATTTTGGGCATGCATTGTTTTTCAGGCATAAGTTCAAAAACCATATATTGGTTGATATTAATCTGCTCTTTCTTTTCCAGTTGATACATTGTTTTATATCCCATTTTTGGTTGTTAAACGTGCAGTGAAATTATATTTATTACTTCCTACCTTCTTGTCCATCTTGGGATTACTTCCATGCCATTACTATTACTATAATTACTATTAAAATTTCATAGCTGTAGACTGAATTTCAAGATGATAATGAAATAAGGTGTAGGTGACGATCCCATTTTTAACCCAACATTTAACCTCTATCTGAATCATATTAACAGACAATTACATAGTTTTTTGTATCGGGGATTCTCACAGTGAAATATATTATAATATGACAAATTATTGTTACGAAATCACTCAAATTTCACTAATTTTGTTCTATTTACTTGGAGATGATTGCCTCCATCATCAGCTTGGTCGCACTGTCCACTGTCAGCAGTGGGACCAAGCGGAAGATAGAGGCATTAGCCTTTGAAACATGCCCAAGTAAGTGGAACAAAATTAGTGAAATTTGAGTGATATCGTAACAATAATTTGTCATAAGGCAATTACATGTTTAATTCATCTGTTCATTGTATAAGAAATAAATTATAATAACAATAACCACAATAATAAATTATATCATGCAGATTCATTTGCTTTAATAAAATTTAATCAAAAGTCTTGAAAAGGCTGTTTGTGGAAAGGTGATTAATGAGACTTGGAAACAATGTTTTATTAAATAATCCTAAATTAAATTAAATCCTAAATTTTAGCATAGTGATAGCTACCAATTTTATAGCCAGCTCTGTAATATAGCTGCTCTGCAGCCAGCTACAAAAGGGAAGGAAAGAGGTTTCAAATCCTGGATGGTTTGCTCCTGTGTTTTCCCCTTTTCTGAATTGGCAAATGCCAGCTAACTTTAGATGCTGCATCACTAATTTATTCATTTTGGCCTTGACAGTTGGCATGATACATTAAGCAGTTAAAAAGACAAAAATATATTGTAAACAGAAATAGAGTAAAATTTTTTTCATATTAAGGCACAGTATTTTCAAGAATATAACAGTTTTATAACATAATACTTATTTTCTACAATACGAAGTAATAAAATATTACTTTAATTATACTTTTAAAGACTTCTTCAATTTTTGTGGGGTTCACTTTGTAATTACTGTTTCCATTCCCAATGTCTTTTTGCATTCTATCATGTAATTCTCTAGGTATCATAGAATATCATTTTACTTCTTCTCCATTTATGTCGCAGGCATAGTCTTTCATCTTCCAGATATGGATTACTCCATCACCTTCTTTGGTCATATTTCCTGTGGCATCTGTTGAACATGCTTGTACTATTTTAAAGATTTCTTTTCTGCTTTTCTTTCAGAGTTTATTGGAACAAATATTCTAGTATAAAATAACTTCCAGTTGAAATGCTTTCCCAGTTTTAGAGCTTCTTTTTTCCATAGTTCTTAGCAGATCTGCATAAATAATTTCCCAGAGCTTACTAATTTAGAACTGTGATAACTGCATTTTGTACAGAGGATGTTTGACATCTAAAATAAAATATTTGATACTATGTAATGTCATTATTGTGTGGAAAGTACAATGTAAATTAAGATAAAGAATTAAAAAAACTGCAAAACTTATAAAAATCAAGAAATGTTGCCCAGATATTAGGCAAGGGATGAATGAAAAATGAAATATATGCCTTCAAATCAAATTTCTTGCACTCCTTACAAATGTCATGCATATGGCAGAGCTCATAGTGATCAAATAATTTTTATAACAAATATGAACTGATTGCCTTTTGATTAATGAATTGATGTAACTTTTCAAATTATGGGGTTTCCAGGAAAGCCTGCCTGGACATCCAGAATGCTCTCAGCCCTATTTTATCTTTTTCATCAAAATGAAATTGTCTGTTTAGCTTGGGATATTCTGTTGTCTGATTTCTTTACAGTCTTGACATTACTGTAAAGGACCTTTGTGCCCAAACCTATGAATGATGAATACATGCTCAACTATTGTGCACCCAATTTTCATTCAGAAACATTTAAAGAATTAAAAACAAAAACATAATTCTGCCAGTATCCCTGTATCTAGCACTAGACTTATATTTTACATTATAACTTTCAATAATCACAAGAGGCAACTACTGTAATGAAACTTTGGGAGCAGAAGAAAAAACAATGCAAGTTGCTATACTATCGACAGGATGAAGGCCACCCCACCCCACCCCAACCCAACCCAACCCAACCCAACCCAACCCAACCCACAATCACCAGACTTTTCCCCTTTCTTTATTAACGTATAAGCATTTTTTGCCACATGTAATAGTTGTAAATGTTTAATCAGTTGAGGTATTAATATTTTTCAGAGTATTATATTCAAAGAATCACTCTGTAGTCACAAAACATTCTAATTATCACTATATTCAACAACATTTACAGTATTCAGTTATAGTACTACAAATATTTGCACATTGGGACATTGATGCTTTTTTGCAATTGTACTGGACATCTAAATTCAGCTATGGTGCCAGTATACTTAATCAACTTTTCCTTCACAGGGAACAAAATAATAAAAAATTAAAATACTGAATTAACAAGAGGATTATATCAGAGATTTACATATAGAAAGTAATGAATTATAATTTGTCTATGTTTAATTAAAAGACTGTGCTTAATGTCCATTTTCACTACTGAGGCATCACAGGAAGTGGAATGCTGATAATACATGAAGTGAATCAGAAAAGAAAGCACTCCAGGCAAGTTTAAATACTTCCTTGGTATTTGCAATTGATGAGGACTGAGGAAAACCTGAAAAAAACATAAGTTATGGAGGTTGGACCTGGAGGGAATCAAACCACTGACCTATTCATTAGGATGATATGAAATGAAAAATAAAAGTACCTTAACAACCCATGCCACCTAGATTGGTGTAAAATCTGTGTGCATTCCTTTAATGGGGATTATGTATTTTCTACACAGAATGTATATTCATCAGTGTATTAAAATCTGTATGCTTCTATATAAATTTAACTGCAATTGTGTTTTTTTAATATGAGGGAAAAATTTATGCCATGCAGGTATGTGTAAGGAATGATTAAGATAGTTAAGTGTTATGAACCTTGTATATTAGGCATTAAATAATAAAAATATTTTATTTGAATGTCCAGGAGCAGGAGAATGCAGGAAGCAGTTTATCAAAGGAAAATGATTATGATTAAGGCCAGAGATAGCAATAAAGAAAAATTTTGGAGACAAATATGAAATTAAGAACTTAAAAGAGTATTTGTGGAGTTCCCCCCCCCCAAAAAAAAACTCAATACATGTAAAATACTCAATTTTTCAGGAAGTGTGTTTTTTATTTTCACCGAGAGAGAGAGAGAGAGAGAGAGAGAGAGTGAGTAGAAGAATGTAATATTTTCTCCAGTATCTTACAGACAGTTTTAAATAAAATGTCCTAGTAAAATATATTGAAACAAAATTTGCAATATGGAGGATTACAGGATGATTTATTCATGTTTTTTCAAAAATTGATAAATGCATAATAAATAAGAAAGAAAAGTTTTTCTAATTATGTTACAATTTTGTTTTTTTATATATATATTTATTATTACAATAATTCCTATGCATAGATAATTTATAGTTTATTATTGGCCTGCATTATTATTTATTACATATTAAAATTTATGTTTTTGAATTTAATTTTGTTAACTTTACTTAATATAAATGTAATAATAAAAAGAAAAATATGTTAATATGCAATGATTTAATCATCCTTAATAATGCTTAAAATATAATAATTTAAGTTGCTACAATCATTTATACAATATTTAACAGTCCTAGTCTCACGTGTGGATATGGTCAGATTTGTTGTTGTCTCATAGGACATTTTTGTAGAATTCAATTGCATCATCTGGTACTTCAAAATACTTTAAAGTGCAGAAATGTCCTTTTTTACTTTGCGAACCATATTTTGCTTTGGCAAAACAGTAGATGATAGTAGTCCTCCTCATAAGAACTTGGACTTCAACTGAATCTCCAAATTATGTGCTTTTCACTGATACTTTAACATTGTTCTTTACTTTTTTATATGCAATGACATGCTAACTATTAATTTTTAATGGTAACCTAGGTTGTTTTGGTACTATCTGTACACCATCCTTTAGAGTTCTAATTTCCCAGTCATCGTTGTTGAGTACTTTCAGGGTGCCATGTTCTTTTAAGATGTTCTTTAGAAGATGAGATGCTTTCCTTTTTTCTGTATGATTTCCCAATTTACCAAATACTCATTCTTGAGCCATATAGACGTGTCAATGAACTGGAAATAAATTATTATTTAAGAATCTTGAGCTACTTTCCAAGAATGCTATAAACTAGACTCATTCTTGAACCATGTAGACATGCCAATGCTGGAAAAAAATGAATATTCATGAATCTTGAAATCCTTTCCGAGAATGGTATGAGCATCACTATCATGCAACTATTTTTATTTTGACTGCTGTAGGAGTCTGAGAATAGATGTATAGTAGTCAGATCATAACTTGGTAGTTTTTTTTATCTAACTCAGAAAGAAAGTCCAGCAAAGCTGATGCAACCAACATCCTCTTGAAGACTCTGTTTCCAGCCAGGTGTAGAATACAATATTTTCCTTTATTTGCTCATTAGCACAGATCATGATGCATAGATTGCATAACCATACTTGCCTAGCATAGAAAGTATCACTAACTGACCATTTTGGAAGTTTGATTTTGTTGCATATTGAAGGCAATCTTAATGACACCTGGATTTTCTTCTTTCATTATTGTATAAAACTGCTTACACAAAGTTTGTGCAATTTGTGACTAGTTCTTAATTCATTTTTCTCCTCCAAAAATTTCTCTGATTTTATTTTCATGAAACCAACCTTACAAGCGAAGCATGTATCAGTGTGGGGAGTCCGATTTATAGAGCAAAATACTCATAGAATACATTATCGTATTTTGATAAAGGACACAGTTTGAAAGGTAGCACCCCTCATGTCTCTAGATTTTCTGCTGCCCGAACATTCTTTTACCCGTATGCTTTCAAAGTACTGGAATCACCATCCATTCTCATTTAAATTGAAATATTTCTACTTACAAATACAACAGCACCATTGATAGCTTCTCTAAAACTAATGTTGATGACAAGGAAGTCTGGTCAAAGGATTATGAGCAGCCAGTTAAATAAGAAACTTTGTTACAATAATGAATAACATAACATAAACATGTGCACTTCTATGCCAACTGCATGGTATGAAATGAAAGTAAAGAAGTTATTGTATTTGTCAACTTTTGCTGTAACTCTTAGATTGCATATATACTGGTTTTTGCTAAAATTCAATTCACAGGACAATGTGGAAGATCAAAATTATGTTTTTACGATGTATAACTCATTTGAAAAAAATTTTGCATTTATCGAGTTTTGAAAAAATGCTCATTTGCATGTAGTTATAAACAAATGGTCTTGGCAGGTAAATTAGTGAATTAGCATTGGTTCTGTTGGTATAAACTCTGCTTGCACTTGGTAACAGTAACACTAGTACTAAATTTTAGGTTTATTTTCATTGGGTTGTTATTCAAACTACTATGCTAGCTAGTGTTTACGGTTTGGGATAGTGAAACCAAGCCATAATATTGTAATTTGGCTTAGTACTAATAAATGAATACATAATATATTTAGTAAGGCAAGGTTGTTCAGCTTCTTAAAATGTCCTCTACAATTTTCTCTTTTTGAAATGTATATGTATATGGTTTTTAGTCCTCTATGTAGTTTATATTTTAGCATACTATTAACAAATTTTCCTCACATTGGTAGTCCATATAACATAAGCAAGTGAAAATAAGAAGATTAAGCTTTTTAATACACTATTCATACCTAAAGCTTAAATGGATATTGATAGAGTACAATGTACTTGTTTTGACTGTCAGTTTTTTATGTGATTGGCCCAGAATTGTAAAAAATTTGTTTCACACTCATTGTTTATTAATATGGATCTAATTTTGATATTAGGATTTTCAAATATTCAGCTTGACTAATGTTGGAAGTTCATTGCTACAGTTTTCTTTTAATTTACAAGCAATTGATTTATTTTGAACGAATTCATTATGTTCACAATAAGCATTATGCTTATATTTTGCTTAATGAATATACACTAATCATCAGCAAAAAAGAAATTCTTATATTTTATCTACTCCCTCTCAGTATACCAGAGGATCTATGTTATACAGTCACAGGTGGGTGAGGTCTTTAAGGTGCAGATTTGTTAGTGGGTCTGGGGTTTGATTCCCCCCAGGACCATCATCCCTGATTGAGCATTTTTCAGGTTTTCTTCAGTCTTAAATGGCAAATTCTAGGGAGATATCCTAAATGCTTCCTTCCTTTAAAAAGAAAATATCCTTTTCAATATATCATTTCATTTCTTATATCATGAGTGTCCACTGCCTGTAATGCCTCAGTAGTTAAAATGGGTGTTAAACACTATTCAAATAAATAAAATAAAAAAATCTATGTTATGCAGTGAGGCTATTTGAAATACAAACTGTCTGAGCATGGCTATTTACCAGGAAAGTGCTGCAAACTGTCTGGGCATGGCTATTTACTAGGAAAATGCAGCTGCTGGAACCAGAAAATGAGAGACATATTTGCTATGCATAAAGTTATTATTTATATTTAAGAAATTATGTTTTTACTGACATTTTAAAATGACAATATATTTAAAACTAATAACTCTGGTCAACAGAATAAAATTAATTTTAATTGTTGATTTGGTTTATTTATGGACGCTCTTTAACATAATGGGTCAACAGCATCCGATTCAATTCAGGGTGTGAAATGGCTGATAAATTTTGCTCACAAGCCTCTTCTTTCAGGCTTAAGGTTATTTTTTCCTCTGTAAATCTTTGACATTGGACCCACAGCTTTACTTCCCTTTGAAAGGAAGCTATACTTAGAAATTTTACACCCAAAAAATCCATTCACCCTGGCTGGGATTGAACCCGTGACCTTGGGTCTACGAGATAAGTATCACTAGACCACCAGGATGGACTAATTTTAATTGCCAGAGATTAAACTGTGCCCACCTAATGCAGTTTTTCATGCTGATTTCAGAAGCATATACACTTTACTACTATCACATATAACTTTTAATTATAAACTATGCATTAATGTATTAAAATGGTAATAAATATAGGACACTTTTATCACCAATCATTTTTTGACATGAAAAACTTTAACATAAATATTATGAGTTATGGCACTTATGATATTTAAAACTTAGTCCTTGAAATAAATATAATGTAGAATTGATATAAAAAATTTACTAGTTTCTACAGTAAAAGACACTATATCAATAGAACAGAGATCAGGAATTTGCGAATTAAATGTGCAGATTATAATAAGAAATATATTAGAAAAATGAAGAGAAATTTAGAAATCCAGAGAAAAAAAAAACATTTTAGGGAATATTCATTTTAAACAAAAGATAAATCTGTAGTGACAGCTCACTTTTTTTTTACCCAAAATCACGAAATTAAACTAGATGTTAAGCTGCTGAAAAAACTTCATAACCCAATAAAGCGCTGTACTTGGAAATAATTTTCATCCTGAAAAATACAGAAAACTTTATGAGTTTTGATGCTCCACCCAGGGTTGAAATCAAACTGTCAGAGGCCACCATGAAAGCACCTTGGTATTCAGCCACCATATCCAATAGTAAGTCAACAGCTGGTGATGGAAGCTATTACTCCTGAAACATGTCCAAATGTTGTATAATTAAGTGTATTAGTGTGAATCTATTCAATAAATTCTAATTAAGTTTTATCCTTGTTAATGATCAACACAAGTTGATTAAACTATTCAGGAACAAGGGACTACAAATCAGTTAACTTATTCACCTTCATTATTTGGCAATTCCAACATTATTGAAAAGTTGGTACGGTTAGTGATCAATTTGATGACCAAAAAAAAAGTACTGGTATGATGAAACAGTTCAAGGATGCACTCAAAGCGTACATCCTAGAAGTTTGAAAATATTAAGTAAGAGTGTTCATTGCATGAACCATAAAGAAGAACAATGAGTGATGATAATGCTGTTGTCAATCTTTCATGTTATCCTTTCTGGATGTGTATGTAAAGGTAAATGCAGGTTACAATGCAAGCTGAAAGATATCTAAAACCGGTGTTCATGCATGTATTAACTACTATGCAATGATGCAATGCATCAGGATTATTTCCAGGATATTTTGAATTGCATTATGCCATATTAGAACTTCAGTATATGTCACTTCTGCGAGCATGTTTTCATATATTTACTTGCATGTTAACTTGATGTCTGTGGTTAGCATGAATTGGATATAAGCACGGTTTCACTTTTCAACTTACATTTGTCATGCAGTTGGACTTGTAAATTTCTATATGGAAAACAGTATAGAAATGCTAACACATAGGGGATGAATATTATAATTTAAATTCGCAAAACATTCAGAAGCAATGAAAAATAACAGTTTAAATGTGTTTTGATAGTATTTAAGTAATGTTGTTATGGATATGCATGTATAATTGGAGAATATAAGTTTAGTAATATTGTATATATTACAATATATATTATTATTATATTTACTCTCTACCTGTAATTCTATGACAGTACTTTCCAATATGCCATAAGATTAAAAATAAAAATATTAAGAGGAAAACATTTTAGTATTGTTCTGACTGGTGCTTGTTTTACTTATGCATGTATGTTCTCTTTTATTAATTTCATGCACAAACATTTTATGGATTAAATATAGTGTCACCAAGTCTGCACAAGAAGAAGTTTTATAACATTTGTGTTACAAACTGATTTTCTTGATTGATTACATTTATAGGTAAAAGTCTCTTCTTAGATTGTATAGTTTTGAGAAACCAGTGATTAACAAGAAATTGTTATATGAATTAATTCATGTGATATATGTCGTACTAAACACTCTTATTGCATCACACAAGTGAAGCAATAAGTGTATTTATTACAACATATATCACATGAATTTATTCATATGACTTGGTTTCACTGTGTTAGTTCCATATATATTTTTTAAAATAATTTCTTTTTTAAAAGATATGCTTTAATTAAGAAATTGTTAACTTTTACATTATTGCAAGCTCTGAGGTAGAAAGTGCCATGTATGAAATTATTTCACATAGATGCTGATTTGCAGTTATATTATCTGTTTCTAGGTTTCCATTATTCATTTCATATTTTATAATGTCTTCTAATGTATAAAATCTATGTTCATTTCTCTAAAGGTTATTAAACCCATTATGTAAAATGAAACTGATTATTTATTTATTTATTTTTTATCTCTCCTGTGGTTAATAGAAAATGCCAAACAGCGTGTCTCCAGCCCTGTTTTACCAATCTAATCATAATATTGGAAAGCCATAATATTTAACATTCACACATTTATAAATACAGCACACTAACCATCACATATAATCACAGCTTCCACCAAAATAGAAAGCTGTAAAACAAACATTTCTTTTTCATGAATAAGTGCTAGACAAGAGTAGCATTCCTATAATTTTTCCCATAATGCGTTTTATTACACTCTGTGATCAGTGTGGCTACAGTTTTAGTTTACTCACCCCCCCCCCTATACATTTAATTCATATGGTTTAGAATTGCAGTGCATTCACAGAACTTATATTATTAATGGTTTTTTTTTTTTTTTTCCCCACAGGCAATGTACCGTAGGATTATGGAAACTCAAAGTGGAAAAAGTGAAATTGATCCTGAGATAACGCTTCAGTTCCTAAAATCAGCAATTTATTACTTCCTTACAGATAAGGAAAACCATCAAGGTCATCTTAATGCCATTGAAAGTATTTTGGGGTACAATGAAAATGAAAGACTGAATATTGAGAAGGCTTATAAATCTCATGCCAAAAAATAGTATACATTTTGTTAAATGCATAACATTCCTGAACCTGTATTTCTAGAGTCACAAATAACAACTGTAAGGCTTGATGTTTAGTGTTCCAGTTTCTTGCATACAAAAATGTGCAATATTCTTTTGATAAGCAAAATTCTGTTTCATTTCCATATCAAAATTTTGTTTTAAAATGATGAAATTGTTATTAGTTGTATGTTCAACATTTCATCTATCTCATTGCTCTATATATGCTGTTTTAATTGACTGGAGTTTTATATAAAACAGTAAGTTGCCATACTATGACTTATGTTAGAATTTTGGGCCCATCAAAAATTTATAGAATGTGTAGTAGCTACATGCACAGTTAAGATTAGAATACATACATACCATTTATGTATAAGCAGTACACAAAAACCTGTAATTGATTTATTAATGCTGTTGATATAAAAATTGTAAAAGAGGCTGCATGTGAAAAAGTACCTGTTTGTACTAACTAATTTTATAGTACTGTTAATATTTATCAACATTATAATATAGGAAGAGTTGAACTTTAGCCTGGCTGAAGATGGGAACTAAATGTTCTCGAAACCAGTTCCATACATTTATGAAAAGTAAGTGAAGCTTTAAGAGTATGTAGTTCAACTGAATCATACAATGATATCAATTAAATATGATTGGCTTCGCTGTGCAAGTTCCAATTTACATTTAAGTAAATTGTTAAGTATGTTATTCACAGTGTGTAGGTACAAGGCCCAGTACCTGTTTTTAACTAATTATTAAATATGATTGAGTGGATATATTTTAATTACAGTAGTTTGTTGGTTATAATGGGATTATGTTTAGTGAAATTGAATTTCTGTAGTAATTAAAAAGATAGAGCACTCCAAATAGGTTTGCACATTAGCAAGATCAGAAAATCAGTATTTATAAAGAAGTGGCTTAACGTGCAAAGATAACAGCACAAATATTTGCAGTTTTTATGTTTAAAAAAAAACGTAAACAGTTTATCAAAAATGTTTTTCTTAGTTTGTGAAATTCTAAATTAACTTAGCTTCTCTGATGGTTAGTAGGTACTAATGAGTAATTATTGTAACAAAGCAAACCTAATGGATCTGTTATCTACAGACCATGAGTACTCATTCTGATTTGCATTTGTGGTATACCTAGGAGCTACGTAAACATAAGATCATCAAAGAATCTAAAGAATCAGAAAATACAAGAAAGCTGTATCATTCATAGCATGGTGATGGTGGTAAGGAAGGTAAATAAAAATCTAAGCATGTGAGAACACCATTTATGCTTCAGTGTAGGTAACTGTGTTTTAAAGAGAGATAATTTTTTTCAAATGCATGTTAATATCCATCTAAAAGATATTATTAAACGTACAATTTATGTAGAGATTTTTTTTTTTAATCCTTGAAACAATTGTTTTTAGAATAAATCTTTCTTGTGCCATCACCATAAAGTAATTATTTAAAAACATTATTAGTATAAACTTAAAAAGCTAATATTTTTTTACATTAAGTGCAATGAATGATCTTTGCACTAGCCTGCTAAGTATATACATCTTTGGGGGGGGGGGGGGAAATTGCTTATCCATTTTGCATAATTATTTATGGTTAGTACTTTAGCCTTATTTATGTTCATATTCTCTGCCCAGAAGTAAAAGCATAGCTGTGTGAAAGTAAGAAAGAGTGCTTAGTGTATCAGCATTAGTTATAATTACAGTATCAATATTCAGAGAGAAATTGTTACATTTATTTAAACTGACTGAATGCACTAATGCATATTTGTTACTACAGCTATTTGTGTTTATCTGCCTATTTGAAAAGGAGAATATCTCTGCCTTTTTAGATATTAAAGGTGTTAATGCACACCAATAGGGCAACAGTTGAACCTTAACAGAAATTGCACTACCTCAATTGGGTATGGAATTATTTATATAACCAAAACTAGTCCAAATGAGTGTGTGATAGAGTTTATCCATCTCAAATGGACAGCATATTATTTATTTGAACTGTTAGATATAAAGGGCAAACTTGAAGTGGGCTTTTCAATTTCAGCATTCGCTAAATTCCTGTTATAAAGTGATAATTAATTCCTGCCATGGGTAACTATATGAGTATAACTTTTGTTATCCTTATTTCATGCAGCATTTTTAGTATTATGCAAGGTTTTGTACTGATAGCAGCTAAAGATATTGATTTAGTTTTAAAGACTCTCGGTGCTGTCCACAATTTCTTAGCTGTCTAATTTTCATTCTTTTAACATGTTTAAACCTATCTATTTCCCACTTTTGTTTTATATTATAATAAAACTAAAGTTTTTGATACATTCATTCATCAAGTTTGCTGATTTTCAAATACAATGGTGGTGCTAAAAAGTAGTTCTCTTTGTTGTGCATTGCATTTAGTGTTCTAGTTTTAATTTATGCAGATCCTTCATTTATAATGCAACCTGACTTTTAACTTTGTTACCTTTGAATGCATCAAATTTAAGATATAAATTCTCATAATTTGTAAGTTTTAAATACAATAGCAACGGAGAGGAGGATCACATTGAGACTACAGAACAGTATGTGTATAGTGGTTTAGCATGCTATTAAGTAATCATCAGTTGCAAATAATGTGTACCTATATAAATCTTCAACATCAAGGATGCGTTAATATTAAAAATACATCATGAGACAAAAATGGTATAGAGGACACCATTTAGGAACAGCAACAAGGGCAGCAATGGAAATAAATTTAATAATTTGTATGCAGAGGAAACCAATGAAGTAGAATTGTAATTTTCTGTATTGAGGGCAGGGGACTGTTTCTGTAAGAAAGTTTTTGGAAATGGGAGTGAATGAGATAGATATGTGCAAGAAACTGAACATAAATGCAGAGAAAGTTAGTAGTCAGCTGTGGCACAGTGAACCAGAACTTTTAGAACCAAAAGACATATTTGGTGAATAAAGATAACCTTCCAATGAAGACCAATGACTGAAAATCATAAGAGTTTGAAATGAAGTTTACCTAAAAACATACAATACCCCTGCTTCCTTCTCACAGGTAAAAATATTTACTTTTTATTCTATATATATTTATATATAATAAAGAGTAAACAAAAAGCAAAGAAAGTAAGAGAAAGGTAATATGATAAAAGGAGACTTGCCTATGAAATGTTACATTACAGATTGAGAAAAACTGTAAACCATGATCAAAGAATGCAAATCAAAATGCAAATTTTAATTTAAAATATTGACCAGCTCATGCACAAAAGCAGCTTTTGAGCAAGAAATACTATCTTCAAATGAAAGTAGGGTTCAACAGAGGGAATGACACATTTACTCCACTTTAGAAAGTAGACTGAAAAAAATGGGTACAAGTTTTGAAAAATGCAACAATTTGTGATGAAACTGAAACCAAAGTGGTAGGTTATTTACATATTTTAACAAATTATAAATATTAAGGTATATGCTGCTTTCTTTTATTTTAAATTTAAGATCTAAAGCATATTAATATTTTTACTAACTATAAAAGTATACTGTACTGCTTCATAATTACATTACCATGTAATGTGTCATTGAAACTGGTAGTATCAGCAGACGCTCATTTGTGGTAATCATTTTAATGCTATTGTTATTGAATAATATTTGTATATCCACCAGCAGTTTGTGGAGGAAACGTGGCTGTATGCAGTATTGTGATAATAGGGGTCTGTGATTTCGATATAGTAAATAATATTATGCTTCCAGTAGTTTGCCATGCTCAGGCAACACATCATAAATGATGAAGTGGAGGCTACTCCTATGTGATCAGTAAAGAAACAATTGATATTATTTAATATCTATTTAATATTTATTGATTACATATTGGATGTCTTGCTACTGGAAATGTTGAAAGTGTGTAATATAACTGTTAATCAGTACTGCAGCTACTACATTTATCATTTCATAATAAAGTAGTTTGGTAGTGTGTGCAGAAATGTGGTGCATATATAATGTAATGCTCTGCCGAAATTTGTAGGCTTTGATGTCAATAGAATTGTATCAAGTAATTTTAATTTGTAAATGTTTGTAATAAATTTAGTCATTCTGTGCGATTGGTTTTTGACATTCTGTCACATTTTTATTCATTGCAATATATCAGATTTGTGCAGCTAAAAACTGTACAGAATTATATGATGAACTTATTGGGCTTGGAGAGAATTGTCCTTTCAAGCTTCATGATATGAGGATTCAAATGTAAATGAATAGGCTTTTTGTACAAGCATAAAAAATACTTGAATATATTTGCAGTTCACCAGTAATTTTGTTGAGACATATCAATTTATCATAAAATTAGGAACAGCACCTAAGAAAAAATTGCCAGTAAAATTACATGGTGCAGCTTACTTTTATTCTGGATAGGTTATAGATTTGAGGGGAAAACCCCTCTTCAGTTAAGCTCAAATGCATTAAGCATTTGTTATGTTTCTCAGATATTTATTTAAAACTTGTAATATGGGAAGAATGCCATATAAAGCATTCAGTGTTTGTTATGTTTCTTAGATATTTATTTGGAATTTGTAATATGGGAAGAGTGCTATATAATGCATATAAATAATTTAAATTATATAAATCTAAAAATGAATGTATTTAAACATATTTATATTGTGTTAAATTTATTTGCACCTTTTTTTTCTTCCCCTTCTTCTTTTTGTAATTATGTTACAGGTTATATTGTGTTAAGTATATTTTATTTGCAGTTGAGGTTAATTCAACTAATATTAGCCAATGTCAAGTAATTTTGTGATCTGTTTGTTGTTCCAGCTAATTGTTTGTAATTATGTTACATGTTTGCGAGCATTGAAACTTAAATGAACAAATAATATGAGCATTTCTGTTATTTAATGGGAGCTCTATTTATCAGTGATAAGTGAGTAAATAAAGGTGTATATACATAAATAAACATCTATGAAATCATATACCCTGTATAGTCCCAATCTCCATTTTTCGTTGGATGTCATGAAACAAGATAAAATGAGATTTTGTGAATTCTAATTGAAAACACCATTATACAACACATATTTCTTAAAAATATTATATATGCAGTGTTTTTTTTTAGCTTCTTTCTCCCATTATGTCAATTTTTCATCTCCCTGGCTATATTCTTTTTTAATCTTGGGAAAAAAAAAAATCAGATTTCACATCATCTTGTAGCTAGCCAAGAGATGATTTAAGTCCATTGATGGGGTTGTTTATTCCACAAATAAAAATCCGTTAATGTGACTCAATTGAATAATTCTCTTCTCAACCATATTATTAATAATTAATACAGTAGTCTAGTAACAGGAGACCCATCATTGGACTTCCCATTTGTAGATTCAACAGAACAGGTAAACATGAGTAACACCAGAATTCCCAAGGCAGTGTTAAATAACACTGAAAAACAAATTAATATTTCCTTAATGAAATAGCAAAACATTTTTAATTTCTGGTAAAAAAAAATCTGGTAATATATTTTTTAATAGCTCTACTTTTGGAGATACAAAATTTGTTCACCTACATATAATTGTTTTTAAAAACACAATTTCAACAGTATTGCACTACTGGAACATAAGTGAAAGTTCCTTTCATTCAATTGTAAATAGCGCAAAATAAAACAAACAAAACGATGAAAACATACAGAAATTTATTACTATCTGAAATACAGAAATAATGACCTACAAGTGAGTGTGCTTTCTCTTTGCTTGTCACCTGAAATCTTGTTCCCAGGCATTTTTGTTAATGTGCAATATTAGTCTGCATGTATGGCACAGTTCCACCAATCCTAATATCTTTGTTCCATTGTTGGAATGTCTTGTGGAACCTCTTACCATGCTCATAACTGCAATTTTTGTAGTAGGAAATCTAAATGAGAGTAGATAAAATGCATTTTGAGAGTCATGTTGCAGCCTAAGCAATGACACTGGTCTAGAAGTTAGTTTACAAGCTGGACATAATTTCCAGCTCTTTGGCTACCCAAGCTGGTTGTTCATTGCCACTCAGGACTCCCCAAAGTTTTCTTCCACAAGAAATTTACAAATTTAAGGAAGCTACTTATCATTTTCCTCAGGATTTGAAAGCCTCTCCATCCTTGTTCATTTACTTTACAAAGCTCTTATAAGGCCGAATTTGATGTGCAAAGGGTGCAGAAGAATTTTGCTTTGAACACCTAGACATGTTTTTCTGCAGAGTTCACTTGTAAATCAGTCTTCTGTTATGTGAGGATCTAGCCCGATTGTCCCACTCACACAGGAAACAGTAGTACTTGGCATATGCCCATTGTATACCCACAATATTGCAATCACCCTCAGGTCTCCGCAGATCTACTTTTGGTAGTCGTTTTACTTAATTGCATCCAGAAGTAATTTCATATTGCCATATTTTCTTCATATGAACAGCATGGTCCACAGAAATTGAAAGAAGATATTTGCCATTATGTAACAGCACAGCTTTTAAACTAAGCTCTGATGAGTTAATAAATAGGCTCCAGTTCTATGGCTTGTGCTCCACGTTCAGATTCAGATTTATTCACCATAAGAATTTGTACAAATTTTTGGCTTCAATATAGTAGGACTATGTACATGTATAAAATATGATCATAAATAATACAATAAAAATACATTATACTGGCACATTCTGATTAGTGCAGTGTGGTGGCTATATTCTTGAATGAAATTCATCTTCTCCATTTTGGCATCATGGCATCTTGGCTCCTGTGTACAGCACAGTATCTCCACCACAGTATATACATTAAATGATATTCTATTAGGCAGTTGGCACTTAATTTTCTAAGGTCATTTAGTCATGTCATTACAGTATCTGGTAAATTCTTCAATTGTATAGAACTGTTTTGTATTTTGTTAATTTCAGTTTTAAATGTTTTATTTGTTGCTATGTTCCTTAGATAAGGTGGTAAGACATTGTACAATTTTAAACAATTCTATTTGAAGGATCTCTCGTATGTTTCGTGCTGTGCATATGTTGATGGAGTTTAGTGTTGTTTCTTCGATTGAATTCGATCTTGACTAGTTGTTTCTATCTTCCAGATAGATTTTAAACCAGTTGTATGGAATACCCCTTACTCTGCAGTTCTGTAGTTTACCCAACAGCAACTTGAGGCCCACCATGCCAAATGCTTTAGATATCAAGAAACACTCCCACCCAAATTTCACTTTTATCTAGCATCTCATATAGACTGTCTACAAAGTTTATTACTGCCATATTAGTGGACTTGTTTGTTTGAAAGCCAAGTTGGCATTTGGTGATAATGTAAAACTTATTCAAGAATTTTGTTAGTTGTCTATATATTACTTTTTCAAGTATCTTTGAAAAAACTGAAATCCGTTCAAAACTGTCATCAAAGCATTCACACCAGAGTAGGAAACCAGGTTATTATAGTTTTTAAAATATGGAAGCAAATCTTTTGTCATCTCCTGACACTTTTAACATGTTGTAGAAGATTCCACTGTTTAATCTAGAAGCTTGGGTCTTTTGCCAGGTTCATGTTACAAATTAAACCACCTATTCACATTTGGTAAGTCTATGTGACTCTCACAATAAGTCAGCTGTGAAATTAGGATCCTGTGATGTCAAAGCCTCAGGGTATGGGTCTGATGTCTCCTCCATATTTTCATCTGAGTCCACACACTGTACTCTGAAGGTTTAGATACAGGCAGATTATCCCCATGTGGATTGATTGATTTATTTAAGGACGCTCTTTAACAGCTCAGGTCATCAGCGTCCCATTCAACTCAGGGCGTGAAACGGCCGACAAATTTTGCTCAGAGGCCTTTCTTTCAGGCTTGAGGTTCTTTTTCATGCCGTAAATGTACGACACGGGACCCACGGCTTTACTTCCCTTCCGAAGGAAGCCATACTTAGGATTTTTACGCCCGAAAAAATCCATCGGTCCTGGATCCCCATGTGGCACTAGTTTGAAGCTGATGGGATGTTGGGGTATTTTGTGGTCATCTTCTTTCTTAATAGGAGGTATCATGCAGAAAAGGCGGTTATCTACACAATTTATTGGCTCTCCCCAAATCATAGAGATGCTAAAGGGCATTAAACATCTGTTTATACAGATCTATCCTAGTAGATTAACAAAAAAAAAAATTGCAGCAAATGTGAGTGTCTATGTTTCGTCTTGATTACCGACTTTCAAATGAAAATAATGGTGATAGGCTATCTTAATAAGTAGAGTATTTGGTCATTTCTGGGTGGCAAATGTCACATCACATACATAACAAAAATTTGGCATCCTGGCTTTTCAAGTTCAGTATGACCAAAAAATAAACCTACAAACAATGAAAAGAACAACACTCTCACTTCCCTCCAAGCAAGCTGTAAACAGACAATAACAAAAGAAAATCTACTATGACTCCTTATTCCTGCTCTCTGGATTGCTAACCCCTATATTTTTGTTTAGTCACTTGGAGCACCACACACTTCATTTCACATACCTATCTTAAAGCTTAAATGAGCTATATCTTGGAAATGAGAGCTAACTAAGCATTTCAATGTCATATTTTCTTTAATATACCAATATCAATAGGAAATAAGTATAAACAATGTAATACAGTTTTTTTTCACACTAACTCCATTCACTTACATAAAAATCTGGACATATGTTTCGGGAGTGATCCCTCCCATCTTCAGCCTGTAGATAAAATGTTGTTATACGTGGCGGTTGGGTCTCTTGATGTTCTTGTGGCGGCATCTGTTGGTTCTATTAGAAATTTGCTGAGTTCATCCATTGGAGGGAATTCGGAATTCATCAAATTATCCTTATTTTTTGTAATGAAAATGTTTTCCCAAGTGGAAAGTTCTATTGCGTTATGAAGTTGTTTCAGTAGTTTTATCTCTGGTTAAATTTCATGATTTTTATTCCAAAAGTGCGCTGCTATTGCTGATTTATCAATTTGTTTTAAGCGAATATTTCTAAAGTGTTCTTTTTTCCGGATTCACAAATTCCTCTTCGTTTTTCCAATGTATTTTTTATCGCAATCTGCACATTTTATTTCGTAAATACCTGACTTTACTCTGCAACCTAATAAGTTCTTTAAATTAAAATTGTTCTTTGGGGCTAACATAATTCCTTGTTCTTTGAATATCTTTTTGAACTTATTGTGGTAAATTCGGTGGTATGTGAAACTTTTGAATTTGTACCTTTCTTTTGCACTTTTAAGTGTGGAAACATCTCTTATTGTTTTTTGTTTTTATTGATGATTTTTATTACTGTGTCTTTGTTGTATCCATTAGTTTCTGCTATCTTTATGATTTGTTGGTATTCCAATTTGTACTCTGTTTCTGTGAGTGGGATGTTAACTAATCTATGTGCTAAACTATAAAACACTGCATATTTATGTGGAATGGGGTTAAAACTGTCATTTTTATGTAATTTTCTGTGTGAGTATCTTTTCTATGAATTCCAAATGTAAGATAGTTTTCATTTCTTATGATTTTTACATCTAGGAAGGGTAGATATCCACTTCTTTCTTCCTTTATGGTGAAATTTATAGATTTGTGCTGCAAATTCACAAGTTTTAGTGCATCTGTTGTATGTTTTTTTGGAATTATTGCAAATATGTCATCCACATACCTATACCATGTTTTGAAGATTAGAGGGAAGGCTTTGGTGATATGCATTTCAACCAAACTCATAAAAAAATCTGCTAGAAATGGAGATAATGGGTTTCCCATAGCTAGTCCCGAGACTTGTTGGTAATATTTTTTATTGAAAATGAAGTAATTTTGTTCGATGCAAATGTTCGTAAGTTTTATCAAGTCTTCAATTTCTTGTGCTTGTAGATCTAAGGATTTTAATCAATTCTTTAACATTAGCATAAGTGTATCTTTTGGTATGCTTGGGAATAAGGCTTTTACATCAAACGATACCATTATATTTTCTGCTGTAATTTTGTAATTTTTCTACCAAATCCTGTGAATTTTTGACACTCAAACTTTTGGTATATTTTTAAGGATTTGAAAATGTCGGTTAATTTTTTTGCTAACAAGTATGTTGGTGAATTGATATTATTGATTATAGGTCTCATGCTGTAATCTTTTTTGTGTAATTTAGGAAGTGCATACATTCTAGGTAATACTGGGTTGCTATGTGTGAGTTTTCGTTTTTCGGTAGTGGACAGTATTTTTATTTCATCTAATGTTTTATTCAAGATTTTAGTGCAGATTTTAAGTGGATTCTCTGTAATTGGTTTATAATCTTGCCCTTTTAACATGGTTTCTATCCTGTTTATGTAGTCTTCTTGGTTCAAAATGGCGATTTTATTGCCTTTATCTGTTTTTGTGAATACTACCAGTTTTTCTTTTAGTTGTTTTATTATGTTTGTGTAATTGTTGAATTTATTTTGGTTTTTTATTTTCTCTAAGGTTTTTGTACATTTCATTTTGATAAACGATTTCTCATTTTCTTTCAGTTCATTGGTGGCTATGTGAATATCCGCGATGTAATCTTCTATTTTGTTGGAGAAACCTGCACATGTTTTAGGCCTTGGTTTAGGAATTTTAGTTCGTTGTTTGAAAATGTGATGCTTGAAATATTAATCACATTCTCTGTGGTTTGTATAACTTTTTTGGGTACATTTTTGGTTTGAAGTTTTCGTAAATTGTAGAGCTTCTTTTTCAATTTCTGATTCTTTATTTTCATTTCTTTGGTTAAATTTTTATGCAGATGTTGTATGTTATCCCAAATGTGAAATCCCAAAGCCCTCGAAAGTTTTAAATGTAAATCATAACATTTTAAGTCAGTTTCACTTAAATTTTTTTATATTGTGCACTTCTCTCTACTTCAATTACTCTTTTTTTCAGCTGCTTTTTGGTGTGGGCTATTGTCTATTTTAAATGTTTTCCTCACGAATTTTGGTGTGATTTTATTTTTTAGGCACAAATTTGATGTAAAAGCCTTATTCCCAAGCATACCAAAAAATACACTTATGCTAATGTTAAAGAATTGGTTAAAATCCTTAGATCTACAAGCACAAGAAATTGAAGACTTGATAAAACTTACGAACATTTGCATCGAACAAAATTACTTCATTTTCAATAAAAAATATTATCAACAAGTCAAGAATTTCGATTTCCCTCCAATGGATGAACTCAGCAAATTCATAATAGAACCAACAGATGCTGCCACGAGAACATCAAGAGACCGAATTGCCACGTATAACAGTTTATCTACAGGCTGAAGATGGGAGGGATCACTCCCGAAACATGTCCAGATTTTTGTGTAAGTGAGTGGAGTTAGTGTGAAAAAAACTGTATTACATTGTTTATATATATATATAAATATAAATATATACCTCCTTTCATATACTTTCATGTAATTTCTTTTAATTATTAATTTTGGAAGAAACTTAAAGAACTATCTATATAATTCAACCTACAGAACAATACAAAAAATTACATCTCCACATTTTACATGTACTGAGCAGTGTATATAATTAGAAAAAGTTTTTTGCTTCCCCTGAAAGGTTAAGAAAATGGATATATGCCCTTTTGTTTCTCAGGTAAGGTTACGAACAATAAATAGTGAAAACTGATGCTAACCTTACAAGTATAGTCAGTTTGGACTATTGGTATTTAAGACTAAAAAAAACTGTTGTGGTCTGAACCAAGGAATTTCAAGTAATCTTTTCATGGTCATCCTAATCCATGTGGAATGACAACATCAGTCATAATGAAATTTTTTCTAATTTGAAAATACTTATTTCCTCAATTAAATGTACTTATGAAGCTGTTGACAATGGAGTGGTATATGCTTCATAAGTACATTTAATTGAGGAAATAAGTATTTTCAAATCAGACAAAATTTCATTATGACTGATGTTGTCATTCCACATGGATTAGGATGACCATGAAAAGATTACTTGAAATTCCTTGGTTTAGACCACAACAGTTTTTTTAGTCTTAAATACCAATAGTCCAAACTGACTATACTTGTAAAGTTAGCATCAGTTTTCACTATTTATTGTTCGTATCCTTACCTGAGAAACAAAAGGGCATATATCCATTTTCTTAACCTTTCAGGGGAAGCAAAAAACTTTTTCTAATTATATACACTGCTCAGTACATGTAAAATGTGGAGATGTAATTTTTTGTATTGTTCTGTAGGTTGAATTATATAGATAGTTCTTTAAGTTTCTTCCAAAATTAATAATTAAAAGAAATTACATGAAAGTATATGAAAGGAGGTATATATAACCTCCTTTCCAAACAATGCATTGGAAGTACTTCCAGTTTTATTTATTTATTTTTTGGGCAATATAAAGTGTCTTAAGCTTCAAAATGTATTTGGTCAGTTCAGCTTATAGTACTTAGGTATAAATATTGACTGCATAGATTGAAAAATAAAACAGTGTAAAAAAATGTTTAGGTGATATACAAGAAAAAAATGTAAAGAATTTTGTTTTTTCACTATCAATAAGGCCAACAAAAAAATTAATAGATTTATAAAAAGTTTAAGGTTTTAAAGCTAACAAAGTAATTACTTATCTGGGAGACACTCTTGCTTTATGTGTGGAATATATAAAAAATCCACATAATATTCTGGAATCCATATTATCAAATGTTTGGAGATGTGCATATTTTGTGAAACTGATGGGTTTACCTCTAATCCATATGAATGGAATTTCTTCTGGTAAGTGGAGAGCAGTTCTATGATGACATATGAAACCAATTTCTTGAAGTATGTGTCTTCAGAAACGAATGTCTTGTATTAGTGTTGAATTGAATTTATCTTGAATTACATGCAAAAAATACTAAGTTGTACAACTAAAATAACTAACGTACATGTACTGTTGACTCAAAGCCTTTGATAAATCCAGAAAGCTTTAGCCCCATTCTGACCTCAGTGAGAACTCTGTCTTCGGAGTACCTGAAGACAAAACCCCTTTCATCTCTTAATCTGTATTCTACATTAGTCTTATCAGTTCAAATTTTTAACCCAACTATATCACAAATTATCCTTAGGAGTGATTTGACCTGTCCAGACTCCCTTTACACTCTTAAAATCAACATGGTGTCTTGTAAGAAATAATTCCAGGTTTTGCAACACAGACTTTAAGTGGACTGAACCTATCTTGGGAGGCAGAGGTACAGAACCATAGAAATAGGACCGCCTAATAAGTAGGAGTGTTAGGAGGGCTGTGGCACAGACGTTTGCTATTTGACCAGTAATGGATTATAAGTCTTGCTTGTATCTGCCTCTCCATGCACTAATGATGCTAATCATAGCATCAATGAAAGCTGTGATTTTGGAGTTAAATTTAAACCAATGATGACAGAAAAATAATCCAGTAGTGATCAATTTCATTAATAACAATACCAGCCATGAAAACCAAAAGAATCCTTTGTCTGGCATTCAGTTTCTTGGGAATATTCATATATGGAACCAGCTCAATAGTGATTTATTGAATTTAATTTTGGTATCACACTTTTCATTCATATAAATCAAAGTCTAGTCACTAAATAGTCGCCTCCAGTCTTCAATTGTATGGTGTACAGAGGTGCCCCAATGGAGTAGCCCTGATGGAACTAGGAAGGGTGGGTCAAAAAGGTCTAGTAATTAAACAAATTATGAAATACTGGCAGAGGATACAATCATTGGAGGAAGGAAATATTCTCAAAGACACAAGAGGCGCAAGAAAAGGAAATTGTAAGAGAAATTGGTTTGGGAGAGCTAGTTGGTTTAGTCACCAAATGGGTAGGGCATGTGGAATAAAATGAAAGCAAGATTTGATGATGTAGAGAAACAGGAAATATTTGGTAGCCTAAGACAAACCAGTACTCTGATATACTATAGGAGTTTTAACAAAGAGTAGGGCAGGTTTGTGACAAAGTAGGTAGGGAGAGTATGATGCTAGTTGGGGTAAAAGTTGACAAAGAATTGTACCCACTGTGTGGTATAGACAATAACTTTCACTCTATATTAGAATGTACAGAAGCTGAAGGATGAGACAGGAAATATGGAACAACAAATGGGATAATTTGCAGGCAGAAATTCTGGCATTAAAGATTTTTGGGATTAGCAGAAAAGAATTTTTGAATCAGTTTGGAAATTAAGTAGAGAAAGTAAGAGAAAAATGGAGGAAAGTAATCAAGGCAAAAGACAATCACCTTTAAGGAAGTATTTGTAAAGCTCACTTGACAATATGTTGAGGCTTTTGGTGGTCGAGTAGTGCGGTGTGAATTGATGACATAAGAGCTTCACGTCGACTGTCAACACTCCGTCTCATGGGTCTTTCACTGATTTTCATTGAAGGAGCTCAACATGGGAATTAACAGAAGAAATAGAAATAGAACACTCCACATTACATGTGATGGAACTGAGGTTTATTAATTGTTGAATCATTTAATGGTTGATTGGTGAACCTTGCCACTTAGAAACACAACAGTCATGAACAGCATAATGCTTTGGCTAAGCAAGTACTGAAATTGATACTTGGGACTTTTGCCACAGCTTGGCTGAAATTTCCCTATGATCTGAGTTGAACTATGTACCTAGAAGCTGAGTAATAAGACGAATACTAGTATAATAGCTGTACCAATATTGGGCAAAGGTTCGTTTATATAGGCAACACCAATCTCGCTACTATGATGCTGCCCATGTCACTTTTTGGTGCAGTGTTCATAAAACTGTCATCTATTGGACACTCTAACATCTTATTTGCTAGAAATATTTATTGAAAATACAAGCTGGGCCGTAGGCTTGCCCTCTGAGGTTTAAAGGTGTGACTCCCTTACAGGTCGATGTCCTCAGCTGGCTAGCAGTTGAAAGTCTTGCTAATATCTTGTTCACATGGCCAGGGAAGGTTCTGCCCTTCTAAGAAGTCTTTTGTCCGTGGCCATGGAAGACGAACCTTTTTTCTATCGTTGTGACATTTATGACTGCATTTCCACAGAGTGGCTGCCTAAGGATGGTTCACCAGACAACTTTCCAGCTACAATTTCTGTGCATTCTTTACATAGTAAATACATTGAGAGAGTAATTACACTATTAATATATTGAGGACATTTGATTACGCAGTCTTAGGAATATTGATATTAATAATTAGTAATATTCATGTCACTAATTATATTAATAAGATATTATTTTTCATTTGCAATAAAAAAATATACAAAAGACAAACAAATATACACAATAGATATATTGGGTTGGTAGCTATGGGCAGTTACAATGTATAGTTACAACAATGTAGGATCCATATACACAATAACTGGAGTGTTAGTTGTATAGGATCCTGAATTAACAAGCACCCAAGGATGAAGGAAATATAGTAAAAGTGTAATTGTAAAGTTTAGAAATAATAAATATTCATTCATTCATGCATACAGAGATGTTTCTTTGCTGCCACACTGTGGTGAGATTTAACCACACCTCATTGTTTGTCCTTCACTAGCTGATGGTGTTTTGGTAAACTTTGATACCCTGTTACAACACATCTTGATGTGAAGTAATACCCTCTTCATATTGTTGGAGAAACCTGTGTAGATTTTGTCATTTTAAATTTCTATAGCAATTTCTTTTAATAGCTTTAAGATTAAAGAATTGACTTAAAATTGAAAGCTCAGAAATAAGATTTGTGAGAAGGCTATTATAAGTATTTCTTAAGAAATAAACTGGGAATTACAGACATAAGGATGGGACTGGATGTAAAAAATAATGTGGTACCAAAGGTAATTTACTACTAAAAGAACTGGCAAAAGCATATCAATTGGATGTCCCCTGACACGACTACCACAACAAGGTTTTCTTTATAAACAAAATGGAAGATGGGTAATAGGATGACCAAGAACTTGTGGAAAGATCAATTTAAAGAATAAAATACCTTTGGCTCAGGATGGAATAAAGCCAATCCTTGGAACGGCAGAAGAATATTAAAGAAGTGTACCAGTAACTGGATGCCTGAGGCTGGATTGTATAGTTTTCAGAATGATAGAAAAAGAAATATAAATTTAATTCCAGTTACATTTTATCTTTTGTTGAATGTCCTCAAAGCTCAATGCAGTGTAAACTTATAAAATACATTTTGTTGGGAGTTAAAGCTATAGTTTAGTTAAGTGCCACATTCATCTGCTCATGTGTATGTCAGATAAAAGGTTTAATAAATGTACAAAACTTTACAATAGTAAGTTTATTTCATTGTAATGTTGGCAAAACTGCCATGTTTGGCCAAGGTCGTTAAGGTGCGGACTTGTGAGTGGGAGGTCTGGGATTCGAATCCTGTCAGGACCGTCCTCCCTGACTGGGGTTTTTTCCAGGTTTTCCTCAGTCCTCATAACTGGCAAATGCCAGGGAGGTACCCTAAACTTAGGCCCAGATCATTTCCTTCCTTAAAAAAAATTCTTTCCCAATTTATCATTTCACCTCATGTATCATCGGTGTCCACTGCCTGTAGTGCCTCAGTAGTAAAAACGAGCAATAAACACTACTCAAAAAAAAATGTTGCCAAAGGATGTTAAAAGCCAGTGTGTAGCTATTCTGAGATTCTTTGTTGCAGTTTTTTGTGTTATCTGAGGGTTATTGTTAAAAAAAATGTTGCCAAAGGATGTTGAAAGCCAGTGGGGAGCTATTCTGAGATTTTTTGTTGCAGTTTTTTGTGTTATCTGAGGGTTATTGTTGTATAAGTTAAATATAATGCATTTGCTTGCAACAGGTATATCCAGCCAACAAGAAAGTTAACAGAGAACATACATGATGACGAGACTTACTGTGAAGAATTCTATAAAAATGTATAAATTCTATTGGGAACTATATATAGTGACATCAAAAGTAGAAACTAAAAATACTATTTTTTTTTCTTTTTCTTCTTTCCTATCATAGCCCAGCCCATCTTTACCTTTCAGGCTCATTGCCTACCACATTTTATCTTTGCCTTTGAGTGAATGAGGTTTTATGAAATATTTTCCTATTTCACACTAGCTTTTGCTTATTTGTTTGTTTTTTTATCTGTAATAAATAATAAAGGATTTGCAGGATCTTTTATGTCTGAAAAATAATCTTTTGGTTTCTAGAGAGGAAGGCATTGAATTCAAAAGGGTTCCATACCCCTAAATATACCTCTTATTGCCTTTAATATATATCCATGATACTTAGCCCATTTGAAACTAAAAGCCAATATTGAGAAGTTTTGGTAAATAAAGTTTTAAGTCTTAAAATTTGTTTTTAATGTTGCAAATTACAGTCAAAATCTTGAGTGTTACTGTCTCTTTCTGCTATAATAAAAGAGCAAGAAAGTATACAACATAACATTTTTTTCAGTAGAATCCCTAACTCACGTGGAATAGCTCACCATGTGAGTCACAAAATGAGCTTTTCCCTCTAGCAGGAGGCCCCTAGCTCTTTATGGAACATGATGGGCTCTTTCATTTCATAGTCAAAATAAGAAAACATTCAGAGAATATGCTCTTTTATGTAGATTAAGTAGGGCTTTACAATTATAAAAATATCTAAAAAATTAATATTGCAGTCATGATCTTTGATGTATTACTCATAATATCTGATAAATAGGCCTTGGTAAGGGAGGTTTCCAAGAGTGCAGCCTCTAATATAAAAGTGTTCCACAATGTCAAATATGCCTTGATTTCCTGAAAAATGTATCATCAATAAGAACAACAGCCCCTTTATTGAAATGACCTCATTAAAATCCCAAAGCCAATATCCAGAATTGTTAAAAAAAGAAATATATAGGAATCTATATTCAGTCTATATATAATATAGATAATTGTGATATATATATATAGACTGAATATATAGACTATATATATAGACTGGCAGCTTTGAAAACTTAAAAGACCCAATAAGGATCTCATCAAATTAAGCACAAAAATGTGCTTTTTGCAGTAGGGAATATGCCACCAGAACATTATTTCCACATAATAAGAATTTTGGGCTTCTCTAAAGGAAAAAGCCAAATATGAAAAAGGTGCCCTTTATGCAAATTGATCATGGATCGATAAAGCGACTGAGAAAATTTGGTCCAAAACTGTAATATTAATACTGACTTATCAACTATTTTGATTTTAAAACTAGTAATTACAACATATTCAGAGGGAGGATTACAGGGCAGAAGCTGTTTACTATAAGTAACAAAATTAATTCAGAAATTTAAATTCGGCTACAATATACTAAAGGCACTGGCCATTATATATTCAAAGAATATGTATTTTAGTGACTAGGTAGAGAGGACAAGTATTTAGAAGAATTACCAAATGTGGTTTGACTGCAATTAGAACATGTGCTTTCCTATGCAGATTAATCTATTGGAATAAAGTCAGAGAAACCATGTTCCAAAAAATGGAAAACCAATTTTGAAAAATAAAAGGAGTTAGAATACATAAAATAAGAGGGGAGAATGCATTTTTATACAGACATTATTCCTCTCCTACCATTGACTTTTGCAAGCGATTAGATAAAGAAGGCAATGGTTTCAGTTAAGAAAAGTGTGCTCCCTAAATTTTCAATAAAAAAACTTAAAGAAGATATATATTTGTACACTCTCAAACTGGATAACTTCTAAATGATCCAGTCTTCTAAAACTAAAGTGTGCCTCGTGCTTGACAAGACTTTATTTGTGTTATTCATAGCTGTCTAGGGAGCAAATAATCTGACAGCTTTAAAGAACTGGTGTCAAATTTTTGGAATTACTATAAATCATTAGGTTTTAGAATGTCGTTGAAGGTCCATTTCCTTATATTCCCATTTGGAATATATCCCTCTAAATTTAGGATCTGTGAGTGGAGAACAACAAGATGAACAATTCCACAACCTATTTGCCATGGAACAAGTGTTATTAGGGTAGATGGGATCCTGTCATGATGGAAAACTATTTTCGGTTTCTTCTGAAAGAAAGCACTAAAAGTCTTCATTTTTGATCAATAAATATACAAAATTTACAGTATAGGGAATTTCTAATGCTAAACATATCAGAATAAACAGTAAAACTCCATGATATCATTGTATGATTCAGTTAAACTACACACTGTTAATGCTTCACTTACTTGTAGAGTGTGTAGTTCAGTTGAATCATACAATGATATCAATATGATTAGTTTCACTTTGCAAGTTCCAATTTACATTTTAATTAGTAAAACTCCTATTAATATTGTAATAACAATACAAAAATTCATTTGGTTCATGCCTATTGTTCACTTGTTTCAATAAATTTTTTTTATCCCCGGCAATGTCGAAGTTCATCAGACTTTATATTTGTAGATGTAGATTTTCTCCCAGGTTGCTAGTTCCTTAAGTCCTTGTACTGATTTTAATAAATTTGCTTTATTCACTATGTCATGATTTTGTGTTTCATTAAGGTAATGAAACATCAAGGAAATCTGGAATTTGGAATATACAGAAAGAATACTAACACAGATAATCACATCAAAGCTGACAGTTTTAACTCCACAGTGCACAAACATGCAGTTATCAACAGTTTAACACACCGGCTAGTTAACCTACAAATTAGCAAAGAAGAATATTTTAATGAATACAAATAGAAGAAACAGCAGTTATAAATGGTTTTAAAAGAGAACTAGTACACAAAAAGGTGCAGAAATTCAAGAGACATAAACATATCAAAGAAACCACAACACTTTCAGCAAGAAAAGATAAGCTAATTTTTAAAAAATTCACATATCATCCATGGGCTACAAAAAAATTTCAGAATATTCTTAAAGATTTTAATATCAGGTTGGCACCAGTTAATAGATTTAATGTTAAAAACTAACTGATAGACAATGTTAATGACAGTATTCCACAAGAGAAAAAAAGCAGGTATTTACAAAATAAATATGCACACAATGTGAAAAAATCTACATTGGAAAAACAAAGAGAAACATAGGCAAACAGTTAAAGGAGCATTTCAGCAACATAAAATACAAGCAATTAGAGAAATCAGCAGTAGCATATCATTTTTGGACACAAAATCATGACATAGTGAATAAAGCAAAATTATTAAAATCAGTACAAGAACCTACGTAACTGGGAGAAAATCTACATCTACAAATAATAAAGACAGTCTAATGAACTTCAACACTGTCTGGGATGAAAACATAAACTACAAGTTTATCACACCGCCACCAGAGCATAATACACATTCCCACAGCTCAACGAATTATCCAACAGGTGAATTTTAGCTGATAATGAGAACCAGATGTTCGTGAAACTGGTTGTATACATTATGATAAGTAAGTGAAGCATTAAGAGTTGACTTCCCGAAACATTGTCCTAACTTAAAGATAGTAAGTGAAGTGTGTAAAAAAGTAACCCACATTGTATTCATTTAAATATATCTTCACTGTAATCAGCTTCAAAATTATATAAATACAACAAAATGCATTTTTGCAAAATAAACCTATAGAATAGTCAATATTTTATACTGCTTGTCGTGTAAATGATACTGTGAGTTTAGGAAATAAAATTAAAATTTTCTTTTTGGTACTTCTGTTCTTCACTATTTGAAACTTCAGTAACATAAAACAGATAAGCATATTATTTTGTCAAGTATTTACTTATCTTGGTTTGTGATGACTATATTAATGCATTACAAATTACAAATGTTTTAAATGATAATGTTTCTGAAGTACAAAATTTATACAGTGAACTACCAAACACTAAAATTGGGAATAAATGCCATATGACCACATGACACAAATTTCATGCTACAGAGCAAAAAGCATTGCTCTTGTATATAATGTAAGCATATTGCAATATTGGTGTAATGGTAAGCATAGTTGTCCTTTGGATTCAATTTCCAGCCATTTTTTGAGAACTTTTTATTTTTCTATTATGTTTTAAAGACAGAATATAAGCAATTGCTTCCAACATTTTTTATAATTTTAACAGGAAAATAACAGCACTTCAAATGTTGGACTCATATTTCCTTGGTGCTATACCTCTGCACACTTATCATTCAATCTGAACTTATAAACATGACAAATTTCTTTAGTAAACAAGAAATTTGAGTCTGTGCGAAGCTATCCTTGCCCATATCATATTTTCTCTTATCTGTGGTTTTGAAGCCCTAAAAGTTCAATTTTCCATAATCTTGAAATGTGCCATATTTTTCTGTTATTCCATGTTGTTGATGAAGCTCTGGGAAATTTCCTATCTAAAAAAATTCTTCAAGAATCTTGGTTCATTTTGGAAATTGACAGAAGAAAGCAGCAATATTATCATCTTATTTATCTTACTGACTGTATTTGATAAAATAAGATTTAAATGGTGAGAATAGCAATTTTTAGATAAACATTGAGGGTATCTAGTTTTAATTTATCCCTGTAATATAACTACATGTGCTGCAGCTCCTCATTGGATTGTGCAGTTATTTTATAATTGCAGCCAAATGTCAAATCTGTTTTACTTCTCCTAGAGGAAAAAATTCTAGAGGTTCTATTCTCAAACTATAGTGTTTCAAATGACTTAAGTTCATGGTTTTCACCAAAGGTGTCCACAAGGGGTGACCAGTTGTCATTCACCATTGCATTAAAATCACTTCACCATTGCATTAAAATCACAGCTAGATACTCTTTTATTTTTCTTTTACATTTATTTCGTGACATAACATTCATGTATTTCCTCCAAATTTATACTGACAACATTAACCTATTGTTGCATTGGTGCTCATTTGTTTCATAAACTTAATCTAATATTCATCATATAAGTCTTGTTGTCAGTAACATAGGGCAGGGTAATTATAACTGATGCAAAATTTTCTTCATTTCTTCATTTGTTGAGGTTCACATTTTAAATGTGTCCTTTGACATGGTTGGACGAGGTCATTAAGGCACAGACTCATAAGCAGGAATCTGGGTTTGATTCCTGCTAGAATTATCCTCCCTGACAGGAATAATTGGCAAATGCTGGGTAGGTACCCCTAAACTTAGGCCTAGAATGCTTCCTTTCTTAAAAAAAAAAAAAAAACATCCTTTTCCAATATATCATGCATCATCAATACCCACCATCTGTAATATCCCAGTAATAAAAATGGGTATAAAATACTATTTTAAAAAAATGTCTTTTCTCATGAGCCAAGTTGAGCTTAATTTTATATTTACTTAGTATTTGTTAGCATTGCACATTGGATTTCTTATTTATCCAGGCTAAAAACCCAGAACCCTCAGTTTTCTACCTTTGTTATCATTCTGAGTGCATTTACAAAATTCCATTAATTTAACTTCATCCCTAAACATTCAACTTTTTTCTACTTCATACTATTTTATGTTTCTTCCACTATTCCATAAAATTATCTTATATAGCTCTCTCTCTCATGTTTTAAAAGAATAAAAGATGATCTTAATTTTGATTTTGTCTAATTTAATTCTGTGAATTTTTAAAATTTTCTTGAAGTTTTGTGTCCTTGGACTATAATTTTCCTTTTTTACAATTGCTATATTCCAATCTTTTATACCATAATATGTATATGTTTAATTTTGTCAACTCACTGCAAAAATTTCCATGGGTGTTCATGTCCAGTGCTCATGTGAAAGTAGTAAACAATAAGTTCAACTTATTATTTTCAGCACTGTTTGGAACCAGTAATAGAACCCATAATATTCTTTTCGACAATAACAAAAAATCCCCTAAACATGTGCATAAATTCATTGAATAAAACGATTAATGGTTGTAAATTAATAGGTAGAAAAGAACAAAACATAATTAAAGTAAATAACCCCACACTGCCTAGAATCTACGGTCTTCCAAAAGTACACAAGCCGGGGAAAACAATGAGACCCATTATAAACAACATATATGCCCCAACATACAAATTACCCAAATGGTTAACAAACAGATTTTCTTCCTTTCCAAAATTTGAAACCAGAAGGATAAAAAATTCTTCAAAACTAATTAAAAAAATTAAAGATATAGAAATAGAAAAAACAGATACCTTGGTTTCTTTTGATGTCACAGCTCTTTTTCCAAGCATCCCTACAAAAAATCTACACACCTATATAAAAATTGGTTGCTAAAAGCAGGGAAAACAATAGAAGAAACTGAAGAATACATTACTTTAACTAACCTGTACATAAAGCAAAATTACTTCACTTTCAATGAAAAATATTATAAACAGAATTCTGGCTTAACAATGGGTAGCCCATTATCACCATTTTTAGCAGATCTCTTCATGAGTGCATTAGAAATTAGAATCACGAAGGGTTTCCCCTGGTTGTTCAAAGCATGGTATTGCTATGTTGACGACATCTTTGCAATAGTTCTGGAAAAACACCTAGAAGATGCACTAAAGTTACTCATTCTACAAGAAAAATCATTAAAATTCACCATGGTAAGAGAATGCAATGGACAGCTACCTTTCTTGGATCTTAAAATAATTAAGTCAAAAAACCACTTAACATTTGGCATATATAGAAAACCTACTCACACTAATAGCTACATTAAATATAACAGTTATAACCCAGTTCCTCATAAACTTGCAGTATTAAATAGTCTTGCTCACAGGTTGGTAAATGCCCCCATGAACAAAGAAGAATATGATTTAGAACTGAGCAATGTAATAAATATAGCTATAGAAAATGGTTTCAAACAAGAAGTGGTATATAAGAAAATAAACAGAGCTAGGAACAAAAAAAGAATCAAAGACATCAGTACACTTATTCCTAACAAGGAAGAAAATAGAATGTACCAAAAATTCACATACCATCCATCAACCTTCTACAAATTCCAAAAGATTTTCAAAAAACAGTTACTCCATAAAAAATATACTAAATTCTAAACTAAAAGAGGACATTCCTCAAGAGAACAAATCAGGAATATATCAGATGGAATGTATCGATTGTGAAAAAATTTACATAGGAAAGACTAAAGGAAACATCAGGAACATAAAACAAAGAAAAGAAGAAAAATCAGCAGTAGCTTGGCATTTTTGGAATGAAAAACATAATATAAACAGGAATCCCAAACTACTTAAAAACATTACAGGGAAAACAGAACTCGCCATTTGGGAAAACATTTATATCTGGAAGAACAAATGTAGCATTTTCAACTTTGAAATCCCACCAAGTGACGTCTTAATACAGAAGTTCATCCAACCGCCACCAGAGACAAACCAAACCACCATGAAGAACAAGGCTGGCAGTCGAACTGGAACTGAAGATGGCAGCGATTAGCTCCAGAAACTTAGTTTTCCTCTTTTAAAAACTATTAGTGATGTAAGTGTTACAAAGTCGACTCAGTTATTCTAAACTTAGTAAAATAATATTTACAAAGAATTGGTTTAGTAACACTTTAATTTTTCAGTCTTATTTTTAAGGGAAACTGCAATTTCTATCAGATGGGTAGATATATTTTGTTAGTTTATCACTTTTTAACAGTATCTATTATTATTTCTGGTCTTTCAGACTGTATTTGCATACTTTTCCTTGACAAATATTTATATTGATGGCATCAGTGTACCAAAGGATATTACAGATCTGACTGTTGCATTGCAAAAGATCAACAGATACTTCACAGACCATGCATTTCGCAGCATCATATCTCATCCTGCAGACTTTGCAACATCATTCTGAATAGCCTCTAATGGTGATATTTAGAATTTAATTTTGGAAACAGTTTTAAGCACTTAATAGAAATATAATCTATATAGGTATCATTACTACATAAAGCATAAATGTGTATAAAGAACTATGTAAATAATAGTTTTATGTTAGTTGCTTACATCTTAAGCATGATGTGTTTGGTATTAGTGAAGGATCCCTAAATTCTGTCCTATAAGGTACTGAGGACCAACACCTGACCTTTATCCTTTGTCCCTGAAAATGATAACCTTGACCAAGTTAATATAAGCAATACCATAATTCGTGTTCTCTCTGCACGAGAGGCTAGGTTTGCACTTATACTCTCATGAACTTTGCCATGAAGGTGACAGAATAATGCTAAAAGCTTCTTCTATTACATTTCCAAAACATTACTGAAACATTTCTGGATGTTTCAGTAATGTTTTAATTGTTAACACCCGCCATCATGATTTTTCCTATTTCATAAGCTTAAGACACTTTTTTTTTGGTAACATCTTAGTATGTCTTGTCTTTTGGCAAGATGACATCATCTAGTGTCAGATGCAAAGCTACATAATTATGGAAAGAATAGTGAAAATATATCAATAATAAATAAAGTTGCAACAAACAAAACAAAAGTGGTCCATGTAAATATAGAAGTAAAGACAATAATAAAATCCAAAAAGCAAAGACATTTGTATTTGGAGGCATATAAACAGACTGGTGGACATACAATGATGGATCAAGTGACTGTATCAGAAGAAAATGGCACTGTTCCATCCTTGCAATCAATAATTGAGATCTTAACAAAAGATCCAAAGCAAGCTAGAGAGGAAATAAAGACAGAAATTAAACACTACACAAGTAGATATTATAAAAGAACATGGATTGTTGATTTGGTTTATTTATGGATGCTCTTTAACATCTCAGGTCATCAGCATCCCATTCAATTCGGGCGTGAAACAGGAGATAAATTTTGCTAAGAGGCTTCTTCTTTTAGGCTTGAGGTTCTTGACATGCCATAAATCTATGACATGGGATCCACAGCTTTACTTCCCTTCCAAAGGAAGTCCCATACCTAGGATTTTAACACCCAAAAAATTCATTGATTCTGGCCAGGATTGAACCCACAATCTTGGAAAAAATAAAGTTTTGTGCGTATAAAAATCGAGTGAAGAGTGCAGCCAAAAAGAAATGAAAGCAACCATAATTGAGCAACATTATAAGGCATCAGAGAAAAGAAAGAGAAAATGTGAAGAGTGCAGCCAAGGGGAAATAAAACCAACTGTAACAGAACAACATAATTAGGCATCAGTGAAAATAAAGAGAAAACAATGAAACTTACATATCTTGGCAGACAGTCATGGCAGAGAACTGAGCATGTTGCTGACATACAGCATGACACACAATTGGAGGGGTAGTGAAACAGGGTGCTCCAATGGAAGAGGTCGCCAACAATTGTGAGTGTGTGTGTAAAAATGTAAATTTCAATTACCATTTAATGATTATGGGGGGATGAAATTACATTTACAAGAATGATGAGAGAAGTATGATTGTACATCTAAAAATGTTTGGCAAGGTGCATCATACCAATGTGACTGTGGTAAACATTCCCACCAAATGCAATTTGGATGCTTCATCATGTGTGAATACGGCAATCAGAAAATGTAATGATAAAATAATAAAGGTGTGAAACAGGTTTAATAATGTATGGTAAATATAAGTAAACTGGAACAGAGATATCATACAGTACATGGCCTACACCTGAACTGGAGAGAAAGGAAGAATTGGTAAATAAAATACAAAATGAGAATACAAAAAATGGGATAAAAAGGAAATGCAATTAGGAGAATGGGTAATTGTAGATGCATACCAGATGGGAAGAGAGACAGAAGAGTAATTGTGTGAAGTTCACCGCAAAGAGTATTGTGCACGAGATTTTAAGTAGAGTGAAGAAACTTAAAAAATTAATATTTTTATCAATAAGGATTTGTCAAAAGAGGAGAGGGAACTTATGAGGAGGAAAATAGCAGAAATGAATCAAGCTATAGGGCAAATGTGAAACAAGCCCATATAAAAATATGCAATTATGGGTGGATGGAAGGATTGTGAATATTAACAAAAGGGAGTAATACACAACAGGTTATGCCTTATAGTCCTGCACAAGGTGATCTGAGAAGTGAAAGATTGGAGATGGGATTGACAGTGTATGTGCCCAGTGAGGAGAAGGGAGAGTTGAGGTCGATGCCAGAGCAGGAAATGGAATTCCAGGATCACAGAGGAATCTGGATGATATCTCCATCCAAAAGGACAGCATTGAACAAGGACTGTACACTGGAGATTCAACAGCAGCCGAGGGAGGAGGTGGAAGAAAGAAAAAGAAGTTTTAAGCAGGCATGTTGTATCAACACCACGGGACAGCATTCTTCAGCCTGGTGACATGGTACAAAAGCATATGGGAATTGAGTTGAGAAGTTGGAAGAAGCTGCAGGAATTTAGATATACAGTGGATTCAGCATAGCATGAGGAGGAGGATGCTGAGTCTGTGAGGTTAGCATTCTAGAACTGCAAAGGTCAGAAAAGGAGTTTGTCAAAGGGCTTTATTGGGTCATTAGTTGGCAAGGTGCATGTATTAGCTGTAGTTGAAAATTGGTTAGAGGAGGGAGAGGAAATAAGAATGACAGATTTTGAATTCTTGGGAAAAATGGGTTCAAGACAAAATACCAAGGGAAGAACCTCGGGTGGTCTTTTGTTATACAGAAAAGAATGGAAAAATCAGATCAAAATGGAAGGGGTAATGTGGGTGATGTGGGGATAGTTTATAATCCTCCTAGAAATTTCACAGCCCCTGACTTCTTTCACTACCTAGGAAATGAGACAGAAGAAATCAGAGAAGAATTTCCTATGATAGAATCTATATTAGTGGGTGACTTTAATGCAAGAACTGGGAATTTACAAGCAAAGGAGCAAGACAAGAGTAGTCTTACTAGGAGTAGTAAGGAGAAAATAAATGAAGAAGGTTTGAAATTTTTTCAGTTCTGTGAGTATAATGGTTTGTGGTTCTAAATGGCTCCTTGATGTATGATAAAGTAGGTGAGTTTACGTTTATTAATGCAAGTGGTCAAAGTGTTATGGATTTTGCGGTTTGTGTTTGGGAGTCTTTAGACTCAGTGACAAACTTTAAAATGATGAACCTAATAAGCAATAGCCCTCATTTTCCCCTAGTAGTGGAATGAAGGGGCAAATTGAACATGAAGAAGAAGGCTCCAAACTCAATCAAGGAGGAACTGAGTGAGAAAGTAGACAGATATAGATGGAGTCAAACCTAAGCTGGAGAGTTTTATTTAATCATGAATTGTGTAATCTGAAGATTACGTGTTTATGGAATTAATTGATATATTGAGTTTGACAAGGAGGGACAGGCTCAAGTTTTTAGAATTTGCATTTAAGGGCAGGAAATAGGATGCTCATAAGGACAAGGAATAAATGGATGAACCACAATGACTGGTTTGATTATGAATGCGTTATGGTATAAATTATGGCTTAAAGGGATGCATAAGGAGATGATTGTTTTGCTGAAGGAACTTTATAAGGGCAATATGTTCTGTGTTAGATGTGGTAAAGAGCATATGACTAAGTTACTCAAGAAAGGGGGTTTAGACAAGGGTGTGAATTGAGACTGATTCTTTTCAATTTATTTATAGATAACATATAACCCCAGTGTTATAACCCCATTCCACATAAATATGCTGTTTTTCACTGTTTGGCACACAGATTGATGAATATTCCACTCACAGAAGCAAAGTACAAAATAGAATACAAACAAATAATAAAAACAGCTATAATCAATGGTTTCAACAAAGACACAGTGATAAAAATTATCAATAAATCTAAAAGACAAAAAGAGATAAGGGAAGTTTCCACATTGAAAAACACAAAAGAAGGATACAAATTCAAAAGTTTCACCTACCATCCAATTTACAACAAGTTCAAGAAAATTTTCAAAGAACATGGGATAATGTTAGCCTCAAAGAAAGGATATAATATCAGGAATTTATTAGGTTGCACAGTAAATGACTCCATACCAACAGAACAGAAATCAGGAATTTACAAAATAAAATGTGCAGATTGTGAACAGAGCTACATAGGCAAAACAAAAAAAATTTGGAAATTCGGAGGAAAGAACATTTTAGGAATATTTGGTTTAAACAGGTTGGATAAATCAGCAGTAGCAGCTCACTTTTGGACTAAAAACCATGAAATAAAACCAGGAATTAAACTGCTGAAAGATCTTCACAGCCCATTGGAGTTATCCACTTGGGAAAAAATTTTCATATTTAAAAAATAGAGAAACCTAATGAATTTCCAATTTCCTCATATGGATGAACTCAGCAACTTCCTACTTCAACCAACAGAGGCCACCACAGGAACATCCGGTTGTCCAGTCATCGTTTTGAGTAACGGCGGTTCAATGAGCAACTGAAGATGGGAGAGATTCTCCTGAAACGCGTCTTACTTTTGTGTAAGTGAGTGGAGTTTAGTATAAAAAATGAATACCAAAGTTTAGGTTATATTGATATAATTGTTGATTCTAGTAACCAACCTGTTTGTGAAACCTTGCATACACAAAACTTTCATTGTATTAACGATAAACTTACCAGATTTAAAGCTTGTTTTCATAACACTATCATTAATGTACATAAAAACAAAATTTTCTCTGGTAATATTAAACTTGATCTATCTGATTATTGTGGCTTGATATTGGCATTATCTGCTATTTTACAACCAGTATTACTAGAGAAACAACTAATAATGTATAGACAATTAAGTATATGAATGTTGCCCAAGGAAGGAAAGGTTTATAACTATGTAGTTTTAAAAAAGGTAAACAGAAATGGTGACTCATGCCACATCTAGAATCCCTTAGAATAATTCTTACAATTAAGTATGACAAACTTAAAGAAGGTGACATTTCTCTAAGAAATTTTCATAAAAAATACCAAAAGCCAATATCAATAAATCAACAAGAAATAAAAAAAGCTAAAATAATGGTAAATTACAATATAATTGAAAATTCCTAAAATAATATCAAAACTGTCTGGAAGATTTTAAATGCAGAGATAAAAATAAATTTAATAAAAACATCTCACATTAATATTTTCTACCCAAAATTTAATAATTTGTGTGTGTAAATGGGATATGTGATAATGCAAATAACACTCAAATACTCACTCATACGAAGCTTAACTCATACTTTTTGCAAAAATGCATACAATCACATCTGTCTAGCAAACCTCATTTTAAATTCCTGCATGGCACCCTACATTCTATTATGCAACCTGTCTCCATTATGAAAATTTCCTACTACAGCAAAGTTTATTATGGGATCACAAACTATCTGTCAAAATTTCAACAAGATATTATTGTAGCACCTTTTACTGATTGTAATTTACTATCTATTTTTGAAGGGACATTTCCAGATACCCTAATAACAACTGTTAAAATTCCCATATTTAATAAAGGAGATGCAGGTATTGCTAGTAACTATCGACCCACCCTAGTAACCAGCATATTAAAAGATTATAAAACATAACATTAAAAACCAACTAACATTATATTTTGCAGAAAACAAATTACTAAATTATTCAGTTTGGCTTTAGGCTATCTTTATCAACAATACTGCTGTAAAATTTGTAGTACCAGAAATAATAAATTGTTTTGAGCTACTGTTAGACTTAGGTAAGGGGCATTTGACACAGTTTAGCATGATATACTTGCCATTAAATTAGAACATTAAGAAATAATTGAGTAAGAACTATCCCTAATGAAGTCCTATCTGTAAAATAGAAAACAATTTATTAAAATGAATACTGCTACTCCAATCTTTTAAAGATTTAAAAGGTGTTTCCAAGGATTCTTTTTTGGCCCTTTTCTTTTTCTGGTTTATATAAATGACTTCTCAACAAATATGTCTTGTAAATCCATTTTGTATGCTCATGACACAACCCTAATTACCTGTAATAAAGATGTAGAAATACTAAAAAATGGCAATCATCACATTCTTTCCAGGCAAATTCATGGTTCAAATTAAAAAGGCTGTATTTAAATAGTGGTAAAACAGAAATAATATATTTTTTACTTAAATATGCTAACTCAGCATCCAAAAAAGGTCATTTAAATTATTAGGCATCCACTGGATGACAAATTAAATTAGAAAATCCATACGTAAAAATTGGTAAAAATATTATTCCATTTACTTTGTAGGCTAAAATTTTAATCAGTAATAAATAACTAATAGCAGTCTATTATGTTCTTTTTCATTCTCACTTGGTATATAGTACAGTGCTGTGGAGAATTCTGCTATTGCAAATATTGTTTTTGGGTCGGAAAAGAAAGCTATGAAGTTAATTTCTGGAAGTAATACAGATTTTTGAAAAATACATATTGTTGACTCCTCCAGCGATCTACATTTATGGCTGCTTAGTGCATGTTAAAAAAATATATAACTAGCTACAATAAGAGATGCAAGACATGGAATAGAAACAATATAGATATCCATACATACAACTGAAAATTAAGCAACACAGCTACAATTATGTTGCCCTGATATTATTCAATATTCTGTAAACATGCAAAATCTAACACTGGTCAAATTCAAAAATATATTAACAGATTGGCTTTTTAAGAATTTTATATATTCCATAGATGAATTTAAAGAAAATATGCATAGTGTATTGAATTTAGTGAATGTTGATTGGTTTCTTGTATTTCACTCATTCTATTTATCTATATTAATATTGTAGTATTGCTGCCCAGTAGAAAAATAGAATAGAATATTTATTTCAACCTTTCATTACAAAAATTTTAACAAAGGATTTACACATTTCTTATAATTGAGCCTGACCCAAATTCACTTAAGGCCCTGACATGTCATGACTCTCATGTGTTAGAGCCCTATTTTGCCTACTATTTCTCTTTTTCTCTCTTCACTTTCCTAATCCACTTGCCCCTTACTCTTCTAAATATTCACCTAAACTCCAACTTCTTTCTCACTTTCTGACTCTCAACATTTTTATTGCTACAATATTGTTTACCCATTTTAATTCATTTTTGATCCCATATACCCTTCCTCTAATTACTTGTTTCCTTGCATATAACACCTGTTCATTTATAAGCAATTTCGTTATTATAAGGAAGTGACTACTGCCAATAACTTCATTTAATACTTTGAAATTGATAAGATTCCAATCCACCTCTTCAATATACAATATGTAGTCTTGACACTTTGCCCATATGCCTTTACAAATGTAAATTCACCTTTCAGATCTTCCCATCTTACTCCATTACACACTAACAAATTATTAACTTCCCAAAATTCTAACATCTTTTTACCCTCCCCATTAAATATTTTATTCCTGCTTTTCCTTGTGATTAATATATGTTTACTACCATTTTAATTTTTTTCCTCACCTATTCTTGCATTCAAGTCCTTCATTAATATAAATTCCACACTTGAATTTTTCCTCTTTAATTCCTCCATATCTTCATCTAAACAAGTTTTCATTATAGGTCTGATATCTCTGGGGAGTTATATATAACACCAAGTGCATATTTCACTTTCACATATTTTATTTTATTGATTGTTAATCATAAAACTTGCCTTTCTGAGCATACTATTTCCTCACTCACATATATTTCACTACTTTTGGTCATGAACACACCTAACCCCCCCCTGAAAGTCTCCCCTTACCACCACCTTAGCTCTTCTCCCTATATAAACAAAATTGTCTATCTCCACACTTCTCCCTATTTGTCAGTCCACATCTCTGTCACTGCTACGTTATCCAATTTCAAAACCTCAGACACTTCACCACTAATTATTTTTCTTTTTAACCCTTCTGCATTCCAAAATATCATCTAAATTTTCAACTCCTATCTAGAACTAGATCTTGCCACTGGTCTAAACCTTTCCAACTTTACTCTAAGCCTTGTCATAACACTTTTGCCTACATTTGCATTTTCTGTATTGTCTCAGACATATAGGATCTCCCCTCAGGTGTTTACACAACTTTTAACTCACTTTCCTGCCTCTGTTTACCAGCTAATACCAAGACCAAGGCAACTGCTTCTCTCTTTTTCTTGTCCTGAGTGACCATTCTTCTCGGTGACATCACTCAGCTACCTGCTTTCCTCTCCAAATCTCCTTCCCACGCATGCCAGTGATATAACAATGGGTACAATTAAACTGTTTTCTACATATTTTGATTTTCATATTTCACATTTTTGAACTGAAGATAGCAGCCTCTCTGATGTATGGTTTAGGATAAGAGATGTTGTTGATTTGATTTATTTATGGACACTCTTGAACATATCAGCATGTGAAATGGTTACATATTTTTTGCTCAGAGACCTCTTCTTTCAGGCTTCAGGTCCTTTTAGGTGCCCACTTCTTTTATGTCTGACACAGTATCCACAGCTTTATTTACCTTCCGAAGGAAGCCATATTAGGAAGACTTTTAACAGTGAAGTTATTTTAAATTATATTTGGTTAGGTATTTGATACTATAACTTCAGTTACTTTTTCCAATAGTTGTTGCTTTGTTGTTATCTCCTTTTCGCTCTTGTGCTTGTCTGATGAACTTCCTGATTAGGTCATAATCAGGTGGGATTTCAAAATTCATTGCATTTTGTTTGTTTATGTACATAATTTTTTCCCCCCAAATGGTTAGTTTTTTATATTTTCTTTAGTTTTAATAATTTTGTTCTGTATTTATTTCAAAGTTTCTTAATCAAAATACTGACTGCAGCTCCTGAAAATTTTTCTGTTTTCTTGTATCTGAAATTCCTGAAAAATGTTTTTCCTTATGCCTAAATTCCATTTTGTAAATATAATTTTGAAGATATCTGGCTACATCCTTGCAATTCATTTTATATATTCTTGATCTATTGCTTGTTTCAAAACAAAGATCAGGAATATTTAAAATAAATTGCAAAGAATGTAACCAGGTAAAATAAAATCTAGGCATAAGAACAAAGAAATATTTAAGAAACATCAGATACAAGAGAGAGGGAGATAGCAACAAGGTAACAGTTGGAGATAGTATTTGAAGTTGGATGCAAGTGCATTTGAAACATGTTCGGAACATGAAAGTTAGTTAATTTTCAGTGTCAAAAATCCAACCAATTATTTCAAGTCAAATATAATTAACATTACAAATATCCCTGTAAGTAACTCATGATACACAAAAGAAGCTGGCTGATGTACTGTCTGAACAGCTGAAATATTTGCCTAATAATCAGATCTGCAATTTTTTTTCTTTCAAAAACATCTAAAGGTAATAAAACTTTAATACAAATTATGCTGTATTTCCTGCAGATGCCTTATTTGCTTTCTACATTGATAAGTGCCCTCATTCTACTATGTTAGAAAAGTTTGTATATACTGGTGGAAATTGGTTGACCTTCAGTGGATGCATAATTCTCGGTAAGGCTGAAGTTGAAATTTGTTGGTTGCAGACAGTTGAACTGGCCCAGTCATGCTGTTCTATAGGAAGTATGTTAGAACTGCAAGAAAGAATTTTGTGGTAAATTTCCAGGAGTAGCACCTCTATTTTGAAGTGCAATTTTCAGATTAGTGAACAAAGCTTGATGAAATAGGCTTTTCATTAGAAACTTCTTTTAGAAAGTTTTTTAACACAATTAGCCTGGCAAGTTAGTGTATCTGTCGGCAGTGCATATAATGTCACTCATTTGCTGCATCTTCTTACATATGAAATTATAGCATTATCTGAAATTAAACTCATGGAAGCACTAAAAAAAATCCAGAAAGCTATGAGAGGATAAATTCTAGCGAGTATCTCAAAATCTTTTAAAAGTATTTAAGTATGTCTCACAGCACAGGGCAGGAACTTCCAGCATCTACTATGATGGTAAGTACAATATTGATTACTATTTACTACTAATTAATAATAAAAGAATCAAAATATGTTCCATGAGGTCTGATCACAGAATATTATTTTCGCCAGCAGGTGTTGAGGCCATTATGCAGTAACTTATGATCCATAAAACCAGTTTATGATTAGGTAGCAGAATGAAGACCCTGTATAAAAAAGTAATAAGTACATAGATGTTGAACTCGGTGTCAAATAAAGCAGACATGTAGACTGTCAAAAAATTAGGATTTATCTGCATCTGTCCATTTTATACATATATGCAATTATTTTAACTTGGAATCTGTATTCTTTTAAAACCTAATAACTTCCAATCTTACATGTTCATTCATTCATTACTCATAATGGATTTTACCTCTTTTGCATATACTTAGCTTGCAAACTAGTTTAAATTATTTAAAAACTCTTGATATATAACAAGTTTTTACAGCATTAATCTATATTAGCAAAAGATAAGCTTACTTTCAAGCAGTATAGTGCAAAAGAGCATGTCTTGCATATAATTAAATTTTTTACATTTTATGCATGGAATAATTAAGATTTCTATTGTCCCATTTAAGAAAATTATTGCTATCATTTTGCTCATGCTTCTGGAGAGAAATACAATTAAAATTTAATTATTTTATAAGATTCTTATTTTGTTAAAAGCTTTGACAATCCAATATATATTTTGCACCAGTAAAACCTTTGGGGTTCATTGTATTTTGAAGAGCCTCTTTATATTGGCTGAAAGGTACAAATTTGTGAACAGGAGGTTTAACTATCCCTTTACTACATAAAATGGTCAGTTCTTCCAACATTGTATATCGCTCTGGGGCAGCAGCATGCTCTTTAGACCACTTTGTCATCCAGAAGCCACATATTTTGAGATCTTTGAAAATAAGAGCAGAAGTAGGCACTGTGACTGGTTCTCTTGACATCCCACCATATGTTACCATTGTACCACCATGGTCCAGTTGACGCATCATATTCAGAGCATTTTTTCCTCCCACACAGTTTAGAGCAAGCTTGGGTTTAGCCACAGATCCTGATTTGAAGATATTTGTTGTGCTGTTTAAATTCAAAGGGGAAAAAATTGCTTTAATATAATTAAATATAATTGCTGAAATACTACATGGAAAAAATAATATAAATTGTTATGACTAATATATAATTAATATCATACAACTAAAAAAAATTCTTTTACTACAGAACTCACATTCGTAAAGAGTTTTGATGGCATTATAACTGTCATACTGCTATATACTGTGCTTCTCATTATGTAACAATAACAATATTTAATGAATTCATGAATTTATTCACAGTGTTCCACCTAAGCAAACTGCCATGGTTGGCCAGGTCATTAAGGCACAGACTTGTGAGCCTTGTCTGGGGTTTGATTCCCACCATGTCCTCCCTGACTGAGGTTTTTCCAGACTTTCCTCTGTCCTCATAACTAGCAAATGCTGGGGAGGTACCCTACTTACCCTACATTTCCCTCCTTAAAAAGCTATTTCATTTCATATATCACCAATGTCTACTGCCTGTGATGCCTCAGCAGTAAAAATGAGCACTAAATATAATTAAAAAAATACTAAACATAATTTTATTTTACTTTATTATAGCAATTTTTTTAAAATTCTGTTGGAACCAAGGCAGCAAAGCTAGATATATTTTTTTTTAATAGTGTTTAATGCCCGTTTTTACTACTGAGGCACCACAGGCGATGGGCACTGATGATACATGAAATGATATATTAGGAAAGGATTTTTTAAGGAAGGAAATGTTCCAGGCCTAAGTTTAGGGTACCTCGCCGGCATTTGCCATTTATGAGGACTGAGGAAAACCTGGAAAAAACCTCAGTCAGGGAGGACGGTCCTGGAGAGATTCGAACCACAGACCTCCCGCTCATGAGCCCACGCCTTAACGACCTCAGCCAATCATGGCGGTGTGAAATTAGATAAAATAATAATGATTATCCAATACTGTCATCTCATACACACTAGTGCTTCACTTACTTTTAAAATATAGTGGGACCAGTTTCGAAGAGAATCCTCTTCATCCTCGACTGACTTGACGACTGGTTGGAGAAACCATCTTCTAAGAGGACTTGCGGCTCCATTCTAACGGTGCATTTATGAACTGAAAATTTGTATTGCATTCCCCAGGAATGTCGAAGTTCATAAGATGAGCTTTGTGTTTGTAAATATAAATCCCCTTCCATATATCTAACTCTGTACATGCATATGCTTCTTTAAGGAACTTTATTTCTTTTTTTATATAATGCTTAACTATCCAAAAGTGGTGCGCTACTGCAGATCTATCTATTTGTTTGTACTTAACTTTCTGAGATGTTCCTTTAAACGTGTTCTCAAATTCCTTTTAGTTCTTCCAATATCTTATCACATTCTTTGCATGATATTTTATAAATGCCTGCTAAAAGCTGACTTAACTCTAAAGTTATATGACATATATTTAAGAGTTACCAAGAAGTTATTATGTCATATGGGACAATTTAACGAGGAATGCACTAGAACATTTAAAAGTTACAGGAAAGGAAAAATGTAAATGTCCAGAAAAAGAAATTGGATATTTTAAAAAGTTTAAAAAATTTACAGAAAGCCAGGAATTCAGTACATAAGCAAAATAATGTAGGGAATTTATCACAAGCTAATATTAATAAAGAAGAATTATCTCTCCACAATATGGGTCTTAAAACAGATGTAAACATCTCTAATAATGTTGAAAATTATATAATTCATCTGGAAATCACCATGGAAGTCTTAACCAATAAAGAGAAAGTAAAGATTAGGATAAAATCTGAGAATGCTCTTAAAGGGATTAATAAAATAAAGTCATATAGAATTCAGAGTTATAGAAATACTATTAGATCATTGAAAGATAAAGGTGTTATTTACCAAAAGGCTGATAAAGGGAATAATATAGTAATAGTGGACAAAGAAGATTAATTCTTACAGTGTTAGAGATGTTAAATAAAGAAGAATTTATCCATGTTAAATTTGACCCACTGAAAGAATGCACTAAAACAGTACAGAATTGCACAATAATACCAAATATAGTTAAATGTAGTGTAAAACAAAACAACCCTAATATTGGCAAAATTTATGGATTGCCACAATTCATAAACCTGGGATGGGCATGAGATCCATCATTAATAATATAAATACACCTGCATTTTTTCTAGCAAAATGGCTTACAGATAGATTTACAGCTCTACCAAAATTTGAAAGTGGAAGCATAAAAAACTCACTTCAGTTTATAGAACAAATTGATTTTAAAGTTTTACTATATGATATTTTAGTATCTTTTGATGTAGTGTCTCTATTTCTGAGCATACCAACTGACAAGCTTATATTGTTGTTGAACAAGTGGTTAAGGAGATAGGAGTTAAAGAAACACATAGAAAGGAATACATCCACCTTACTAATATTTAGTCAGTCCTGGTGGTGTAGTGGTAACCATACTTGCCTTCTAAATCCAAGATTAATGGATTTTTTCGGGCGTAAAAGTCCTAAGTATAGCTTCCTTCGGAAAGGAAGTAAAGCACAAAAAAGAACCTCAAGCCTGAAAGAAGAAGCCTCTGAGCAAAAATCGTTGGCTGTTTCATGCCCTGATTTGAATAGGATGCTGATGACCTGAGATGTTAAAGAGCATCCGAAAATAAACCAAATCAACAAAAATTACTAATATTTGTATTGACCAGTCTTATTTTAGTTTTACAGGTGAATTCTATAAACAGCAAATAGGACTGGCAATGGGGCATTCTTTGTCCCCCTTTCTGGCAGATTTATTTATGAGTAAATTCAAAATTCATATAGTTTCTGCCTTTCGTTTTAAATGCTGGTATAGATATGTTGACATCTTTATTATAGTGAATAAGAAATTGGTTGAAGATGCATTGAAGCTCTTAAATATGCAGGACAGGAATATATCCTTCACACTTGAAACAGAGACAGAAGTAATGTGACCATTTTTGGATTTTTTTTTTTTTTTTTTTTTTTTTTTTGAGTAGTGTTTAATGCCCGTTTTTACTACTGAGGCACCACAGGCGGTTTTTGGTTGTGAAAATTAAAATGAATCATGAGAATTTGAAATTTGTAATATATAGGAAGAATATTCACATGGACAACTATATAAAATGTAATGGCTTTAACCATGTTACTCGCAAACATGCATTGTTAATAGCTTAACTTACAGGCTGGTGAATTTGCCAATTAGTAAGGAGTATAAATTGGAATATGAAAGAATTCAGGAGATTGCTGAAATAAATGTTTTTAATAAAAATTTAGCAAATAAAAAGCTTAATAAATTCCTAAAGAAAAAAATTGATTATTGACTGCAAAAGAGAGAGCGGTTTTTAAAAAATTATCTATCATCCAGTAGCTATGAATAAATTTCAAAAACATTGTAAGGATTTTAACATCATATTGAAACCTGTCAACAGATACACTCTAAAAAATGTTTTAGGAGACAATACTTTTAATAATATCCCAAAAGAAAAAAATCAGTCATCTATAAAATATCATGCAAAGAATGTGATAGCAATTTCTTAGCACGGAACCATACACCCAGAAATTCCTCCCTGCATGAGCATGATACCCACAGTAACACCTAGGTCCTTGTCTGGGCTTCATGCCAAGGCCTGTACCTAGCCCACCTCTGCCTGATCACTCCCTTGTGGTCAGGCGTCTTTATAGATTACCCATTAATCTCAGGGTGCTTCGGCGGTACCTGACTAACCTTTACCTGTATCCCACCCATCACGTAGCATAGTCTTAGTGCATGGTAGGGGAGGCAAGCGTAGATCCACTTCAGATGGTTGCCACCTGGGGGGCGGCGGAGGGGCCCCTCCTTAAAAAAAAAGTGATAAGATATATGTTGGAAGAACTAAAAGGAACTTGAGAACATGTTTAAAGGAACATCTCAGAAATGTTAAGTACAAATAAATAATAGGTCTACAGTAATGCACCACTTTTGGATAGTTAAGTATGATAAAAAAAAATAATAAAGTTCCTTAAAGAAGCATATGGATGTACAGAGTTAGATATATGGGAGAGGATTTACATTCACAAACACAAACATCATCTTATGAACTTCAACATTCCTGGGGAATGCAATACAAATTTTCAGTTCATAAAAATACCATTAGGACGGAGCCGCAAGTCCTCTTAGAAGATAGTTTCTCCAACCAGTCGTCAAGTCAGTCGAGGATGGAGAGGATTCTCTTCGAAACCGGTTCCACCATATTTTAAAAGTAAGTGAAGCACTAGAGTGCATGGGATGACAGTATTGGATAATAATTTATAATTTATATTAAGCATCATGTTGGTTTGCAGCTTTGCTGGGGAAATAGTTGCTTCCTGTTGCTTTCTGCAATGATGAAGATGAGATGATGACAGAGATTTGGTGAAATGAATAGCAAGGGAATTAGAGTGCCTGCGGAAAACCTGTTCAGATGTCAATTTGTCTGCCACAAATCTCACCTAAAACTGTTGGGATCAAATCCAGGCTGCCTTGGTAAGAAGCAAGCAATCTAACCATTCAGTCACAGAGCTGCCACAATAATAAAAAATCCTACTGTAATACATACACACAAAATGCAAAAATAAAAATTAACATTTTGATCCGTACAACCATCTGAGATAATCACTGGTACATAGGGATAGTATAGGTGCTGGGACTTTTAAATAAACATTCAAAGCTGAAGTAGAAAATTATATGATGGTGATCACAATAATGATGACGGTGATGTTGCTGGTGACAAATACTCTCATTTTTAATCACTACTATCAGAAATGTTAATAATTCTTTTCCTTTACTTAACCATCACTTCCAGAGGTAATGTATTCTTTTATCTTGTAATGTCTTCATATATACTGGCATAGTTAGTGATTAACTGTGATCATTATACACAAATATAATTTATATAAAAGATTCAAGTTTTAAATATATTTCCTAAAAAAAAAGTTCCTTTTTAGTGTTCAATTCAGTTTATTATACTATCCATGAATGCTACAGACACCTGTTGTATAATTTCTACAGTTGGAATTTGTACTAAGTTACATATTTACATTTTGTCTTGCAGAGTTTTAGCTATAAATCATTAAAGCAATACAGACCTTTTTTTTGTCAGCTAACATTTCAATTTGTATTTGAATTGTTTATCCCCTTGCAATAGTTTAATATGATTTGGTAATCTGTTATATAGAAAAATTCTTGTATATTTGAATTTTTGCCAATCATTTTCATGTTTGCTCTTGGCCTACAATTATCATTATTTTTTCTGGTTTATTATTCATGGATATTGTTACTTATCAAAATTATGTTTATGAACAATAAATAATATTGCTTTGCATACATATAAAGAATAAGTATTAAGTATGTTATTTTAAATAAACCCACTTACACAGGACCCTGTGGCCTTTATGTTCTGGATTATCATAATACCTTTTTTTTGCAGTGTAAATAAACTTTGAAAGTACATCTTTGCACAAATAACCTAAATTTCAATACTATAAGCAATGTGTGGTTGAATAATTTTGAATATAAATCATTTTCAGTAACTGCTTATGACCAATAGGTTTGAAATGTCTCAAGTGTATAAATTGCTTGTCAGATCACATTGAATATATATGTAATACAATTTAGATATTTTCCTTATTTTAGATACATTCCTATGAATTTATGTCTGTAAGAATATATGTAGTGAGTATTGACATTAAGCTTATTAGTTGTATTACTGTAGCATTGGGTTCTTAATTAAACTGCTCTATAAACTTTTTCTTATCTCAAAGTGCCATAAACTGTACCTCTTTCAGTCATAAAATCTGACCCTAAATTAGGCTACATCTCCAATGCAAACAAAGCTAGTGAGATATTACTAGGAGGTTTATTATTAGATTTCAATAATGCAGCCTATCAAACTGACTCAGCTCTATGAACATGAAGTGGAGAGTAAAGTCAATTTCTTAGGGAATTTTCTTCTACAGAAGGCTGCCCAACATGAGTCCTCCTCACATAACAAGGATTTAAGGGGTGATAAAAGCAGTATGAGAGTGGATGCAGCAAAATCTATTCTAAAAGTAAAAGATAATGGTCTGGGGACAAAATATTTTCATTAGAATCATTTCCATAGGTCACCACAGAATACCTTCATATAACAGCTTATCACTGATCAGCAGCACTCAGTGAGACAATGGTTAAAAAAACTAATTTGAAGAGAATTAGACTTGAAAGAGTGAAGAAGTTTCTTCAGTGGTACAAGAGTCACTAGCTAAGTTTAGAGATATGCATACAAAAGCATCAAAATTTCATTTCAACCACTACATTTCTTTAAAGTAGTCTTCTTGGCATTTTACACCATCGATTGCAAACTCTGGAATCATCTCTGGAAGCAACTCAGTTCCTCTTCAAAGACTACCAAAGCCCCTTCTGGGCTGGAAAAACCCCTGTTCACATAAGCAATTCTTAACTGGGAACAGGAAGAAGTTGCAAGGTGCTGGCTATATGGAGGAAGCATTATTATTTTCAGAGGGGTGCACTCAAGAAATGTGATTGTTACACATGCTGTCTGAGTAGACAGATTGTTGTGATGCCCCAGAATTTCTCACAGGCCTATCCTTGTCATCTGTCCTGGATGCTAGAGAAGACTTTTGGAGAACAAACTTCTCAGTAACATTTTGCTTTCACTGTCTTCCTAATAAACTACTGGTTTTTCAAGCACAACAGTTGCAATATGCTCACTTGTTGTGAATAAAGTGGCCACCATTTTCTTCCCAACACTTCATGGTCATTTACTTTGATTGGTCATCTGAGAAGACCCACATCAATGACTGGCACTTGGTATATCCAGATATCATCACCTGTAACAATGTCTAACACCCACTGTAAGTCCCCATTGTTGAAAGGTTGCAATATTTCTGTGTACCATTACACCCTTGCACACCTTTGTCCTTTGGTTAGTGCATCAAGAAGACATTTTCCCCACTTTAAGGTAGACATGCAGAATGGTTGCAACACTCAGCTAACTAATCCCCAGGGCTGATTCAATGTCCTTGTAGGTCAATCTGGATCTTCCTTGATCATTATCTCCACCTGTAACACATTTTTCTCAGTCACTACTGAAGATGGTCTCCTGCTCCTCTCCTCATCTTTAAGGAATGTTCTCAATTTAAACTCAGAAAATCAGGAAAATCTGTGGCATGCGAGGGAGCAAGGTCTTCAAAAGCCTGTAATAATCATTCAACATATTTGTAATCATACAAAAACATGGCATGAAAAAAAATGCTATCTTTCAATGCTCATTATTGTTCTCTCAGGTCACAACACAGCAACAACTTTAAAACCATTGCTAATAGACACCTGAATCAATCCTCTTGTACCTGCCACAGATGGAGCTGGAAAGGATGGGGCTTTCAAATGGAACAAAAATTCCTGTGTCTGTGTCTGAAAACTTATCTAGAGACCTTTGTACAATAATAGTGTTATGAAAAACATCTCTTTACTGACTAATGCTCTTCATTAATTATAACACTACATAAATGCAGTCTTGAAGAATGGGTTTTCATATATGATACATTTGTGAAAACATATTCTTGCAGAAGTGGTAAGGCCATTTGTAAGAAAATATCCTGACATTCATGTTCTAGGTAGAGAAACTTTTTGCCACCTTGTTAAAAAATTATGTGAGACAGGATCTTTCAATGACAAGAAACATGTTCCAATCTGCTGCACTGTGTTTTTATGTAATAAGAGTTGGATGAAATACAGAAATTTCCTACACAGATGCCAGCAATGTATTGCAGCTGAAGGGCATCATTTTTGACATCTTTTGTAACACAAGTCAGCATTTATTACTCTCAATTTTAAATATGGTGTCACTTTATGCTTTCAGTAAAAATATAAATACTAAAACAAATTAAGTAGTTTTAAATAGTGGAAATTTTCATAATTAAATATAGTATAATATAATAAATTATTTATGATGAAATCACTCAAATTTCATTGATCTTCCAATCAACAGTAACCTCATCACTGAATTCATAAAATCCACAGATCGACATCTTAATACCATGCTGGGAAGCTGACGTTGAAACCATAAAGATGATGAAGGCAACAGTCTTTGAAACATGTCCAAGTAAGTGGAACAAAATTAGTGAAATTTGAGTGATTTGCGATAAATAATTTGTTATATTAAAAGTACTAACTTTATCTATCTCCCCTTTTCTGGTTGCAACAGTTGAACTTCCCTAGTAAGCAGCCATACTCAAAGGACCCGTAACTCAAATAAACTTACTGCATTAGACACAAATACAGTATCATCTTTGATCCAGGATTACTGGAATAATAATGCTGACGAATCCACAAATAAATCATATTCAATTAAATACAGCAGTATTCAATGGAAGTATCCATACTTAAAATATTTGGCATAATTTACCTTTCCCATACTTCACCAAACTTGCACTCAAAAATCAGTTATAGAGACAAACTATATCATTTACAGACCTTGAAGTTACCCATTATTTGCCTTATCAGATTTTGGGAAATCTCCTGAAAAAAACATCACCCAACCAACTTGTTTCAATGGAGAAGTAAACTTGGACCTGTCAATGGCCAAGTAGGGAAAACTAATGTCTCTCAAAATCTTCTGATGTCATTTAGAAACAATTTAGGTTGTTCAGTTATAGTTCTAATTTTCATAATATTTATACACTATTGATTCCCATTATGTAGTCTATTCTTATCCTACAAAAAATATATTACATCCTTATGGGTTTAATTGTATTACTGTGGCATTAAAAAGGAAAACCATTGGTACATCTTTGACAATCACCTATGACTCAGATATGAAGCTTTGTAATGCTGCATCAATATGCCATTTGCCCTACTCAGTAGGTTTTGGTAGTTCTATAAGCATGAAATATCAAATCCATGTGGAGATAAAAATAAACAATTACTGTTTTTGGAATCTCCACATTTGACAAATGGTAATAAAAATAATCCTTTAAATTGCCACCTATTAACATTTCAAGCTCAATAACAATACTTTTAAAATTACCTCAGTTCCTCTTCTGTGATAACATGAGTTGCTCCCAAATCTTTTAAGTAATTTTTAAGTTCCTCAATTGTTGATCTGTTTCTCACAACATTAACACTGTTTAATCCCCATGCTTTGCACAATTGAATAACAGCCTGCCCTGCAGCACTGTTGGCTCCATTTTGCATCACTGTGTCACCTTCTTTAAGCTTCACAAAATCCTGTAGCATGCGATATGCTGTGCAAGGATTAACAGTTAATGTGGCTGCTTCAACAATTCCTAAATCTGATGACACCTTAAAAAACAAAATAACAATAATAATATAAACTATAAAAATACATACAATGAATGTAGTGCTGCTTAAAGTTGGTATTTACCATATAGTTACAGTCACTATTTTTATGTTAGAGTTTCATATAGCAACACTTTTGACAATGTTGAGAATATGAGGGTTTCAGTCAAACCAGTGAGCCTTGGCCCAAACATGTTGTGTTATAACTCACATGAGCTTATCATTCTCAGGTCAGGCTCAGGATTTCCTTCGGAAGGGGAGTAAAGCCATGGGTCCTGTGTGTAGATTTAGTGCATGTAAAAGAACTTCAAGCCTGAAAGAAGAGGCTTCTAAGCAAAATTTATTGGCCATTTCACACCCTGAATTGAATGGGGCACTGATGACCTTAGATGTTACAGTGTCCATAAATAAATCAAATAAGTAAAAAGGTTCAGTTCTTACTCTCCACTAATTAAAAATTAATGCATTTTGAAATGTAAAAAATAAAAAGGTAGCTAGTCAGGATATTCAAGTTCATGGTGGTGGCAGTGGTGGTAGTGGAGGTGGCTACAGCAGTGGTTGTTTTAAAATTGTAATTTTTTGGTTTTTCTTTCACATATTACATAATAACATTTCATGAGGACATGCTTGGATAATAATTTTAAAATAATTTTGAATCTGAGTTCCGATTCAGTTGAAATCAGGGGGCCAGATCTAAAAATTTAACTTGTGCAGACTCTAGTACAGCTATGTTTAACTTTACTAATATTTTTTTATATTTATAACTTTCATTTTTAATGTAGTCTCCAATAAATTCACTAGCAGAATTATTTCCATACGTATGAAAGTAGACAAAACTTAAGATGGAAATATCATATAGATGTAAACTGTAACAATTCACATAAATCTTTAGGAATTAAATTATACAATAGATTTTTATGCAAAATCAGAAAATGCAACTGAATAGAAAACATAATAAGTTAAATAAAATTAATAGTTTTTTCCTTGCAAAAAATTCATTAATGCAACATTTATGTTAATATTGGTGTATTTTAGCAGCAATGCTCATGCCATTCTAATTCATGCATTTCAATCATTTGTGAGTGAGCAAGTTAGTGCATTTGATTATGTATTTCCTTTATGAAATCTATAATATGTATTACTGCATAGTGATAAATCTGAGTTAAGTAAGTTTGAGAGAAAACATTTTCTTGCAAATATTTTGTTTGATCTTAATGGGTTAGGTGAGTCATAGTAATTTGAGTGCTTGACAGTGGCACTCAGCAAAATTTCCCCTAATTGTATCACACTAATCGTGTGATTTGCAAATTTAAGAAAGAAAAAATATATCTTAAAAATATGAGAGATGAGACAGTCCATCTACAGTTATGTATAAAGCATAAAGCATAATTTTTCTGGTGCAGACTGTGATAAAGGAAGATACAAGGGTACAACTGCTGGGCATTCAAATTGCAACATACTGCCTATGTTCATAATAGCCACACAAAAATTAAATATTGTTCAGTTGTTTGACGGATTTGGGATCCTTCACATCTGTATGTTCATCTTACCTCAATCTCTAGATCTCATATTCATTTTACTATGACTTTATTTTGTCCAACATGAACACCAATCACATCTGTGTGTTCATCTTACCTCAATCTCTTGATCTCATATTCATTTTACTATAAGTGTATTTTGTCCAACACGAACACCAATCTCATATTCATTTTACTATGACTGTATTTAGTCCAATACGAGGACCAATTTTTTAGAATGATATCCCCCTACTCTCGGTATGCCAAAATTCTTCCACAATCAAATGCTGACACCTGCTGATATTGCTGTTGCATTTTTGATGAGTCTTACTTGTTACTTCTGAGAAAATGCAGGGTAGGTTTAATGTACCTCTAATGGGGGTTTGTTGCAATTTTAATGGTCAGCAATGTATAAGGATAATGAATTGGCCTTAGGAAATATTTTGCAGGTTATATCCACTATATGAATTAAAATTTAAGAGTGAGGAAAATTTTATCTTGATTGGTATTGCACAATGTCATTACAGGACTAAAGTATATCAGGGTGGAATTATGCAAAGGAATGTTATAAAGTCTTATTGTTACCAATGGAGACCTTTGATGGGTTTTAGAATTTGTAACAAATCAGAGACTGGATTTACTAATTTGACTTGAGGAACAAGCACCAATCAACTTGGGCGTTCCAAGATGAATCACCTCCAATCAGGTTAAAGAGACCAAGAAGCACAGGAAAAAATGGTGGCCATGTTCTTCTCAATAAGCCACAGCCATTCTGAAAAAGTAAAGGACAGCTACAGCAAAGTGGCATATCTAAGGTGTTTTCAAATGTCTTGAAGGACTGTGGACCATCTTGCTGCATTGTAACAATATCTTTGCTAACAAGACCATTCAGTAATTCTGTTTCTTGAGTAAACAACTGCAAAATTGTTGGTGCCAACAACTTACTTGGCATTATGTGACTTCTTCCTGTGCCCAATGTGAAGAATCACTTCAATCCTAAAGAATCCTAAAGAATCTGTCATTTAAAGGAATACAAGATTTTACTATAAATCAAAGTATGATATGTAAGGATAATGGAAGAAATATAATAACACAGCCCAAGTATTATAAAGATGGAAAAATTATTTTGGTAGAATGTTTAATAGTAACAATATATTAAGTAACACTATGTCTGAAAATCAAAGTGTTAATAATTTAACAGAGGTACAACCACCATCACATGGAACAAAATAAATTATCTTATACAAAATTAAAAAATAAACAAAGCCTCTGGATTGAATTGAAAAGGAGTGAAGTGCTAAGCTGGGGAATGAGTAATGTGACTATTTCCAGAACTGGTTCCAATAAATAGTAGTCATAGCAGCAGTAGTAGTAGTTTATTGATATAGGTGATTGCTTTAGTCATAGTAATACAATCAATGTTGGACATGTCTTGATAAGATACTGAATTTTATGAATTATTGTTGTTGTTATTATTATTATTATTATTATTATTATTATTATTATTATTATTATTATTATTATTATTATTATTATTATTTGCAAGAAAATTTTGAATGTTCCACTTGAAAGCCCCACACATGCATAACTTAGCACTGGAGTTTTAAAGTTGTTGCAGTGTTGTGACCTGAGAGAACAAGAGAGCACTTTCATGCCATGATTTTGTATTATTACAGATATGTTGAATGATTGGCATAAGAAATACACACATACAGATAATCACATAAAAGAATAATATCTTCAACCCTAAACCACACCAACCATGCCATCATAAACAGCCTTGCTCATCAATTAGTAAAGATTCCTCAACAATGGATTCAATTTTTCATTTATAGATAAGATCAGATATTTCAAAAGACTTAAAAGATATTAACAACACCACCACCAACTCCATAATAAAAACGGGACTTAAGTTTTAAAAAATAACATTTGGAACCTTTTGAATAGTACCATAAAGTATGTTATTCCATCCAACAAAAAGGCAGGAATGTTAAGATAGATTGTTTGGATTGTAGTAAAATTTACATTGAACAATAAGAAATTTAGAGACAAGGACAAAAGAACATGTTAGAAAATAAGATATAAACAGGTGGATAAATGGGCAGTTGCAGATCAGTTTTGGACTTACAATCATGACATTGTAAAAGAAATAAAACTGTTGAAAGCTACCAACAATACCAGGAGCAATATGGTAAAAGATTTTCATTTTTAAGAATAAGCATCTTGTTATGAATTTTGACATCCCACCAATGGATTTCCTGTTTTGCTGTATATTGGAACCACAGAGGTCACATCATCACCTGCCCCAGCTGAAGATGAGAGCAAATACTCTAAAACATGTTCTGATAAATTAGTCAGTAATACTCTTGAAATATGTTCTGAAAAATTAGTCAGTAAGTGAAGTATAGTTGCATGTATAAAAATTCAACTTATAAAACTGTAAACAATGTATTATTGTATTGTTGTATACTGAGTTGAAAGCATATGAATAATCAACAAAGATATTATATAAATCAATGTTATATTCATAATATTTCTGAAATATTTGCCTTAGTGTGAAGTTATTATCTATAATCTGTGTAGTTTAAATCCTGTTTGTGCATCATTTAATTTATTTTCTACACATTCTACTAATCTGTTATTTAAGAGAAAACCATATATTTTATATGGAATATTTAATAGAGTGATTGCACTATCATTATCATATATATCTGTCATCTTTTTTAAACACAGGACAGACAATTCCCTCATTCCAATCTGATAGTAATTCTTCTTCTTCCCAAATTTTTAAGATAAGCTTATAGAGTTTCAGTTTTAATGTTCATCCTTCATATTTGATTAATTCTGGAGGTATGATATCCAATCCAGAGGCTTTGTTCATTTTTTAATTTTGTATAAGTAATTTATTTTGTTCCATGTAATGGTGGTTGTACCTCTGCTAAATTATTAACATTTTGATTTTCAGAAGTAGTGTTACTTAATATATTGCTACTATTAAACATTCTACCAAAATAATTTTTCCATCTTTATAATACTTGGGTTGTGTTGTTATATTTCCCCCATTATCCTTACATATGATACTTTTATGTTTAATAAAATCTTGTATTCCTTTAAAGAATTTCCTTGATTCATTCTTATAATTTGATTCTATTAAGAGTTATTTTACATTTAGCGATTTCTTTTTCTTACCTCTGCATATCTTGTTGGCTTCTTCTCTGTTTTTGTTGTATTCTTCTTGACTAGTTTTTGTTCTCATTTGTAGTACTTTTTCTTTTGCTTCATTCTTTTCTTATATTATGCTTCTAGTCTTCATCCCACTGTTCATTCTGCAATGGTTTCTCTTGTTTCAAAATTGTGTTGTTGGCAATGCTGTTTGTATTGATTTTATTAATACTTTCTTTTTCTTCAATATTTTTATGTTTTTCATATAAGGTCGTTCAATATTATTTCTGCTTTACTGCATTTTGCAAGTTATCTTTATTCCATCTATTAATGTGTGTTCAGTTTCTTTTTATAAATAGCTGGTAGTGTTTCTTTCAAAACAACTTTAACTAAAAAGTGATTAGAGTCAATATTTGGTCCTCTAAATGACCTTATATCCTCTATTAGATCTCTTTTTTCATCCTATTAGTACATGGTCAAATTTTATTTTATTATGGTTTCCATGTTCCTTTGTGTATTTGTCTATATTGAAGTTGTGAACTCATAATTACCAAACTATTCATTATTGCAAAATTGCAGAATAGTTCTCTATTTCTGTTTGTTTGCTCATGTAGGGTAAGTTTACCTGTTATGTTCTGTACATATCTTTGATTCCTAGTTTTGCATTGAAGTCACCTAATGTTATTAAAGTGTCAAGAACACTATTAACATATTTCTTTTTATAATTCAACATATCATTTCAACTTCTTTAATTTACCTTCTCTATCTTTTGTTGGAGCATAACTATTTATTATTGTCAAGTTATTATATTACCTTTGTTGCATAATTTACTTAATCTTTCACTGTATGGCACAAAATCTATTATATGATTTCATGTTTTCTTCATTAATAAGAATCCAGTACCCACCTGACTTGTACTGCTTTCCATACCAGAATAAAATAATATAAAATAGTTTTATTAATTATACCATTGTTACTCTTATCTAGTTTCCTGTAGTTCCACAATTTCAATTTTTGTTTTAGCAATCTGTTCAGCTAATTCCTGCATTTTCCTGGCTTTAATAATGTCTTAACATTCCAGGTTCAAATTATTGAAGTATTCTTATTCCTTTGGGCATGCTTTGGCAGATATCTTTAATCCATCTGGCATATATTTGTTGAGAATATTTAACAATTAAATTTTTACAGTGCCAGGATTCTGACCTAGTGCCCAACCCAATCTGCAGGACTAGACATCAGAGATAGAGTGGCCCACTTATATCCCCAGGCACTGTTGCCTTCTATGACATGCATGGACTAATTGGTGCTATTCTTTGATCCCAGACACCATACAGGAATTCTTGGTTTTGGAGTAATACAATCAATTGGTGATAAAATAGGATCAAATACACTTGAAATGCACCCAAAAAACACAATTTTTTAACATTGAATGGAATTTATTAATCACTAATTTCTTTGCATCAATAAATTTATAACATATTTAGATTTACATTTGCTTTCATCTCAGATTTACAATTACATCTGCATTTTGCAGTGTAACCTTTGTTGAAATTACAATGCACTACTAATACTAATAATACTAAATCTAACATCCATATATAAAAGGCCTCATTACACACAACACCCAGATTATCTGCATAATGAGACCTCCTACTTCTTATATTTCCCTTGTTAGCACTCTCATTCTATTATACCATATTTTTCACATCCTTCCTAACTATTCCAGTTCACTTCTCCCATCAGTCCTGGTGGTGCAGTGGTAACCTACTTGTCTCCTAAACCCAATCGAGGGTTAATCCTGGCCAGGATCAATGGATTTTTGGCATAAAAATCCCATAAAAACCTTCCTTCAGAAGAAAAGTAAAGCCATGGGTCCTGTGTCATAGATTTATGGCATGAAAAAGAACCTCAAGCCTGAAAAAAGAGGTCTCTGAGCAAAATTTGTTGGCCATTTCATGCTCTGAATTGAATGAGATGCTGTTGACCTGAGATGTTAAAGAGCATCCATAAATAAACCAAATCAACTACAAATTCACTTCTCCCTTACTTTACCTAAATATTCCCCTAGCATCTTATTTCTCTCCATCCCCATATCACTTAACATTCTGCGTGCTATACTTACTTTTTGTAATTTATTCCATTTTGCTTCCCATACATCCTTCCTCCATCTCTTTACCCTTTCACACTCTAATAAACAAACACACCCATCTCCAATTTTTCCTCTAAGACCCCTTAAAAACAATACTCCAACTGGCATCCAAGCCAGTCCTTCTCTCATAACAATCTACATATTGCTCTCTTCCCTACTCATTTTAAATTATTCTGTAAAATTTTAAAGAACTCTTATCTCCAAATTCAGCACAAATTTATTACCTCTCTACATCTTCAATTCTTGGCCTTACTTCCTTCCAAAACCCTTGTCCACTTTTATCACCAAACTCCCAAAATTCCCCCATCCCAATTTCTTGCAATATTTCCCCACTTCTCCCATCCAGCCCTTATCTCTCATTTTTTCCCTTTGCTATTTCATATATTATTTTAAAACATTGTGGTCTCCTAACTTCTCAATCCTATACCAATATTTTAAAATTCTTTACACCACCACACCCTTCCTTCCTACTCTCCATAACTCAGCTAAGACTACTCCTCTTGATGTACCTTTAGGCAATCCCAATATTTCCCAACAAAACATGGTATGAATTAAATCAATTTTCAATCATGCTTTCTAAGTTCTTTATATATCACTTTTGACTCCATTACCACTTCATACAAGTTCTCCAAACAATTTATTGACATATTTGGAATTTTCTTCAAATATATTCTAATTGCTTTCATGGCTTTATTAATAGCATTCTTCCCTTGTGGTTCCCACCCTCCACTACATGACCTCACCCTCAAATAATCAAATTCTTTAACCACTTCTAACAGTTCCCAATTCAAGAACCATTTCTCATCCCTCCTTAATTTAACCCCTTTCTTAGACACCACTATTTTGCTTTCTTAACATTTATTCTTAATCTGCATTCTGCACAAAATTTACTTATCTCATTTATTGTTCACTGCAGTCCAATTACTATAGTTGCACCTACCATTAAATCATCTGCAAATAGTAACTGATATTTCTTTCTTTCCAATAACTGGACAGTGTGAATTACTCTTTAAAATATAAATATAAATATCAATAAACAAATAAACAAAACTGGACTTAACTTACAACCTTGTCGAAAACCTATCTTTTGTTCCACCATCCCTGTAGTCCTATTTCCTGTACACTTTACAAAGAGCCTAACTCCATTATACAGTTTTTGCACCTCTGCAATAAACTCTTAACTTACTCCTTTCTACCTCATTTAGGCACAAGTACATATCTTCTTATTGTATCTAATGCCTTTTCAAAATCCCCAAATAATGTATACACTTTACCTCTTTTTTTATGTACTTATTTAGTATAGTTTGAGTTATCATTATGTTATCAACAGCCCTTCTACTTTTTCTAAAACCTGCCTGGTATTCACATAGCTTCCCTTCTACCTCTAACTATTCCTGTAATCTATGTGGCAATATGCCTGAATACATTTTACCTAAAATTGATAATAGACTAATTCCTCTATAATTCCCTGGGTTATTCACATCACCTTTTCCTTTATACAATGGTACCATCATACTTATTTTCCCATTTTCAGATACTACTTTGCTCTTTTTAACCTTATTAAACATTTTTGTCAATATACTCCAAACATCACTCCACATATCAAACATATTCCAAAATCCCTCCCCCCCAGAATCCCATCTATACTTGCTGCTCTATTCTTTTAATTTTGTATTCCAATCTCCACTAACTGTAATTTCCTTATCTAAACATTCAACTCTTTCTACTGTTTTATTTGACATGAACACTCCACTTTTGACAATCCTTACACCAACCAAGCCTTCCGTATTTGTCTCTTTGGTCTTTGTCTGCCCTGGTCTTCATCTTCTGCCTGTTGTCTTTGGAGAGCAACCTGCTGACTACACCCTCAGCATTACAGCAACAGATCCTTAAAAGGTAAGGGCCCATCAGAGCTATCACTTGTAATCACTTCAGATTGGGGACTTTATCTCCTTTATAATAAATTGAGTTGGCATGGCATGTTGGGGTTTGTCTGTACCATCCTAAGTCGCTACCCCCTAAGTCACAACTTTAGTCTTGACAAGTCTGCATTCAGTTGGTGTAATTCTCATTTTTAATTTTACTTTTTTTATAAACATTCTTCAAAATAACTCATAATTATTTACTATGTTTTTCTCTAATTCTCTTTTTATGTTATTCATATTTTGTTGCCATTCTTCCTTCTTCCTTTCTAGTAAATATTTATATCCCCATTTCTTTAATAAAAGTACTGTCTATACTATCTATTCCTCTGTTCTTCTCCATCTAGTTAAATCTCTAAATAATTCTTTTCTAACCTCAAAGCATTCATCGTCAAACCAATGTGTATAACTTTTGCCTCTTTTTTGTTTCACTTCCATCTTCACGCCATCTCTTTTTACAATCAATTCCAAACTCTTCACTGCCCTCTCTACATTTGCTATCCTCAGAGCTTATTCTACTCCATATTTTATCAACTGGTTATCTATTGATCTTAATTCTTGCCAATAAACCTTACTTAGTTCATTCCTCCACTTAAATCTATTGAAAAAATATTAACTCCCCTAAATTCTCATCACTTCTACTACTTCCCCAAGATTTATATTTATTAGCAAAGGAAAATTACAGCTACTAACCACTTCATCAATCACCCTAAAATCACTAAACTTTTCATCCACCCCTTCACTACATAATATATAATCAACCACACTTTGACCATTTACATCCATAAATATAAATTTGCCACCCAAATCCGCTTCCCTAACACCATTACACATTTGTCAAATTGCTATTTTCACAAAATTTAACTAATTTAACTCCCTCCCTATTGCATATTTTATCACTTCTTCTTCTTATCCTTATTTCTTCTTTCTCCCAACCATAATCACTTTCCATAATCACAGATCTTATTTGATTTTCTCGCACCCTAACATTGAAGTCCCCCATTATAATAAACTCCACATTAACATATTTTCTCCTTAATCATCCATCTCTTAATTAAGTTCATCAAATAACTTATCATTATAAAATTCAGATGCCACAGGTGGGTTGTATATCATACCCAACACAATATTTATGTCTACTGCTTTGGCTTTGTTTTTTTTTACCAACATTACTTGATTTTATTCCTTCATCAACACCTCATAAGCCTTAATTTTAATACTTTTCTTCACAAATATACCTATACTAATAGATACTCAGTCTCTAATACTTTTCCTTACTCCACACTTTCCTATAAACATCAAATTGTTCAACTCCATACTGTCATCTTGGTTGAGCCATGTTTCAGTAACTGCAATTACATCACCTAACTTTAACACACTCTCTCCACTATTTATTTTCATTTTCAGGCCCTCTATATTCCAGAAAACTACACTCGTCCCTATCCCTATTTCATTGTACTCCTCCCTGCCTTACATTTTTTCAACTTTGCCTTGTATCTAGTTGTTACTCCTGCTGCTGTTGCTGCTATTAAACCTTCCCTCCTACTCCCATCCATCACTCTACTCCCATCAATCACCTTTACTATACTGCTCTCTGAAGTGAAAAAAACACTCAAGCCACCAATATTAGCCCCTTCTCACCTATCTGCTGATTTCAAAGCTGCTGCCTCTTGTTTCTCTTGATCATCTCATACTACACATCTTCTTGGTGACGTCATGCTACTCACATCCTCTACATCATTCTCCTTTTCATCTGATCTCTTCAATACCCACTGCCTCCTTTCTTCACCTACTTCCATAGTTCTATTTTCCATATGCGCTATGAAGTCAACAATCTTCTCTCTCGACTTGATATACCAGCTCATAACCTGTTTCCTGTTTCCTTCCATTAATCCACAGCTCAGTTCCTCTGAAAATGCCCTTTTCCCTTCAACCCTAGCTTGTTCCATTTTTCTAAATAAAAACAATCATTGCTCTCTTTCCTCCTTAGCAAAATCTTGATTGACAAAGATCTTTGCTCCTTTTAATTTCTTTGCATTCTTCAAAAACTTACCATTTAAAGCTCATTGTGACTACCTTTATAATAATTGGCCTATATTCATTTCCTCTCCTTCCTATCCTATAATAGTCAACTATCTTCCATCTGCCCACTTTCAACTCCAACTTCCTCATAAATATTTCTTCCACCAGCTGAATTAATGCTCTTTCTTTATCCTCTTTAACTCCAAATATAATTAAATTCATTTTTCTTTGTTCTACCATGATCCTTCCTTTTGCTTGTTTCATTCTTTTCTTACAATCAGTTTTGTAATAAGGAATAGCATATTGCAGCCAGAAAGCTTAAAAAAGCATAGTCTCAAAGTTATAAATGTGTTGTTCGAGGAGTAGTAGTCTTGGAACCACTAGCAATTAAACTCTGCCCTTGGTTCCCTCCCATCCACCTAGTTGGTGCTTTAATTTTATAGCCACAGGCTCCTTCCTACCATTGATGATTGCACTTCTACCAGTACAGATATAAGTATGGTTAGCACAACTGATGTTCTTGTGGAATTTTAGTGTGCAACTCATAAAAAATGGAATTCCTAACCACTTCATATACACAAACATGCTAACCTAAACCTAATCTTGGGTAAATCCTAGAAACCGGTGGAACCAGTGGTTTACTGCAGCTTCCTATAGCCTAATGGCCTCTGCTCACTTCCTTTTCATAATATAAATTGGGGATTTATATTGCAGCTAATCGCATGCTGCTGTCCTAGAAGGTAAATTGTTGTAATAGTAGCAAGTTACTTTAACTACAGCAACACCATCTTGGAGTCATATGTGGCAGAAATCATAAGCTTCACTTTGGTGCAGAGGCATGATAGAGTAGCATATAAGAAGATGGTTAGTATGCATGGGAAAATGTGCACTTTTGAGTGAATAAGAAACCACAATATTGTTCTGGAATGCTTAAAATATTGGAAATCAATAATGCATGTTGAATTTGTATGAAATGTGTACCCTCAACATATAAGAAAGTGCATTAAATGTGTTTTATATAACATTGATTTTATTGCAGTAATATCCTTCAGTTTACCCACCAGTGTAAATGAAGTCACATTTTATTGCCATGTATGAGGAACACAACAAAAACAGCCATATTGAAATTGAAATTTATTAATATGCTAAGAACAAGTACAAAAAATACAAATACAAACTACCAGGGGGCCTCCACCTATCTGGCCCAAGCATTTTAGGCTATGCCCCCTCATAATTATAAAAAATATAAATACAATAATTAGTTTTATTCCATCACCTTTATCTGAGTTCTAATTTATTTGAACGATACAATATTTTCACCCCATAATTTCATTAGTCCCCAGTCCCTGGTTCATCAGCAGCAGCCTGCTGCAATTCCAGGGGACCAGGCTCCGACCCAATCCAAAGTCCTAAATAAAAATTTTTCATTACTCTACCTATACCATTATAGCTAGCTACAGCCTATATAAACTAATAATGACTTTATTTCTCAAATGCATACTAACTACATTTCAAATTTAATAAAATTATAACCCACTCCCAACCATAATCACCTTTATCTACATCCTAATATGATTATTCAAACGCAATACTTTAAATTATTTGATTTACTTCCCTTCTTGGTACCCAATTCCATTTATTTTTAATTTTGCTCAGGAATTCCCCTACATTTCTGCTATCTTTACTAAAGATTTTCATTAAGGCTATTTTTCTATCTAATTTAAACCATTTCTTGTTTACAAACTTTTTCCTCCAGAGTCCTGTCCCTTTGCACTCAAACACTATATGTTCCATATTTTCCTTTCCCCCACATATTGGGCACTGATTCTGAGGAAACCCTTTCCTTATTCCTTTTAGTTTCCACACGCCTGCTCTTAACCATGCAATATCCTCTCTTTGTTCTTTATTTAATTTATCAATATACTTCTCTCTTTCCCATTTGTTTTTCATCTGTATGTAAAATACTGAAGATCTTTCATCTGCTATCTAGCTAAACAGTTTTTGCATTTCTATATCTTCCAATCTCTTTCTTACTACTTTCCAAAAACTCTTTTCATTGTTCTCCCTCCTCCTCCAAATGTCCCCCATTCCATTGTTCTCCAGAATTATCCTAAGACTATTACTCCACCCATTGTTCCTTAGGCCCTTTCCTGAAATTCTAAGCATTTCCTTAGCAAGTTTCTTTCATCTAAGATTAGGATTCTGAACCAATATTTGAGAGCTCTTTCCTTAATCACACCTTTCCTTGCTACTCTTTCCATTTCAATTTGTGCAACTTCCTTTGCTGTTGTACCCTGTACACCTAAAATTTCTCTACAAAACATCCTATGTACAACATCCACAATTTCCCATCCTCCTTCCAGTCCCCATATTTCAATACCATAAAACATTTTTGCCTCGACTACCATACTATAAATTTTTTCCAGCCACTTAACATTTATATCTGGTATTTTATATTTGCAACTTCTAACTGCTGCCATTGCTCCTTTCTCTTTTGCCAAAACTAATTTTCTTTTGCTTTTCCCATTTGCCACCCCTATCAATTTTAACTCCTAGATAAATGCAATCCCTAACTACCTTATATTCTTTATCTCCTTTCCTCCACCACCCATATTTACTCAATTTTGCTCCTTTCTTGAATACTACTATTTGAGTCTTCTCCTGATTTACCTTCAAGTTCCAATCATTACAGTATTTGTCTATTTGCTACAAGGATTGCTTTAAGTCAATTGTTGAGATGGATCCAACAACTAAATTATCTGCAAATAATAACCCCAGATTTGTGACACTATTAATAACTGGCAATGAATTGTTATTCTTTTTTATTTCTATTAAAATGTCATCAATAAACAAATTAAAAACACTGGACTTAACTTACACCCTTGTCTTAACCTCTTCTCTTGAATTATTTCTCTCATTACCATTCCTTTCCCAGCTTTCAAACAGAAGGTATTTCTCTTGTATAATGCTTTAAGAATATTCACCATATGAAAACTTACTCCCTTACTCAGTAATTTATCCCATAACAATTGTAACTCTATGCAATTATACGCTTTCTGTAAGTCAACAAATGCCATGTACAGTTTCCTCTCTTATCTTTTAAATATTTGTCCACTAATGTTTCTATGATAAATATATTATCTGTCATGCATCTCCCCATGTGAAATCCCATTTGGAATTCTGAAATAATTTTATATTCCTCAACCCAATTTTGTAACTGATTTGTCAAAACACCTGTAAAAACTTTTCCAACATTTGATAATAATGTAATACCTCTGTAATTTTTTGGCATATCTACACTTCCTTTGCCTTTGTACATTGGGTAAATGATTGCTTTCCTCCAACTTTCTGGTACACTTTCCTTAGCCATAATTAAATTAAACAGTCCTGTGAGTAACTTAACTCTGTGTACATCACAACACCATTCTTTTATAAATTCTGGTGGGATACCAACTACTCCTGTTGCTTTATTCTTTTTCATTGATTTCACTTGTTTAACCACTTCTTCATCCCTCACCTCACTACCCAACATTTCTATATAACCTATCCTTATTTCTAACCTTGGAGTTGTTTTTAAACCACTATGCTCACCAAAAAGAGTTATAAAATATCTTATCCACTCTTCTGTATTTATGTTGGATTTAATTACAAACTTGTTAAAAGTTACTTTTAACATTTTCCATATCCTACTAATATTTCCTTCACTTAATATCCTGATTAAATTCTTCTCATTTTTACTTCTCCACTCATGTTTCTTGCTCTCTATTAAAAAATTATAAAATATTTTCCCCTCTAAATATTCTTTCTTTGACCCCTCATCACCTGCCTCTCTCCATTTTATCAGCATTTGCTTCAGCACTTTTTTTGTTGCTTTATATTCATCATTATACCACTCTTCACCCCTATCCCTAACTCACATCTTGTTTTTCATCCCGTCTCCAGCTCTTTGCATTAATGTATTTATGCTATTGGTTGCCTTCTCCACTTCAATATTTTTTAACATATAACTTATTCAATGTTGGTATATTTGACCATACTTTGATTCCAGAGTCTGTTTAAATTTATTTCTCTGATCCTCTTTCCATTTAAAAGTGGTATATTGGATAGTCCCATTCATCCCTTCCTCTGAATTATCCATTACATATTCTGATTGAATTTTTATATCCACTACCAATGGAAAATGACCATTGAGTTAAAATTAACTATCTTAAAATTGCTCAAAATAAACCCCATTTTGACTGGCCATAATACATAGTCAATAAGCTCTGACCATTATTATTAACAAAAGTAAATTCCCCCAATACATCTTCACCATATTTACCATTCAGAATATCTAGTGCATTCACTTCACAAAATTCCAAATATTTTTCACTACCTCTATCACTGTACTTATCTTTGCTATGCCTTACTGTATCTTTTTTAATCATTATTTCATTGTCCCATATCATATCAGTCCCAAAGTCCACATCCCCCTCACCTACTCTGATGTTGAAATCCCCCACTATTATAATCTCTGCATTTATATACTTCTCTCTTAAATTCTCTATATCACTTTCCAGTTGCTTAAGCAGATCAGGGTTATGGTATTGTGAGGGTCCTGGTGGACTATACACTACTCCTAGGCATATGATATTTTCATCTATCAATTTATCATGCATTTTTTGACCTTGCCCATGTTTCTCTTATTACTTTTCTCAACGATTTCCTAGCAAAAAACCTGAAGCCTCCTGAGGCTCTTCCCTTCTTTGCCACCACTTTTCCTTTTATTCCAACATATGTAAAACCATCCAGCCCTACATTCACTTCCATTAGCCATGTTTCTACTACTCCCAAGTAATTTATTTTCCTAGTAATTGTTTCAACTTTCCTGTATACATTTTATTTTTTAAACCCTCACAGTTCCAAAATCCCAACCTCCTTACTTCCCCCATACCCTATTACGATTCCTTTCTGTTTCTGGATTGTTTCAACACTTTCTTGCTCCATAGCTTGATTCCCTCTCTTGAAGTTGTCACCTTTTCTTTGTCTAGCATGAGTATACTGCCATTTGGAGTCAATATGATGCTGTCCTCGGCTGTCCTGCCCTCACTGCTTTCTGACCACACCTTCTTCCCTCTCTCCACCAGTTCACATGCTAGCTGTACTTCCTGCCTCCTCAGTGACACTACTTTCCTTGTTTCTGCCACTCTCACGTCATTCCTTCATGATGTACCCACTACATCATCTTCCACCCTCTCGTCTGACGCAATCTTGTCTACACCTCCTTCGGCTCGCATACTTCTCCCAAACTCAGATGGTCCATCCTCTAGTGCTGATGGAGCTGCTTTGTGCCCAACCTTTGAACTTCCCGTCAGTGTTGTTTCTGGCTTCATGGTAATCGATGCATCTCACTGATTCATTTCCTTTTGATGCGATCTTATGTCACTTATATCATTTTCTTACACAGCCACCATCTGCCCATCAATCCACAAATGTAGATTTTGAATGAAAGCTGATTTCCCTTCTGATCTTGCTATTTTCATTTGTTGTATTAATTTCTTCTTAAAATTTCGTTGTTCCACCGATAAATCCTTGTTGATAAAAATATCAGTTCCTCTTAATTGTTTGGCTTTCCTTAGGACTTCATATACGAACTGCACAGATGTAAATCTCACAACTATAATTCTTTTTCCTCTTGATCTTCCAACTCTGTAAGCATCACCAATCTCCCATCCCTGTAACATCATCCCTAATCTTTCTTCCAAAATCTCTCTAACTTCTAACAGCCACATATCAATCATGCTCCTGATTGCCATGCAAAAATGCCCTGATAGAGTTAATATTAATAAAAAATTTCTCATTAGTGGTCACAGACATATGGAGTGTGATATTAGCCACTTGGTGATAGAAAAGGCTATCAAGATGATGTGCATGAAAATCAATAATCTTAATGGTTGGGCCCAGCTGATTAGAGTATCCAAGAGTAAACTTCCTTTTAATGTGTGATGAAACAGGAGGATTTCATGAATTTTGCAAGCTAGCTTAAGGAAATTTGTACCATTCATTTTGAAGAAATTAAGCAAGAAGAAAGAAAAAGTTTATGGTATGGTGTACAATGGTTGTGATATACTCAGGAAAGTGTTATATACTGTATAATAGTATACTTGACAAAGATTCAGAATTTAGTGCATTTAATTTAAACCACATGGAAAAAACTAAAGTGCTGAAAAAATGCTGCCTAGCATACAAAATGGATTATTTCCTATTAGCTCAGAAAAGAAATGAAGGCTTTATTAAATTTTTGCCATTAAAAGATAATGTTTTCCATGATTTCTATGAAAATCTATCTGTAGCAAATATTCCATGTACAGATAGTAATTTATACCAAATTTATCTAGACTTAGAATACATTCATACTAAGAAAAGTCACATGGTCAATTTATGTGATATATTTTAATAGGTATAATATTTTGGTCAACATTTTATTGTTATTAGCTCCAAAAGTGTAATGTAAATATTTAAATATGTGCTCTGAAATTTGTATCAGTATATGTGAATAACCAAATAAGTTGAATAAATAAGCAAAAAAATTAGTTTGGTAAACATTCAAATATTGCATTGAAAGGGCTACAAATATGCTATTATATGTATGAATGCAGATTTCATTACATTTGGTAAAAAGCTGATTTTTAGTATCACTTGAAACCTATTTTGTTCTCCTGTAAAATTTACTTTTCATGACTTATTAGCATATTCACTTAGGTCAAATATATGTTACAGAGGTTTATAAATGTATAAATGAACAAAATAGTAATAAATAGGAAAAAATGTGTTGAATATTCCCCACATAGATTGTTATCATGCTATACCTGATTATGACAGTATATGTACTAGCTACAGTTCCATTTTATTGAAAGTATTGATGATTGATGATTTTTCTGGTGTTCCATGCTAATTGCCATAGGTCTTAATACAAAGAATGAAATTAATTAATTAAAGATGCACATAATCTTAGAGTTCAATGGCACCCAAGTTACTGGCATTCACCATAACAGTGTGAGGGAATCTTAGGGGAAAAAAACTGTTCTGGTAATTTGACCCCAGCAGAATTTAAGTCTGAATCCTCTAATTTTCCAGCTGGCTTCTGATCAATGTGCTCACTAATCATTTTTATGGAACTGGTGATATCTCATGTCAGTTCACTTGTCTGACAACATTGAAATTCTGTGCAGCAGTGGGCAATCATGTCCTAGCTCATTTTCTAGTTGGACATTTTATACTGGAACACATTAAGTTAGGTGATTAAGATAATGATGGGAATGATAATGCAGTTTTTTTAATGGTGTTTAATGCACATTTTTACTACTGAGGCACTATAGGTGGTGGACACTGGTGATACACGAGATGAAATGATAAATTGGGGAAAAAAATTTTACGGAAGAAAAAGCTCCAGATCTAAGTTTAGAGTACCTCCTCAGCATTTGCCATTTATGAAGACTGAGGAAAACCTGGAAAAAACCTCAGTCAGGGAGAACGGTCCTGGCGAGATTTGAACCCCAGACCTCCCACTCACAAGTCCACACCTTAACAATCTCGGCCACATGTGGCGGTTGATAATGCAGTTGGCAATGGAAAGAGTGACTAGGGAAGCCATAGCTCACAGAGGAAATTTGCCCATTCTTTTTTTCCCCAAACATCTCATTTCTGGCTGCTGGGTCTGAATGCAGATAATCTTGATGGAAGGCATGTTATCTCGCCATCAGCTAATCACTACTTTTTTATGTGTTGCAGAATTTCTTTCATGAAACAATAAACCTTGCTGATACTATGTAACTAAAAAAAGACGATGCAAACAACCACTGCCATTAAGAGCAGAACTCCAGTGTCAAAGACAAGAGATTTGATATTAAGAAATCTTTCATAACCAAGTTCTCTTAATAACATTTGTAACCACATTTTTGTATTTTTGTATAAATTTTTAAGTTCCTCAAATTCCATTGACTGATAAATACCAAGATGGGAACAAGTTCTAAAACCATGGTCTACAAGTGGAAATGGAAGGAATAAAAGCACAAAACTTGGGGGCCCTTCTCTTGCTCTTTCTCTGTTTTAAGGTAATAAGAGAAGTCTTCTGTGAACTGCTTGTTAATATAATTTTATGACATAAATCAAACCCCCACTGATTGCTACAGCAATTCTATCAAATTATTTGTCCCTTGACCAAATTACAACAGTGACTTCTTTGTCATGGACCCCACAAATATGCAGATATACATGATATCAATATGAATCAACTCACAACCAGTCACCATCTGGTCCCGAAATTTGACAAGATTAGTTGGATATTCCTAAAGGTATTTTTGTTCCAATTAGTCTCAGACTTTTTTTTTTTTATTTAAATTTGGTGATTGGCTGGCCAACCAGAGTGTGAGAGGTTATGTGAATATTTGTATCAGTCACAAACAGTTTCATCTCTGTACACTCAGCAATTGTCATCCTGGGTATTAGAATGCTTTCTTGCAATAGATGCTGAACAAAATACTGAGCAATGCTTGGTTTAACATTTATATGTTTAGAAGCTACAGACAGGAAAGCAATGAAATTTCAAAATTGATGTCAATAGAGAAGTAATTCAGATCCTGCAGCAACCATCATACCAAACAACCCAAAAGCTACCAAGCAGTCAGTCAACAGCTGAGGATGGAAATGAAGGTCTCAAGAATGTCTTAATTTAAAAACCTTGTAAGTCAAGTTCCATCAACATTTGAAAACATTCAATTTTTAAAACACCTGGTTGTTCAGAATCTTCTATATAAGTGTCTCCTTTGAATCACTTGATACAATGTCTTCTTCCTGCAATTTCAAAATATACCTGATCCAAAATTAACGCTTCAAATAATTTTGTATCTGAAGGCAAAAATGCTTACTTGACTGGATTTTCTATGGGAAATCTTTGCTGTTGCAGTCCAGAAGTAAAATCTGCCAAAATAATTTATTTATTTATTTGAAAATAGAAGTTCATTAAATTTATATTATTTTGTACATATTCTTCTTTGTCTAAGAACAGCCCCCAGTGCCCAATCCACTTTAAAACATTTTTTGTAATAATCTTTAGATAGATGTTTTAGATGCTTTTGAACTGTAGAATCCAGTCTCAATCTTAATAAAAGTCATCTTCCATGAAGAGCGAGTTTCTATGTGTTGAACCTCCGGAAGTCACTTCATTAAGGTCAAGTAAATAGGAAGAGTGTATCAGTGTCTCAGTACCCTGATTAATAAAAATTTCTGTGTCAACTTGAGCTTTGTATAGCAGAGCATTTTCTTGGTGTATGATGAAAATTCCATAAATTCAGGTTATTTTCTTATGAGTGCAGGCAAAAAATGGTTCCTTAGAATGTGTTTGTGAAATTCACCATCAACGTTCACATCCTTTGGAATATGACAGGTGAGTATAAACCCCTTTGGTCCCAGAAAATTAAGTACGAAATCTTTTCTGTAAACATTCAAAATGTTTTGGGAAGTGGCAAGTGTACATATTTATACCAGTTTGATTGCCATTTCATTTCTGGATTGAACAGAGGGATGTATACTATGGATCTATAGTGATCACCTTTTCAAAAATATGGATCTGAATGCAGTCTTGAGTAACAGCACAAATTGTCTATTACAAATGCTAGTTATGTTTTCTTTTTATGTCTTTTCTGTGAGAATCTCTCCTTTTTGTGTAATTGCTTAACACTTTCCATGACTGGTTAATGCTAAACACATTTTCTTTTTGAAACTGGTCACATGATAACTTTTCCTTCTTACTGTGCAGTAAGTTGGAGAAGTAGGCAGTTAGTACTTGGCTTTGGTAGCAAGCAGACAGTTGATAGGAGTTTGCATAGAGAGACAGAACTCAGCTTTCATCCCTGAGAAAAAATTTGGCATTCAGCATTAGCTACAAATTGTTTTGCCTGGTGTACGACCTCAGGGTTGCAATATGTTTTTAATTATATAGTTAACACGACTTGTGGTACTTGACTACCTGGAAAATGTGCAGGCTTAATTTATCTCCATTTAGATAATTTTCTATTTCATTAATTTTCCTTACCATATAGTTTTCAAGGTTACATGACTTACTGAATATTCACCGTCAAATGGGGCAAAACTGGATGCTAGCTGTCTCAGTTTCATTTTATGTGCATTGTAAGGGTATTTGACATATTTAAGTGTTCTAAATTCTTTTTGAGCTTCCTTTTAAATTGTTGCCTGTTAAAGATTTGGAGTAATACACCTGTCATTGGTTGATTCTCTTAGTATTACAATTTTCTTTATCTGTAGTTAATCTTTTTATATTTTTGGCTATGTGTGAGGTCCTTTGAACCATTATATTTATATTATTAAGTATTGTCATAAAGGCCAACAAACAAACATTAAGGCATACATTGTAATAGCCCTTATCTGATAAATGAAATCTATACAAATGAGCTTACTACATTTATACAATTTAAAACAGATACAAGGGTATTTGTTATTTGAAATGAAAATTAAAGCCTTTACTTAACATAAAAACATGTGCAAATGAACTTATTAAATTTATATGATTAAAAACATATTATCATTGAATTTTTGGAGCTTTAAATAAAATATTATAGCCTTTATAAACAATGTAATACAGTTTTTTTCACACTAACTCCATTCACTTACATAAAAATCTGGACATATGTTTCGGGAGTGATCCCTCCCATCTTCAGCCTGTAGATAAACTGTTGTTATACGTGGCGGATGGGTCTCTTGATGTTCTTGTGGCAGCATCTGTTGGTTCTATTAGGAATTTGCTGAGTTCATCCATTGGAGGGAAATCAAAATTCATCAAATTATCCTCATTTTTTATAATGAAAATGTTTTCCCAAGTGGAAAGTTCTATTGCGTTATGAAGTTGTTTCAGTAGTTTTATCTCTTGTTTAATTTCATGATTTTTATTTCAAAAGTGCGTTGCTATTGCTGATTTATCAATTTGTTTTAAGCAAATATTTCTAAAGTGTTCTTTTTTCTGGATTCCCAAATTCCTCTTCGTTTTTCCAATGTATTTTTTATTGCACTTTAAAAACCCTTTAGAAATATTCGCTTCAAACAAATTGATAAATCAGCAATAGCAGTGCACTTTTGGAATAAAAATCATGAAATTAAACAAGAGATAAAACTACTGAAACAACTTCATAATGCAATAGAACTTTCCACTTGGGAAAACATTTTCATTATAAAAAATAAGGATAATTTGATGAATTTTGATTTCCCTCCAATGGATGAACTCAGCAAATTCCTAATAGAACCAACAGATGCCGCCATAAGAACATCAAGAGACCCAACTGCCACGTATAACAACAGTTTATCTACAGGCTGAAGATGGGAGGGATCACTCCCGAAACATATGTCCAGATTTTTATGTAAGTGAATGGAGTTAGTGTGAAAAAACCTATATTACATTGTTTATATATATATACCACTATATATATACCACTATATATATATATACCACTATATATATATATATATATATATATATATATATATATATATATATATATATATATATATATATATATACCACTCCATTGTCAACAGCTTCGTGAGTACATTTAATTGAGATTATAGCCTTTATCTTACATAATAAATTTGTAAATGCATTTCTTAAATTAACATAGCTAAATAGCTATTACCATTAAATGTTTGTGGCTTTATATTGAGCATTATAGCCTTTACCTAATATAAAAACATACGTAAATGAACTTATTAAATTAATATAATTAAACAACTGCTACCAATGAGTGTTTAGGGCTTTAAATAGGATATTTTCCAATTCAGCTGGCCAGACTGGAACTGGATAGCCATTCTTTCTTTCAGGCAATATTTTATAGTTATTGTTCATAAATTTCTTATTTAATTATAAGTTGTTCTAATTCAGAGATTTATTCTCAGAAGGAATATTGTGCTTGCTAGTACCTAGACTGGTTAGAATGGGCAATTACTGGTTCAATATAATAAATAATTCTGGATTTATTTTTGGAAAAATTTATTTCATTATAACTTTGTCATTGCCAAAGTGTTTACTGCTAAATTGTTAAAATTCTGGTGTTGTACCTTTGCAATTATATAAATATTATTCGAGGGTTTTGGTATAATATTATTTTACTGTATTGCATAGATGTTTTTCTTTCAAATTAAAGCTTTATGACATTAAAATATTATTCCTTTGTAATTCTCTTAACAAACTGAAGTTCCTTCCTTTGAAACAATCTCTGGAAGCCCTTTCCCAACAGACTTTTCTTGCCAACATCTTCCCTCAGGAAAATTCCTTAGGCACGAAGGGGTACCTCTGGATAATTGAACATCATTTCAAAAATGTAATTACATTTCTCAGCCTTTACTCATGGCATATCATTTAAGCTTCTTTTTTGTTGTCATTGAGCATTTCTGACACCTAGCAGGTATGCTTTTCAAATTTGCAAATCTTCTTTTATGATTCACATCAATGTTCCATGAATTAATATTATGCTGGAATGTTGAAGGGCTACTCATGACATTTATCAGATAACCAAGTGGGCAAAGGTCAAGACATGGACATTAAAGGACTCTGTTATTAATGTCATCAGGTATGATTATTATAAGAAAAAGGTATAAAAGTTAAAGAAAATGGTTGGGCATCTGGTGGCTTAGGATTATTTGTAAGAAAAAGTAAAAGTTTTAAAATTAAGATTCAAAAGGATTTAGGAGGTGATAAAGTACTGTGGTACATATTTAGTGATCTATTTGGAAGAAGTATGCAAGGTGTCTAGGTATTGTTTATAATTCACCTAGCCCTTCAAGTTTTTATTACTCAAATTTGTTCATTAAGCTGAGACAAAATATTAAAGAACTACAGGAAAAGTATACAGGTTAAAAATTAATATTAGTGGGGGATCTTAATACAAGAATAGGAGAAGAACAGATTAGGGTAGATTTTAATGGCTGGGGCCCAACAGAAGATAATTTAGAGAAGAATTGTAGTAATGACAAATTTTTTTAACAACTAGGGCAAAAAACTGAGTTCTGTGAACAGAATAATCTTTTGATGTGCAATGAAGTGAAATGGAAAGATGAGCATGGATAACTAACTTTTTTAAACAAAAATGGGCAAGGTTTTATAGCATTTTAAAAAATTGAGTCAATGTTGTCAATATTTGACACCACTGTTACAAAAGTTCACTATATTTTATACAATTACAAGGTTTTATAGATTATATGTTATACACTTTAGGTCTGGATAGATATAAGGTGGACTTTGAGATTATGGATATGATAAGTGCAAGTAATCATTTCCCATTAAAAATGGAACTCAAAATGATAGAGGGTAGTAGGATGGAGCAAATTCTTGGGTTAAGAATCCCATTAAAACTATACATATGGAAAAATGATTTAGCTGAAAGGTTTTATACAAAAAATAAATTGAAAAGTGAAACGTTTGGGAGAAAGAAATTTGTCAACATCATTAGAAAATAGAAAAGTTGAAGAAAGTATTTCTAGTATAGATGAGGCCTTCAAAAGAGCAGGAAACAAAATAAAAGTTTCTGAGAGGAGGCTAAAACTGAATGAAGGTTGGTACAATAAAGAATGAGCAGAAATACGAAGAAGGGTACAGAGAGGGTTAAAACACTGGAGACAAACAGGGAAGGAGATAGGGGTAATTACCTTGTAGAAAGATGGGGATACAGGTGCCTATTAGAGATAAAAACAGGAAGAGTGGGTAGAAAGGCTTAGCCAGAAGCTAAATGAGTTGGTGAAAAAGAATGATAACATGACAATTTGGGCAATGATAGGCAAACTGCACATAAGAAAGGGAGGGGATAATGTAGTATCACCAATAGTGTGGCATAAGTTTTTTCAGGGTCTTCTGGGAGTAAAAACTTTGGTTATACATGACAATTTGATTAACAATAATCCATGGAAAATAGACTCGTTAGATGGCAAAATTACTATAAATGAAGTAATGGAACAAATCAAAAAGTTAAAACTTAACAAGGCATCTAGAATAGATGGAATGTTGGAAAGCTTGGGCAGAAGAAATAAACAGATTAAACATATTGGTGCAGTTAGTGAATTTAATCTTTGAAGAAGGTAAAATACCAAAAAATTCGAGAGTTGGAATTGTAAAGACAATTTATATATTAGCAATCCACATTATAGAGGAATTAGTTTACTTTCAATTATTGGAAAAGTTTTCACTGCAGTGTTAGAAAAAGGCTACAAGAATGGGCAGAGAAAGAAAGGAAAATTTTCCAATTAGGCTTTAGGGAAGGTAAAAAAACAGACTTAGAAAAACTTTTCATCACAATTTCTAGGGAAGCACTTTGGATCAAACGGAGAAAAAAAGGAGTAAGTCAGAAGGTATTTAGAATATTTATAAGGAAAATGAATTTTATATTAAATATGAAAGGGAGAGGGTTACAGATAAAATATCAAACTATGTAGCTCTAAGACAAGGGTGTAAATTAAGCTTGTTCTCAATCTATTTATTGATGATGTTTCAGAAATAATTAGTAAAAGAAATGTACACTCGCCAACTATAAATAGCATAGAGATACTGGGTCTGCTCTTTGCAGATGATCTGGCAACAGCTTCTTCAACAAGTGTAGGATTAAAATGATCACTTGAAGCTATAGGTATATTATGTAGAGAATGGGGGTGTAAGATAAATAAAAACAAATCTAAGATTATGGTGACGAAAAAGCTTTCAAACTATAAAAACAGGAGAAGGGTGGCGAGAGGGCATAGAAATTGAAGTTATCAAGAAAATTGATTACTTGGGTGTTAGATTGTTTAGTAATGGGAAATGGAGCAATCAAAAAGGAAAAGCAGTAGCAGAAGGAAAAATGGCCATGAGTATAATCAGATTTTGTGTAATAAAATACCAAATATGCAAGTAAAATGGTCTAGTAATGGGAAATGGAGCAATCAAAAAGAAAAGCAGTAGCAGAAGGAAAAATGGCCATGAGTATAATCAGATCTTGTATAATAAAATACCAAATATGCAAGTAAAATGGTTAGAGAGAATATATGGTTCAATAGTGGAGAGTAGAATGATGTATGGAATAGAAATTTGGAGGCCAGATGGAGGATGGAAAACAACAAATGCAATAAATAGACTATTTTGTAGAACTGTCCTAGGCTTACTTAGATCTTCACCTAATGAGGTTGCTCAAATGGAACTAGGAAGATTGGACCATATAAGCAAGGTCATAGAAAGAGTGCTGAAATATTGCTATAGAACAGGGAGATTAGAAGTTGAGAATATCATCAATCAGTGTTTGGCAGCACACGAAAAATTTAAGGGAAGAGAAACTTGGATATCCAAAATTGAAAATATTTTACAAGAAGTGGGTATGGGACCAATATGGCATGAGGGGGAAAGAATGGGAAAAGGATTTTGGAAAGAACTAAGGACAAGAATTGAGAATTTTGGAAAATAGGAAATATGGGCTAATCTTAATGTCAAAAAATCTCTGAAATTATATTGCACACTAAAAAATGTGTGGGGAAGAGAAAAATATATTGAAACCTGTGATAAGGCAGGAAGGGAAGGACTGGCATAGTCTAGAACAGGAGTGATATATTTAAGAGGGATAAGAAATGGATATATTAAGGGGATATGTCCTAAGTTTGAAGAACAGATAGTACTTGGCATTGTATATTAGAATGTAAGCAAACCGAGTTTGGAGGAAACAGTTCCTATTACAAAAGTGGGCAAATTTACCAAAAGAAATAGGAGGCCGAAAAATTTTAAATCTAAAATCAGACGAAAATATTAAGAAATTTGGAAAATACATAGGCAAGGCTAGACAAAAATAGTTATGGAAAGTAGGCAAAAAATGGGAACAAAAATGTTGACAATTACATTATCTAGAACTGAATATACATCCTCATTACATACTCAACCTGGTGTTAATTGCAATAGGAAGGAATGCAACTCCATAAAGTCAGGGTGATTAAGAGGGAAATTTAAATGTTTTAATAGTAGTAAATTTACATGTATTCAGAATATGGAAATGTCAGTTGATTACTTTGATTTTAACATGTTTACTTATTTGTGAAATATTTGCATCAAAATAGAAATTGGAAGAAATAAATTCATTTATTCATTTATTCATTCATTCATTCAATTTCATGAATTAAACCTGTCTGAGAACAAATGTCTTCTACAGTAACTCAGCAGTCACTTGCAATGAGTATTTTAATGTGCCCTATGTTGACATCAGTGTGAGAAAAGCATGATCTCCCAGATCGTGGCATGTGAACACTGAACATCTGTCTTACCTATTCACATTGTTACTGTCCAATGCATCATCTCCTACTTCCCTACAAGCTTATGAGCATTCATACACTTTTTACCTACTTTTTACAACATTTTGATCATTGCTCACTGTTTCTATAGAGAAAATAGAACAACTATCAGTGAAAAAGCATTTGTCTGAACTTAATGCATTCACCAAGAAATATTATGAATGTATATAATGGTCATGATCATCCTTTCCACCCATTTAAACACCTGTATAGTGAAAGTAAAGGTACATGCATTACTTTTGGACTGCATTTCTTGTGTGTGTGCTTTATGTACTTATGATGGCTGAGCAAATCTTTACAAATCCTTTTGTAAAGCTTTGCAAGTTACAGATGAGTCAACCTGATAGTACCAATGAATGGCTGCTGTTAAGTTGAAATACATTAGAGTAATAGGATGTCTTGCTGACTGAACATTGAAATAAACAATTTATTTCTTATTTTTTAAGATTATGACCTGCTATATTACAGGGACAGAAGTAACAGTCAGTACTGTGATTTGTGGGTTTCATCCATAACATTGGATTCTCAAATGGCAGTTCAATCACAACTTTTTTCTTTTCTGAGATAATAGGGAATGGTCCATCATGGCAGCATAATTTTAGCACATTTAGTTTTTCTACATAGTTTAGTTTAAATGCGCTAAATCTGAATCTTTGTCAAATGTATTGTTATAGAGTATATAACCACTTTCCTGAGTATATTGCAATCATTGTACACCACAAAAAACTTTTCTTTTTTCTTGTTTAATTTCTTCAAAATGGTACAAAATTAATGATATTCTCCCTTTTGTCTGTGGCCACTAATGAGAAATGTTTTATTAATAATAACTATATTGGGACATTCTCTCATAAATCATTATTAATAAATACTTACAAAACAATTTCTTCATTCATATTATAAAAGAAGATGTTGGATCACCTATCTTCAGTTTCTAACGTTTCTGTACATTCCTGATGAAATTATTTATTATCCTATGCAGTTCTATCTGAAAAATTTATTTATTTTATTTATTTACAGATGCTCTTTAACATCTCAGGTCATCAGCACCCCATTCAATTCAGGATGTGAAATGGCCAATAAATTTTTCTCAAGGGCCTCTTCTTTCAGGTTTGGGATTCTTTTGCTTGTGGTAAATCTATGACAAAGGACTCACAGCTTTATTTCCCTTCCAATAGAAATCATACTTAAAATTTTTACATCCAAAAAATCCATAATCCTGATTGGGACTGAACCTGCAATTTTGGATCTACAAGACAGTATAATTACGACTAGAGCACCAATACTAACCTCTGAGAAATTGAAGAAAATTCTTCATGGATATTATTTTTCAGTTAATCTAAAGTGTGTGGGTTTGTATTTTAATGGGCACTAGAAAAAATAGTTGCAGGGTGTTCTTACTAATGATTCGACCATGAAACAATGAATTGCCTGCAAGGAAATATGGACACTTGTAACCAAGAAAATAATTCTGACTTTCCTAGCTCTGCTTTGTACATGTTTTTACTTTATTAGTGAAGGTAAATGTAAATTCTTTGGTGTTTGCTTCCAGGCTAAAAATGTAAGCACCATGTTTCACGCCCATTAACAAGTTTACTTGAAACATTGTTTGTTTGTTATTTGAACTGGATCAAATGTTCCAGAAGCAAATCCATTCAAGGATCTATTTGATGGAATATCAAGTGAAATTATCAGAACAATCTTATTTTGATTAGATGACCAGTCATTGCTGTCTAATACATTTTTTCATGTATGTTTATTTCTTCTTCTTTCCCATATTCATTTTGTCTTGCCAAATATTTTCATATATATTCAGATCTATCCTAGTTATTTTCTTCACAAAAGGTGACCATTTTCTGGGTTAAAAATTATACCAAATTATAAACATTTACAATGTATACATGTCATTGCAATGTCTGTGCATGTGAATCTTGAACTAGATAAATAGATGGTTCTTTTGTCTTACACAAGGGCTACTTGGTTATCTTACAAGACATACATTCTTATATTTATTGCTTTCTACTAACAAAGAGGTCTTTCTAACCTTCATCATATCACCAGGATCACAAATGGAATGTGTGCACCAAGTTCCAAATGCATTATATCTTGGTACAACTCTATCACCTTTCTGAAATCCAGTTACTTCTGAGCCAACACTCATAACCTCTGCTACACCTTCATTGCCAGGTATAGAGGGCAACTGTGGCTTCACTGCATACACACCCTGTATTGTGTTAATGTCTGCAGGGTTAACAGGAGCTGCTAGCATTTTTATCATTATCTGAAAATAAAAGAATTATTATGAAAAGCAGTATTCTGATAAATACAAATATGGAAGAAATAAAGAAAACCACGCCTGATAAAGCATATTCCCAGTGAGAAAAAGTCATTTATGTTAGAGCAAATGTTTTGATGACATATCCAGAATGTTCAAGTTAATGGTAGATCATTCACATGCTAGAAATGATTCTCTTACCACACTTGGACACAAATAATCATTTGCTTCTTTTTAAAATTAAGGATATGGACACACTGAATGAACATTCTTTTATACCCAAAATCAACAGCAATATCTAGTCACTTCTAAGTTACAGGATAAATAACTTAAAGTGCACAGTGTGCACAGAGCTAGAACTTTTTTTGATTAATCTCAAGGGCATGAAATAACAAGTATTCATGCTGAACGATTTAACATACTAATAAAAACTCTTTGAAACAACAGTGAAGGCAATAAGATACATTTGATTAGATTACATTACAAATAAAAACACATTACCTTATGCTTTCGTCCAACATTTTGGACAATGATGCTTCATGCAACTGCTGATTATAAAAATATCTTTCAAAGGTGAATTCCTGATTGGATCATACTGGTTCCCTTTTTGTCTCTCATATGAGCATGCAGTACTGCATGCAGAAGGTGAAGATCTGAGCATTTATTAGTAGTGTTCCATAGGATTGAACATAAACCAAAGAAGGAAATGTTAAATGAAAGGCAATAGAATGCTTCTCTAAACACTGTTCTGTCTTAAAAATTAAAAATGTAAATTGGAACTTGCACAGTGAAGTCAATCATATAATTGATATTATTGTATGATTTAGTTGAACCACATATTCTTAGAGTGAGTGAGGGAGTGAGTGAGTGAGTGAGTGAGTGAGTGAGTGAGTGAGTGAGTGAGTGAGTGAGTGAGTGAGTGAGTGAGTGAGTGAGTGAGTGAGTGAGTGAGTGAGTGAGTGAGTTCAACTAAATCATACAACAATATCAATTACTAGTTTTTGAATTGCGGGAATTTTCACAGTGAAATATAGTATAACATAACAAATTATTATTGAGGAAATCACTCAAATTTCACTAATTTAGTTCCACTTACTTGGACATGTTTCAAAGGCGATTGCCTTCATCGTCAGCATGATCCCAATGTCCGCTTCCCCGCGTGGTATTCAGATGTTGCTCCGTAGATTTTATGCCTATATATTTCATATTGCAATCTTTGCAAGCAATTTCATAAATGCCTGATTGTTTTTCTGGAGGAATTTTGTCTTTTGGCATTTATGAAATTGCTTGCAAAGATTGCAATATGAAATATATAGGCAAAACAAAAAGAAATATCTCCATACGGTTTAAGGAACACATGAGGCATGTAAAATATAAACACATGGAAAAATCAGCAGTGGCAGACCATTTCTGGCAAAAAAACCATGAATTCCAAAAGGTACCAAAACTCTTAAAAGCTCTTCAAAAACCAATAGAATTGACAGTATGGGAAAATATATTCATAAATAAAAACAAAGAAAATTTGGTTAATTTTGATCTTCCAAACAATAGCAACCTTATCACAAAGTTCATAAAATCTACGGAGCAACATCTGAATACCACGTGGGGAAGCGGACATTGGGATCATGCTGACGATGAAGGCAATCGCCTTTGAAACATGTCCAAGTAAGTGGAACTAAATTAGTGAAATTTGAGTGATTTCCTCAATAATAATTTGTTATGTAATATCAATTACTGTTCTGTCTGTACCATGGCCAAATAGAATAATTGCATTCCACCTAGACAATCTGCTTTGATTGCAGTGGCTACATGTGACATTTGTAATAAACAAGGCAATATTCAGGCAGATCCAACCCCTCACTCTGTACACAGGTTTCCCACATCAACTATTCTGCCTTTCATTCATAATCACATTATTTATTACCCAGTCACCAAATTGAAGAAGGCAGTAATTAGAATAGCATATTAATGTTTCTTAATAATACTTCAGCAGCTCATTAAGGTTTCTTTAATATTAAGTAAAAATTGTACTTACGAAGCTGTAGACAATGGAGTGGTAATATATGTTACATTAATGCTTTCAGTTGTTAACACTAACTCCACTTACTTATTTAAAACTTTGGACTAGTTTCGGGAGAGGTTCCTCCCATCATCGGCTGCTGTTGACTGAGTGCCGTTGTTCGAAACGGGGGATGGACGCCCGTTTGCCCCTGTGGTGGTATCTCGTGGCTCTAATAGAAACTTGCTGAGTTCATCCAGCGGCGGAAAATCAAAATTCATTAAGTTGTTCTTATTTTTTAAAATGAAAATTCTCTCCCATGTGGATAGTTCTATTGGTTTGCAAAGTTGTTTCAATAATTTAATTTCTGGTTTTATTTCATGATTTTTGTTCCAAAAATGAGCTGCTATTGCTGATTTGTCTATCTGTTTCAATCTAATGTTCCTAAAATGTTCTTTTCTTCGAATTTCTAAATTTCTTTTTGTTTTCCCAATGTAGCTCTGTTCACAATCTGCACATTTAATCTCATATATTCCTGATTTTTGTTCTGTGGGAATGGTATCTTTCATTGTGCAGTCTACTAAATTTTTTATATTGTATTTGTTCTTTGGGGCTAACATAATTCCATGCTCTTTGAATATCTTCTTAAATTTGTTGTGGTAAGTTGGGTGGTATGTGAAACTTTTGAATTTATATCTGTCTTGGGTGTTTTTAAGTGTGGAGACTTCCTTAATCGATTTTTGTCTTTTAGCTTTTTTGATGATTTTTGTTATTGAGTCTGTGTTGAAACCATTAGTTATAGCCGTCTTCATTATATGTTGGTGTTCCATTTTGTACTCGGTTTCAGTCAATGGGATGTTGATTAGTCTGTGTGCTAAACTGTGAAACACTGCATATTTATGTGGGGTGGGGTTATAGCTATCATTTTTTATGTAATTTTCTGTGTGTGTTTGTTTCCTGTGAATTCCAAAGTTAAAACTGTTTGCATTTCTTATTGTTTTTAAATCAAGGAATGGGAGACAACCATTTCTCTCTTCTTCTATGGTAAACTGTACAGATTTGTGTTGTAAGTTGAGGAGTTTCAATGCATCTGTAGAATGTTTTTTAGGTATTATTGCGAATATGTCGTCCACATATCTATGCCATGTCTTGAAGATCCACGGAAATGCTTTTGTAATGTGTATTTCAAAGAAGCTCATGAAAAGATCCGCCAAAAATGGAGACAAAGGATTTCCCATGGCTAGGCCAGAAACTTGTTGATAATATTTTCTATTGAAACTAAAGAAGTTTTGTTGGATGCATATATCTGTTAATTTCATCAAATCATCTACTTCTTCTGATATTAAGTTTATTGATGTTAACCATTTTTTTAAATTTTGCATCAAGTTTACTATTGGAATACTCGGAAATAAGGCTTTCACGTCGAATGACACCATTATATCCTCAGTTTTTATTTTGCTATGTTTAAGTTTTTCAACTAGCTCAAATGAATGTTTAATACTTAAGCTTTGGAATTTTTTAAAAGAATTGAAAATATTGATTAGTTTTTTTGCTAGTTGGTATGTGGGTGAGTTTATGTTATTAATTATTGGTCTCATGCTCTTATCATCAAAAATACACAAAAATGATAAGAGCATGAGACCAATAATTAATAACATAAACTCACCCACATACCAACTAGCAAAAAAACTAATCAATATTTTCAATTCTTTTAAAAAATTCCAAAGCTTAAGTATTAAACATTCATTTGAGCTAGTTGAAAAACTTAAACATAGCAAAATAAAAACTGAGGATATAATGGTGTCATTCGACGTGAAAGCCTTATTTCCGAGTATTCCAATAGTAAACTTGATGCAAAATTTAAAAAAATGGTTAACATCAATAAACTTAATATCAGAAGAAGTAGATGATTTGATGAAATTAACAGATATATGCATCCAACAAAACTTCTTTAGTTTCAATAGAAAATATTATCAACAAGTTTCTGGCCTAGCCATGGGAAATCCTTTGTCTCCATTTTTGGCGGATCTTTTCATGAGCTTCTTTGAAATACACATTACAAAAGCATTTCCGTGGATCTTCAAGACATGGCATAGATATGTGGACGACATATTCGCAATAATACCTAAAAAACATTCTACAGATGCATTGAAACTCCTCAACTTACAACACAAATCTGTACAGTTTACCATAGAAGAAGAGAGAAATGGTTGTCTCCCATTCCTTGATTTAAAAACAATAAGAAATGCAAACAGTTTTAACTTTGGAATTCACAGGAAACAAACACACACAGAAAATTACATAAAAAATGATAGCTATAACCCCACCCCACATAAATATGCAGTGTTTCACAGTTTAGCACACAGACTAATCAACATCCCATTGACTGAAACCGAGTACAAAATGGAACACCAACATATAATGAAGACGGCTATAACTAATGGTTTCAACACAGACTCAATAACAAAAATCATCAAAAAAGCTAAAAGACAAAAATCGATTAAGGAAGTCTCCACACTTAAAAACACCCAAGACAGATATAAATTCAAAAGTTTCACATACCACCCAACTTACCACAACAAATTTAAGAAGATATTCAAAGAGCATGGAATTATGTTAGCCCCAAAGAACAAATACAATATAAAAAATTTAGTAGACTGCACAATGAAAGATACCATTCCCACAGAACAAAAATCAGGAATATATGAGATTAAATGTGCAGATTGTGAACAGAGCTACATTGGGAAAACAAAAAGAAATTTAGAAATTCGAAGAAAAGAACATTTTAGGAACATTAGATTGAAACAGATAGACAAATCAGCAATAGCAGCTCATTTTTGGAACAAAAATCATGAAATAAAACCAGAAATTAAATTATTGAAACAACTTTGCAAACCAATAGAACAATCCACATGGGAGAGAATTTTCATTTTAAAAAATAAGAACAACTTAATGAATTTTGATTTTCCGCCGCTGGATGAACTCAGTAAGTTTCTATTAGAGCCACGAGATACCACCACAGGGGCAAACGGGCGTCCATCCCCCGTTTCGAACAACGGCACTCAGTCAACAGCAGCCGATGATGGGAGGAACCTCTCCCGAAACTAGTCCAAAGTTTTAAATAAGTAAGTGGAGTTAGTGTTAACAACTGAAAGCATTAATGTAACATATATTTCTTTAATATTATTGTAACTTTTCAATTTTTGCAGGATTTGCTTACATTGATCTTTAACAGCAATCCTTTATGATTCTTCCAAGCCCTGTATGGCCATTTCTATATATACCACATAATTTTTCAATTTGTTTGGTAACTCCAAACATGTTTTTAAACTCTTATTATGAAATTACAGTTTGTTTTTAGTAAATGTTTGCATGGATAAATAAGCTACATTGTTACCCTTATTATCTGTCCTAGATTTATGAAAGTGGTCAAGAGTATTTCTTTTTTGTTTAAGATGCAAAGTACTGAATTTAAGTATAATCATTTTATGATGTTAAGAATTGTGAAAAGTTATCTTCTAGGCTTTTCCACACATTATATCTCAATAATTTTATTAATTTCAATTGCAAGCCATATAGCATAAAATTCATGTAACAAGCAATTTGTATGTAAACTGAAATTTCTTTACTTACAATGGGAAAATTTACCAACAGAATTCTGGATTTGTGATGGGCAATCTATTCTACCAATTTTTAGCAAATGTGTTTGAGTGCCATAGAAATACACGTTACAAAAGCCTTTCTGCTCATCTTTAAAATTGATTTCAACATGTAGATTACATATTTGCAATAATGCCTAAGAAACCAAGCAATGAAGTTTCTTACATTTCATGACCAAACATTTAAATGCACTTTAGAAGTTGAAAAAGATAGTTAAAGATAAGATATATAAGATATATAAAGAATAATAGTTTAAATCCCAGACCACACCAATATGCAAAAATAAATAGTTCAATAGGAATGGTTTTGACTGCACACCAGTGAATAAGTAGGCAAAAACTTTTAAAACCTGCACTTATCAACCATAGGCCACACAATTAATTTAGAAGCTTTTTAAAATAATATAACATTTATTTGGCCCTGCGGAATTCTACCAAAGCAATTGTTAAGATTGCAAGCAAATTTTTTTAGGCAGAAAAATATGTTTTTTTATACTATTTATGCATTTAATTTTTATAAAAGGAGTTATTTACTTGATAAGTATACGTAATTTAGAAACAAAAAACAAAAGAACACTTTTAGAAATATTAAATATAAATAGATAGATAAATTAGCACTTGCTGCATATTTCTGGACTAACAAACACAGTTATTGGAGGCTGTACAGTCATAAATTTGTGAGAAGATTTTTATTCTAAAAAATAAAGGTTCAGTTAATTCCACCAATGAACAACATGTGTCAGTTTATTTGGAACCAGATGACTCTAGATTGTTGACTAACATGTTAAGTCAGTTCACAGCTAATGATGATGGCAAGGGCTGCTGCATAAAAAGTATATAATGAAGTATAGCGTTATTTTGTAATGATAGTTTTATTTCTTCTACGTAAATGAAAAATTATACTTTCATAACATATCATAAGATTAGAAGGGATAACATGCATGCATGGAAAGTGTGTTGTTGTAAGAAGCAATGTGCTGCATTCTAGGCAAGTGAGCAGATGATGTCTACTGAAAATTAGTGCTGGTATACATACCTTCTAACTATGGTTAAATAAATGAACATATTAGTATAGAAATATATGTTGATGAAGTTAATGAAATAAATGCCATGTAATTATTCTATTGCAATTTTAAAATCATAAATTAAAATATATTATTATATAATACAAAATATTAATAATAACTACTAAAATATGTACGTATATACTTGATTAATTAATGTATATATAAATAAAAATCTTTAAAGGCACATGTCTTAAGCCAAATATTATATGCCAATGAAACTGTCATATGAAGAAACATAAATTTTAAAAATGCCCTTCTTAAAAACTTATGCAAAAGAAAGTAATTTTTTCTTTCAAATTAAAAATCATATTTCAAAGAAAAAATATTTTATGCATTATGGTGAAATGTTCTCTAATGGTCTTTCCAATGCATGCAACATAGATGTATCTATGTCTTTCCAAAATGTGAGCAATTATTAAATATTTGAAATATATTAAAAATAAAAAATTAGCAGTTATTTCAAAACATAAAAGTATTTGATTGCACTATATTTGTGCCTCTAAAAATGCTGATTACATTTGTCTGTCAGTATCTGTTAAAAATTATACAGGTCTGCAAAATTGAGGTAATTAAAATGTTAATTGGAACTTGCACAGTGAAGCCAATCATATAATTGATATTATTGTATCATTTAGTTGAACTACACACTTTAATGCTTCACTTACTTGTCATAATATATAGAACCGGTTTTGAGAGCTTTTCTTTCTCATCATTAGCTGTCAGTTGACTTTTAGCTTAGCTGATGATGAGAACAAAATGTTCTCGAAACTGGTTCTATACATTGTGACAAGTAAGTGAAACATTAAGAGTGTGTAGTTCAACTAAATCATACAATAATATCAATTATAAAATTGAGGTAGTTGAAAATTGATTGTGAAATTTGATCTGAATTTTAATTATTTTGGTATGTTGAATTTAAATACAATCACCATTTTTATCCATCATGTAAGATTTTTTTTACAAAGTTAAATTGAAAATATGGAAAAAGAGTAGAATAATTCACATTATGATCAAAACAGTGCTTTGAAAACAAAAAGAAAAAGAAAAATATCATCATATGCATCTTTTTCATCAGAAAATAACTCCCAATATTTATTTACCATTACAGATCCTAATAATGCCTTTTCCATTTTCCCTCAAAGCTGCATCTGCTACCTCTCATATTTTAAGTTGCTTTCAGCTGTTCTTGTGCAACATCCAATAATAGTCAGCAATTATGTCATGTTCCTTCTACCTGGCATGTGCATTCCATTTCTTTGACATCTTGATGGAATCTCTTGCATGGTTTTTTGCTTGCAGCACCAAGATTTTTGACAAAGCAATTCAAATGGGAATGTAGGAATTATTGAACAGCCCAAACAGGTTTTCCAATATACACTTAAAATTCTAGTGCTAGTAGTTTCTATGAAATTTCTATGCAACCTTTTTGAATGCTCTCATAGCTTCTTTTTGAATAGTTTCCATTTTTGTTTTGAATATTTCATCTCTAAAGAGTTTCTCAATATCTGTATACCCATGAAAACACCTTCTTTCACTTTTACTTCTGAGAGTACCTGAAACTTATTCCACAAGTATTGAAAACACTTTCCTTCTTAGTCCAAGCTTTATATGAAGTGGTGAAAAGAGAACTTTTCTTTGATCAACAAACTTTCTTGTATATTTCTGCTTCCACATTCTAAATTTATCCTAGGGCAGTCATTCTCTTTCGATCCAGTGCTGACTCCAAACTCTACAGTTCCATAAACACATGAAACAGGGAAAATGATTGTAGCCTCCCTGTTGCCCAAGAAGCATGGTAATTACTTTTAAATCTCTACATATTGCCTAAGCATGATCATCCTATTTCAGTTTGGAAAGGATTAATGCTAAGTTTTCATAGCATTCTTTCATATTGACATAATGTTCTACTGGCATCGATGTTTACTTGCTGCCATTGTAAAAAAAGTACTGCTTTGAGGCTAAACTTAGATGAATCAATAAAATCAATAAAAACCTTCCATTCATAAACATCACAATGAATGTTAAATTACTTAAACAGTCCCATAGCATCACATCAGGAAACCAGTTCATTTTCCTGTGAAAAGTAAGTTACAAAATTTCTTTATCTATATTTGACCTATGAGAAAGATGTGTCAGAAGCCAATAAATTATTTTTCTATAACCTAGAACCTAACAGTTCTGCTGAATTTTTAGGGAGACCTAAGTCTCTAACCAAGTCATTTAATTCAGGCTGTTAATAAAGTTTAGGCTCTCTTCTGCCTGTAACTATGAAGAATTTATCAGATTTCCCCAATTCATTCTCAGAGTCACCATGTATGTCTTCTAGTTTATCAGGGGTGAAGATACAAGTAAACTGATTGATGAGGTACAGGGGGATCTTGCTGACTAAACATTGGGAAAATAATTACTTTCTTATTTTTAAAATTATGTCCTGCCATATTACAGGAACAGACGTAACTGTGATTTGTGAGTTCATACAATAAAATGAATCCTCAAAATGGAAAGTTTTTTTCCTTGCCTTCAGGCCATTGTTGGAATTTTTCCACACAAATACAGCATATCTTATTTGGAGCCCATGACTTGTCGAAATCATCAAGTTTTATTCTATGCAAAAGACACTTTCTTTACAATAAAGTCTTTGCAAATGCAACAAAAGTTATCACAACAATTTACGACTCCTCCTTGAAGTCATCTTTTATTAATAAATAAATGAACCCACAACTATAGTTCAGAAAAAGTGATGTTTGGTTGAGTTTGGAATATATGCAGTAATAAACTCAAAAAAAAAAAAAATTATGAAAACAACTCACTACAAATATAGAAAAACTGATCTCCTTGCACAATTTAGAAACCTACACTGGAATAACAACCATCTCACGCAGAGTACTAGTTGCAACTCAACAGAAAAGAAGTAACAATGAAATTGTGATAGTAAAACAACAATGCATCATTTACAGTCAGAATTCTTTCATTGTTGTGTGAAAAAGAAGATAAAGAGATGCCAGTAAAATTTAGTGTTTCTATATACATAAAAATTAAAATATTAAATTGTGGAAAAATGGTGTGTGATGGAAATTTTGAAGTATTTTTCCTGAAACCAATATGCATAAATTTGTAAAAACCAACTATTACTCTCCAAACTATTTTTCTATCACAGACCTGTGATTATTAGTTTTTGCTTCCCATGCAATATATTTTCTGTTTCACTTAAATGTGCAGCAGCCCTCACATGATTATTAATAAATTTGGATCACATTCATAACTGATTTCTATTATTGAAAATAATTGTTCACAGAAGTATGTGAACTCAAACATACAGATTTTGTTTGCTGTTCTTCCATACAGTCAAGGAAAGTGTGTCTGAGATTGACATATTGACAAAATGTATTTCCAAGATATTAATATCTGTGATTCATCTTTCAACTTCATTGCAGAGCCATTACAGACTTTTAATGATTCTCATCTTTCGTATCTGAAGCTACAGCCTGCAGATTTTTAAACAAATTATGTTTTTGGCCTGCAGATTACTATAGCCTATTCTGAATGCTTTGATTTAGTCATGCATGAACGTTATATGAGAGTAATTTTAAAAGTTCGGTAAATTTTCATGAATTGGTACAAAAATCCGGGACATCATTGTTTGCAAGTATCATTCTGTTAACTGCCTATGACATAGTTTCATCCAGATGTGACGCGTAATAATCGTTTGATTGTCATCTTAATCTATCACTGTTACATCAGCCTTAAAAACGGGAGGGAGAAACGAGTTCGCTGCAGTGATTAAATAATTTGAAGAAGTAAAAGGCCACGGAGTTAAAAGCCTAAGAATAGGTTAATGGGGATTCTACACTAGCGTTGAAAAGTAGGCATTTATGAATAAATAAATTCAGGCGAAATCATCAATGCACCCAATATGAAGCACACTCGGGCGTCCAATTGTGATCACCAACTATTGATATTGAAAAAAACTCATTTATCAATTGTGCGTGTTGGTAAGAACATTTCAATGAAATGTTTTTTTTAATTGCAATTTGCATGTTTTTTAAGTCAGTTCGTGACGGTGGATGAAACTTGGATCCTCCATTACACACCTGGGTTGAAGAAAAAATTAAAGCAATGGACAACGCTGATGAATGTGAGCCGAAGAGGGCAAAAAGCGTTCTGTCGACTGAGAAGGTGAAAGCTACGATTTTTTTTTTTTCCGAATTCCCATGGAATAATCCTGGTAGATAATTTGGAAAACTGTAAAACAACACACGAGACCTATTATGCAGCATAGATGTATTGTGTTAAAAATAAATTGAATAAAATACGATCAAAATTGGCTCGCAAAAGGTATTTTACCACCAAAATATTGCACCGCCTCCACCCGACAGCCAATGACTAAAGTGCACGAAGTAGGCTTCAAATTGATTTCTCTTACTTAGATTCTATTCCTTTAGCGACTTTTGCTTGTTCCACAACTTAAAAATCTGATTGGCGAGAAAAAAAAATTGTTTGTGGCGAATGTCATCGGTGCAATTAATATTACATTGCAGAGTATGATAAATCGTATTTTTCCGGCGGGATAAATATTAAAAACTGACTGGACCAAGAAGAGTGCAGTCCTCAACGAAAACTACGTCGAAAAATATTATATATATTAAAGAACACTAATTTCATTTCATTTTATTTAATCATTTAATATTTTATTTCATTTGTTTTATTTTTTATTTATTTACTATTTTTTTCAAGCTTATTATAGAACCTTCCTAGTTTAGTCTTTATCCTGCATAGAATTGTACTTTATATTTATGGATCCGCATTTTCGTATAGAAATGCGAGATATGATATTAACAAGCGTTCGAGAACTCAGAAATTAATTTCTCTTTGATTTCAAATAATAGTCTCACACCTCAACTAACGAAATCATTCAAGTTTTGTACCTAGGCTCAAAAATCTGTCGCTTATTTCCCATTTGTCGTTTTTTCAAGGATATTTTGTGGTCTTTTTTCTGGCCCAAAATCGGACATTTTGTTTGTTTACTGTTCCGTTTAGGTGGAAATAAGCTTCGTCGAAGAACAATGTGTTGAACAATATTTCATTTTTTCTTTTGTCTCTATCCATTCTTCTCTGTTTGTTCCATCCAGTCAGCTTGTATAACAAAAGTTATTTTGTAAGGGAAAAGCTTGAGATCACTGTGTAAAATGCGTTATACTGAACGGCGCGATATCCTCATTTCCCTTGTTCACTGCCGGGTGACTTGTTTGGACTTTGTTGCATGGTGACCCACAGCGCAGCAATGTTTTCAAGAGAACGAGCAGGTGCTGTCCTAGGCCGTTTCCCTTCCAACAAACTGCCTTCTTTTAATTTTCTGTGTAATCGGAGGATTGTGTTTCTTGGTGGAGCCCAATGAGTATGAAATATTGCTCTAAATCTTCTTTGAGTTGCTCGAACAATTCAGCGTAAATAACTGCTTTAACACAATGAGCAACAGATAAACGTACGTGCTCGGCCATGGCGAAACGCTAGCTGAAAAACAAACGCCTGGAGACAACAGGACCTCTATAGGCATTTCCATGAAACAGTACACGTTGGAGCGAGATTTGAAGGAAATTAAAAAAAAAAGTATAATCTTTATTCAACGTTACAATGTGTCAATTATTGTGCACCATCCTGTATGTGTGAGACAATTCATAATTGTCCAAATATTTTCTGAATTGCTATTGCTTTATTCCCCATAAGCTGTTTTTTTTCCCCAAATTATGATTTTTCGACTCTTTCCTGAACAATTGCAAAAGTACCTTGCCACATCGCTTTGTCCATACACGAATGATGCACTAATTGAGCTATGCTAACAATATTTGTACTTTAATAGCAGGAAAGATATAATAATAATAATAATAATAATAATAATAATGATGATGATGATGATGGTGATAATAATAATAATAATAATAATAATAATAATAATAATAATAATAATAATAATAATAATAATAATAATAATAATAATGTTTTTCATCCCCATACACGTTCGGTCCCAGTCTGGACTGAGAGATTAATTTAGCACCTTTTCCCGAAGATATGTATATAATTGAACCATGACAAAGATGGGCCCAATCAATAGCTAACGTATTGCCCTTTACAAAATGTGGCATTATAAATTAAAATTCTTCTTACCAACATTTTATCTACATTTAGTAGCTGATTTTCTTATTGATCCAATATCCACAATACCTGTGGTAATCAGCATATTGAAGCCATTCACATAATCAAAATCACCATCTCTATTTCCCACAAATTTCACTTCTTCAGTTTGTTTATTGATCATCTTCAACTTATAGTACTTCTTAGGCTTTCACGGCCGGTATTGTAGTTAAAACACATATCGATCGTCCTCTACAGCCAGACAGAGACGGATCAATACTGTCATCTTGTTAAGAGTTAGGTGTTATTCATCGTCCACTGAAGATGCCAACCGGAGTAGTTGGTGACTGTTATGATAGTAACTTAAACCATGGACCACGGCAAAAGAGCCCGGGAGATTTTAACTGTTTTAACCTCTTCAACTTCTTTCTCACTTCCCATAAACAATTTCCCATTTCATTATACATTTTCCCTTATATTTAAATTCAGTATTTTACTCCCAACTACTTCTCTTGATAGACCATTCCATTTTACCAAAAGGGATTTCTCTCTTCTTAACCTAGTGTCTTTACATTTTAATAAACTAATCCAGATATCCTTCAGTCCAAACATTGGATATGCCTCTATATTGATCCTTTCTCCAATTCTTTTCAGTTTGATAACTTCTGTTATGATTCATGCAAATAATCTAGTTATCTCAGCTGCTAATTGTAAGCTCTGTATAAAAAAAAGGCTTTATGAAAACTGTTAGTATTCCCTTACTTTTAACTGTCCGATTATATACGTAGTTTGAGCAGCGGCTAGATTCCAAGTCTGTAGGTTCGCTCTCTACAACGAAAAAAAAAGGGGGGGGTTATCGCTAAATTACAAAATATAGCGGCTAATTACTGGAGGTAGAGGAACCGTTTCCACGTTTAGAACCCTGTAAAGATGCAGGCCAAATTAGCCGACTCGCTAAGCGGCCTACACTCCACATAACAAACACATTTCATTGTTGCATTAATTTCCGCTATTTGCCACGAAAATGGAAATAAAAAGCTGAAATTGTATGCATTTTGAAAAAAGGAACGGACCCAGTCCTCCCTTCAAGCTACACATTATGAGCCAGCTCCCTACGGTATCTTAAAGTATCTGAAAGAATATTTTTGGCCTGTTTGGAACCATTGTTTAAAAAACTGAATTGACGAAGCATTAATTTGGTTTTCAGTCCAAACATTCAACTACTCAGCAAATATTGAGAGTGGTGAAAAAGACCGCACTGGGATTTCGGCAGCGCAAGTGTTTTCGGCTGCTAAGCTGCTCGACATTGCAAACAAATTTCCAAGCACCTAGCACGCGGGGCTTATATACAAACTCATACGTTCCAGACTGTCCCGAGCAGCTATTGAATTAATGCCCAATTTTTCATTAAGTCATGTATTTTGTGTCAAGTTAGAAGGACGCAAATCTGACACATGCTCAATAAAAGAGTGGCTTATCAGAAGGTACTTTATTCTCTGTATACATGTCTGATTTTGCCACTGGATCCTCTACCTTGACTCTTTAATATCGAGATGATGTACGATTACTTCTGGAGCAGAGTAACAATTTAAATTTCACATTCACTCGGCTCCGCCGACACCTTGTATAATGGGGGAATGGAGTGAGAACTGGCGCATGCACTTCGGTGGTGAGAAGGGCGAAGCCATTCTCATTACCAAGCGCCGCAGAACAGCCAATCTGGGGGAGTTTGAGTCTGAAAGGAGAGGTCGGAGGAATCTGGTCGGGGTTGCCCTGGAGAGGGGGCAGACATTCCTACCCCATGGGCGAAACCAAGTGGTGAAGGTCTGAGCGACCATTTCAAAATTATCCCCAATTTTTCAATTGAATCCATTTCCACTTCACATTAGTTTGCGAATTTATAAAGCTATTATTCCGGAAATAATGTTATACGCAAGCGAAGTTTGGGGTTATACAGATCCATCATATTTCATATTTACAGACTGCTTTACGGAGCATTTTCGGTACAGATTCTAGGTTCCCTTCTGTTATTCTACGTGAAACTTCCGGCCTAGAGTTTATCATTGACACCATTAGGGTGATGGCAATTAAGGTATACACACTTTATGTCGGCCACCTTAATGAACTCATTCGCGCCCTTGGCGACTATAATCCAAGAAGTGGTCGCAAATCAGCGGTCCACCCTCTGCCAAAGGAGGTACTTGGTACAGGATGACCTTAGGGAGCAGAAAAACCCGCCTCGGCGAGCTTGGTAGGACATTTCCTTTTAATCAGCCAATAACTCCTATTCTCCTTCCTCAACAACGCCTCGCCAATCGGCTGACGGATTCCAGTAGTTCCAATGCAGCCTTGGACGTGTCGACACTTGGATGGTAGGCCAGATGCCCTTCCATCATGCACTAGCGAACAAGCAAACCCACGTGTGTTGGTAAAGTAGGTGCAGGGGTAGTACTTACATCCCACTCGATTCCATTAACCCCTAAACACACCAGACAGATGAGAAGACAGAGTAATGGGAGAAAAGGCGCAAGGTGGATAACTGCACCCCACCATCCGGCTCCATACCAACCAAGCAGCCGGTCCGAGAATTCGCTGATATCAGAGAATGCCTTAAGTATTACTTGGCTTAATACCCTTGTCCTTTTTGTTATTTAAATGCATGCCATGTTTAGTGTGGAGATCTCGGCCGGCTTTGATCATGCTAATTATTTTTACATGTTTATACTTTCTGCATATAGAGGTTATGTTCAAGTTCACTTGGGATGTATGTTGATTCACCCATAAATTAGGAAGTTGATCATATCTCTGAGGAAGTTTTATCACGACTACGTTTGTATTAGTTAAGGTATTTATTGCAGCTTCAAGATGAGGGATCACATTTTCTGATTCTCCATTAGCAATAACGATACTAGCAATAAGTACTGCACAATCGTCTTTTGTTAGTTTAACGCAATTTGCACTTATATTTTTACACACTTCACTTATTTTTACATCTGGTTTTACTAGTGCACTAATTTCATAGGAATTATCTTCATTTTTCAGTTAAGTATCTTCCATGGCTGTCGGCAAATATTTGTAGACTTCCGCGCGATTTCCTTTGGCTGGGTCTTCATATTCTTGGTTTGAGAGAGATGTTTCGTACCTTATTCTACCCACGTTCTTCTTGTAGCTGTTGCAGAGCCTCGTAATTATTCCAGGTATTTATATATAGGAGATAATCTGCGACTTGACATCTTGGTTGTATGTTTCGGCACAGTCCACTGCCTCAGGTTTTATTTGCAAATGAATGGCATTATTTGTCTTAAGTGTTTGTTCCAAACGGAGTATATCCTGTATTAGGTTTTCAATAATCGTACGAAGCGTCTTGTTTTCCTTATACAATGCAATGAATTTAGAGGAGTAGAATAATCCAAATTAGTGTCGGTTTTTGCGTCGTCTTGGCAACCGATACAATTCCACTCATTTAAGACTGAGTTTTGTAATGCTGGATCAATTTTGCCTAAGCGAAAATTATGATTACATTTGCAAAACTTGCATACTGCTCAGTTTTTTACGTCTTTTTATTTTTTTCAGGACTGACAGGTATTCGCGGAAAAACCACTGTATTTGGAGCTATCATACAAAGTCTGTACACTGGTCGCCATCTTAGGGTTCATATATGGATGGTGTATTATCATTAGGTTTCATGTTGTATAAACCCAATTTTTTACCATGTCATTATAAACCAATTGTTAGAAGTACAGTCTTATATGGTAGGGAAGTCTGACAGGTTAATGTGGCAATGGTTCCACAAGAGTCTCACGAAGAGAATCAGAAATTATGCAATATGAAAAACAAATGGGAATAAAAAAACAACACCATAGAATTAGAGGGCATTTTAACAAATTAATATGATATGAACTTCTAATGCGAATGAATGAAGAGATATTACCACGATTGACATATGAAGGGATTCCATCAAGGAGACGGAAAAGAGAAAGACCACAGATAACAGAAGAAGAGTATCAGGAAGCGATGGAAAGTAGTCACTTAAATGCAATAGACGGACCGATCAGAATTATTTTCAGCAGTTTATCCCATATATCTAAGGCAAATTTGTATACACTTGTATATATCTCTCAGTATATGTTGATACATTGGCGGCATAAAATAATAATAATAATAATAATAATAATAATAATAATAATAATAACAATAATAATACAAAAAGAAACAAAATAGTTTGTAACAAATACAGAAAATGCAATTAGAAACAATATTGAAAGCATCGGAAGCTAGGTCGCCATTCTCTATGTGGCTTGAAAATGGAGCTTAAATCGTAGCATGTCAAAAATATTTGTCTTACTACCACATCATAAGCATTATCGCCAACGTTTCAAATTATAATCGCGCGTTTATTGGTAACACAAGTGGCTTTTGTTTACAGTTGTTTAAATAAAACTGTTGGGATGAAAAATGGATACATTTTAAGAGAGTGCTGAACTTTCTCAGTTCAGAAAACAATCATCTTGTTTAATTCTCGTTCAAAAACGCAACAGCTAGTTGCTCTGCTTACTTCGAAATACCGCAATAAGCCACGCATTGGAAAACATGCCATCGAATATCAGCAAGAACAATAAAAAAGAGTCAAATAGCTCACTACATTCTTATGAGTGCTGACTGTAAATTAGGTTAAATTAAAACGTAATGTATATTAGCTTAAAATATGTGCTGAATTAAGCATCTTACCTTAATTTAGAATTAAATTTAATAACAATTTACATTGGCTGATAATTTGTTTTCCATAAATAAGGATAGATTCCGCCACTGATTCAAATCATTCCTACCATTTCTAAGGCGTGGTTAGCGCTACAGGATTTGTTATTTGATTTATTTATGGACGCTGTTTAACATCTCAAGCCACTAGCGTTCCATTTAATTCAGGGCGTGAAACGGCCGATAAATTTTGATCAGAGGCATCTTCTTTCTGGTTTGAGGTTCTTTTACATACCATAAATCTACGATTAGGGACACACCTCCCTTTCAAAGGAAGTCATACTTAGGATTTTTACGCCCGATAAAATCCATCGATCCTGGCCGGAATTGAACCCGCGATCTTGGGTTTACGAGGCAAGTATGGTTCCACTAGACCGGCAGGACCGACAGAGTTACGGGAGGCTTCAAAACTATTTACCGTTATCGGTATCTTGCCAATGACAGCAATTGAGATACTAAACGCTAAGTGCAGGCTGTCATTCATCTTTGATTACTTTAGGCTTTATAGCACCCATGCGCAATGATAAAAAGAAAAGGTAATAAAGTAATTATTGAAGTAACCACCATCTTGAACCTTGCCTTATCTTGGACGATATCTGAAGAACTGGCAGCTGAATCAACTTCGCTGTCATGTCCATAGTTATGAGCCATATATCGTCAGCGTCATTCTGTTCATCTGCAGGGAATTTGTCGTCTTCAAGGTTTATAATAAATCGCCAGGAAATGCCATCTATCATGTTGTTCCATTCCAAGTAATAATATTTCATTGCTTTAGCATTACTACAGGCCATAAACCAGCCCTTCATTGATGCAGACGAAACAGTACCTTGAAATAAAATTTTAAGACGCTGCATTATAAATTAGGTATTCTTTTCAAACTCAAGTGGCCGCTAGGTTTAGGTGAAAGTGCACGTATGGAAGTCTCCGTATTTTGGCACTTTTTACACGAATTCGTTTACCAGATGGCGAAAATGCACAAAGGGGCGAGAGTAAGTATATTTTGCGATAGTGCACATTGTTATAACTGTTAGTATAGGTTATTCTCAACATATACGGAAATTAATGCACACGTCGTTAGAATCAGTTGTTAGCTCCGTCATATTGGATTGGTGTTGTCTATATTGCTAGTATCATATTTTAACTTTATATATAAACTGATTCTAACGACGTGTGCATTAATTTCCGTATATGTTGAGAATAACCTATACTAACAGTTATAACAATGTGCACTATCGCAAAATATACTTACTCTCGCCCCTTTGTGCATTTTCGCCATCTGGTAAATGAATTGGTGTAAAAAGTGCCAAAATACGGAGACTTCCATACGTGCACTTTCACCTAAACCTACCGGCCACTCGAGTTTGAAAAGAATACCTAATTTATAATGCAGCGTCTTAAAATTTTATTTCAAGGTACTGTTTCATCTGCATCAATGAAGGGCTGGTTTATATATATATATTTGATTGCAACTAAGTGTTTTTACTGTGATAAGTGCTAAAAGTATACTGTTAAGTTGCGGCTTGCATCAAATCTCGGCTCCCGTTGTTTGCTAGATAATGCGTAAATAAGTTCAGTGAAGTGCATTAATCTAATCAAACAAATGTAAGTGCAATAGTGTTTGTAGTGCAACTGGTGTAAGGAGCGAATACAACAATGCTCTACATATTTTTAAATTACGCTTTAATGAATGTTTTTCTATAAAAGTCAGAAAAAAATGAGCATAACATGACCAGAGATTGGTTAAGGTATTAAGGCACAAATGGAAACAAAAGGTAGAGATAAATGGTAGCAGTTTAATGATTGTGCATTTCAATTAAATCAGGTTTTAAGTTCCCTGTGTTTACAGTTTTAAACTAATAAGCTGTATTTAAGCTAAAGATAAAACAAAAGTAACAAAATTCATTACCACATATATCCAAATACACAATTACATATAGGAAATGGTAATGGTATACTACAACAAACGTATCATTACATTTATTGGCCTACAAATAGATGACTATCTGAATTGGAAAGTTCATATTGATCCTATCATACATAAACTGCTCTGCATGATATGCATTTCCTGCATTATTAACCATGAAATTACTGAAGTTAATCTATTATACCAATTTTAAATCAGTAATGAAATATGTAACTTTTGGGGGGGGGCCTCGGTTGCAAGTAAGGTTTCTTTCTATTACATAAAAAAAGCAATACGAATAACTTCAGTTGCACATAGTAGGCATTCATGAAGAAATCTTTTTAATCACCTGGAAATACTAACTCTTCATGTGACTATGTGCTATCACTTACGACTTGTTATGTAAACATAAAGTAACTTTAGTAATAAAGCATGATATTCGAGACAAAAATACAGGACAAAAGGGAAATCATTATGAATGCATTTTAACATACAAAATGCTCCGGTCATTATTATAACTTTCAGCATTATTGTCTATAATGTAAATCTTGGATAGGTTTAGTTAGCTGTACAATTTTATAGAAGGCACACGTTACCTTTCTGAGACCAAAACAATTATTTTAACGTAGCCATTCCTCATTTCTCTTTTCCTGGGTTTCAATTTGGGAATGTGAATAATTCTTCCTAATGACAATTAGATTTTCCACTACTACAGGAGAGTTTGGTAATATGATGGGGAGAAGGTGCTCTTTAAACCATTTCTGAAAACGTACGCTGTGCAGCTCTTCGCGACTTTAGTGGATTTTGAACAAAATTTCATGAGAGGATTTGGCAAGAATCCTGTTTTTCCCACCAGCATGCAGAACTGCTGATTTGTAACCATAATAAGTTGGAATTTGGAATTTTAATGTTTTTGCTATTGCCATAAAAGGTTCACATATTTTCCCTAGTCACATGTACGTTTACCCACGTCTCGTCCAAAAAATCTACTAGTCTCTCCGAGCCTGTTATATACTAATTTTTTCTAAGAAATTAATAACGGAGAGATATTATGCTGCTGCGCTCCGTTAAGAACCTGCGATTGTCATTATTCTTCAGTAATGAAACCATACATATTTGTTTTCCATAGTGAGGGGGTAAGAAAAGTTGAATTTTAAATTCTCTCTTAAGGCCAAAAGATATCTTTAGCGCCGGAAAAAAAAAACTCGTGTAAACAGACCTATAACACATTTTTTAATGTATCTTGAACGAATTAATCTAGTCTAGTAATAGTACATTCAAGCTTTTCCTTTTATGAAAACTTTTCCAAGTAAGCAAATAATGCCCATTCTTATAGCTTTCAATGTTTTCTCCAGAACTCTGTATACGGGAATCGAAACCTCTCATTTCACTTCGAAAGGAATTATATACTTAGCTCACTATTTTTTTTTTTTTTTTTTCCGAGTTGAGGGGCTGTCCTCTTCCAACGATGCAAAATTCGAGAACCAAACACATGAAAAGTATTAAAAGTATCACTATATCCATGGTAACAGCACTAAATAATACTCATGTTATTCTTTACTGAAACTAAATGTTCTGTTTTTTTCATAAACGCAAGTAAAACGAAACATTTACCACACTCAAACTGTCATACTAACTCTAAGTAGTAAAAATAGCAAGATTTCTCAGGGCATGCAAATTCGGAAGGTTACTGCCATCAACGCATTTGGATCTGAAACACAGCAGTTCAAATGTGGTTAGGAAGTTTCCTTCTTTACAAAATACAGACCACGGCATTCCCAAGTCCTGAAATATGTTGATGTTGGCAACAATATAGCCGAATTTTCTTCCCACTGTGCTCGCTTGATATTCGGAAGGCTTCGGCAAGGAGCCAACATTACCAAATAAAGGCTACTGACGTTTCGGCAGTTCAAAACATTTTATATATTATTAACCAAGGATTGCTTATATATATATATATATATATATATATATATATATATATAACCTTCGTTTGTTTTTCCTTTAAAATACCGTGTGTGACACCCCCTTTGCAAATACGTGGGCAGTTGCAAAGTTATAGGTTAGGGCTACTCTCTATTACGAGTAGATAAGCTTTTTCTGAACTCAAAACATATACTTCGCATTTCATTAATTATATCCTTAGCTTCCTCAATACATGTGAAGCTTTAATTCTAGCATTTTAACTAATACAATACTAGTGGAGCATGGACCCCTCCTTAACAGCGCCTATAAGTAAACAGAATGAACGGAAATAACTTACCTGATTATTGTTTGGCGTTGGTATATTTGTTTTTTCCATGCGAATAACTTTGGTAGGATCCCCATATTCGCTGTATATAAGTTTGTGTGCCATTATGCTATTATGTCGAACAAACCTAGCATTTAATTTAAATGACCTGAAGTTGCTTTTATTTACTCTTACGAGAGATGTACATAGTCTTGTAAAACACTTTGCCATTATCCTCTTATCAAATTTAGCGTAGTTCCAGAACTTAACCGCAAACGGGAAACGGACTTTGTTCACGGCACTTTAAAACGTAATGCTAAGGTTTGCACAGCCACCACACATCAGTTTATGGTCTATTCCGGTCACGCCGGAAGTTTGTGTTTGCAGTAGTCAGCTGCTCAAAGTATACAATAGAAAGTTAGGTTATGAATTATATTTTAAAAAGTACCTTTCCTCATTCTAGAACTTAGATTTCATGCATTCAGGGTTTTACAGTGATAGTTCCACTTTGCACACAATATGCGAATATAGATCAGTGCTGGACATTAAGATAATTGGGACTTTTTGGCGTACATCATGGATTCTTGCATTGGGTACAAAACTCTTTACCATATGTCTTGTGTTCCAAAGTTAATGAAATAAATTCGTTTTTCGCTGCTATTGTGGGACCACTGTCTTAATTGAACAGCCGGCTAAGTTCTTTTTGTTAATTTATACGCGCAAGAGTTCATATAATGCCTACCAACATAACGATTAAGACTCACTTGGCGTTACAAGCTGAATCGAATGCTAGTGCTGTAATCTGGCAGTAGTGGAATGAGCTGCTGGAGGAATATCCTGCTGCTAGTCTGCCGCTGGCCAATCCTGATTAACCGGGAACTTTCTTTTAAGAAATAAATAGGAACGTGGTAAAGAATTTATAGTTTACTTAATGTGACGTTGACAAACCAGTTATTTTCATTGCACACCTGTAATTTATTGTAATAAATGTACATTTTTAACCGGGAGCTTTCTTTTGAAAAACAAATTCAAACGTGATAAAGAATTTATTGGTTTACTTAATGTGACATTAACGAACCAGCCGTTTTTATTGCACTCCTGTAATCTATCGTAAGAAATGTACAGTGTTCCGAAGAACATATGTTTGAGTTTGGAAATGCAAAAATATCTGTGTAACCAATCTTTTATTATGTGCAAATTTATAATATTAAACGCAAATAATTGTCAAGGTAAGGTTTATGAGGTTAGAATGACGATTTTAAATGAGACTGAGTATGTGAACAAATTATTAGGATCTTGTAAGGCTTCCACTTAGTTTGTTCAAATGCTACATGATCAGTTCAATGAATGAGACGTTTAATTTAAATGAGATATTAATTAAAATGTCAGTGCTGGTGGATTCACGGAATCTCTTGCTGCTAGTGCTAATGGAATGTGAGATAATGTCATTTAAGTCATTCTGTTAGCAATTCACAAATGTATTATAAGTATTTTAGAGCTTTGTTTTGAGAAGTAAATACGGGCGTGATAATGGATTTATTGGTTTATTTAATGTGACGTTCACGAAGCAGCTATTTTCATTCCTCACCTGTAATTTATCGTAATAAATGTAGTGTTCACAGTAACATATATTTGAGTTTGGATATGCGAAAATATCTGTGATGCCAATCTTTTATTATGTGCAAAATCATAACCTTAAGTGCAAATAATTGTCAAGATAAGGTTTATGAGGTTAGAATGGCGATTTTAAATGAGATTGAATATGTGAACAAGTTAACAGGATCTAGTAAGGCTTCCATTTAGTTTGTTCAAATGCTACATGTACAATGATGATAAGTTTAATTTGAATGAGATATTAATTGAAATGTCTAACATGCGATTAAACAAAGATACAAGCATTGTAAAGAACTCAAAACAGATTTTGGCATATTTTTTCATCAACTATCAAATTATGTACAGAGTGGAAATAAACAGATATGACATTGTTGAGTTTTTACTAAAGAAAACATCAAATTCTGAATAATATATATTTCACAGTAATATGCATGCATTTTAAAGTAACCTTGGAAACTTTTAACACAACTTTTACAACGGATCATATTTTATAACAGAGGAGCTTTATTTGAACCATTCACTGTTCAAACCTGCTAGTGCTTACTAAACAAGAAAGATTACTAGCACTTTTAAACCTTATGTATGCAAAATCAAGTTAAACGTTGAAAAGTAAATGGTATAACATAAATAAAGAGGGAAAATCATTCTGAAGCTTTCATTTTGTATTTAGCAAATGCCACATTTAGTTTTAGATCAATGCAGTTGATCTTTCACTCCATGTTATCCATTCAATTTGCAAGTGCACCATGTCTTGTTTTTAAAAATCAAGAGCCCTGTCCTGGAATGGTTTACATGAAGTCACAGAAAATAAAAATAAGGCATCATTATTATATGAATGTGCATAATATATTTCAGCAAGAGAGGTAAAACAATTTATATTGCAGGTTGCAAATAACTCAAGTGACTAAGGGTTTGTAACATTGTGAGGTTGTTACGTCACAGAGAAAATTGGCCCAGACCTTGTTGTTGAGTCAAGTTTTCACTGTTTATTCAAGGGTTAAGTGCATCTCAGATTTATGCATATTTGGGTTACAATTGTTTTAAAAGTAACCATTGAAACTTTTGTGGACACAGGTAAATTAAACAATAATAGTGAAGGAGGGAGGCAGTGGAGATTATAAATCAGAAATAAAAGGTTGTAGTTAAAGGAATGTTGATACAATACCTTCAGAGAAAATTAAAAAACAAAAAATATGCTTCTGCAATTTTTTTTAGATCAGTTTATATAAATCTTAATTAACTTTTAAAGCATGGACTTAGATGAAGATGAAAATGCTACTTCATCAGCTGGAAATAATAACAGTGAAGATCACGAGTCTTTTACATTCAAATTGGAAGTGTATGAGGATGATTCCTTAGATGATCTCTTCATAGGCTCTGGAAATTGTAACATCTAACAATGGGTCAAGTGGCAGAGAACATAAAAAATATGAAAGATGTAAGATAAGTGTTAGTGAAATTTTTTTTTAGTTATAGTACATCATACATACAATAAATAATTGAATTCATTTTTTTCTGAAACTGCGTGTGTCACTTTTTTGCAAAATGGAGTTATTGTCTGGGACCTGCATATTAAGTGTGGAGCTGTCATTTCCAGACAAAAGTACACATGTCTACCTATACTTACTGAGTGCTGTTTGATAGAGAAAATGCACATGTCATTGATATTTTTGTATACCTCAAAACTATGTTTTTCTGACATGTGCAGTTTTAGAAAAAAATCAATTCAATTATGGGTTATTACTTTCATAGACTGCTTTCTAAAGGGCAGAAAATAATCTAAATTGGGATTTTCAATTAATACTTATATAGTTATTACAATTATCTGTCAGAAACTGTTTTTTAATGCTGGAAATAATATCGAGTCATTCAGTTACTGGATAAGAATGTGGTGGCAAAGAACTGCATCTCCCAATAAGCCATCACTTAATGTCAGACTGCATGACTTGGGGCAGAAGAGCAGGACTTATCAAACTGCTACATTGGCCTTGTGTCTCAGGGCACTCAATCATTGACGCTGATGACCTGAGATGTTAAAGAGCGTCCATAAATAAAATCACTCAATCATTGTCATTTGAACATTGAAGGAAGGAAACAATTCATGTCTGCTCATTCTGTCAGGAGATTATTTTAAGAGAAATCATAATAAGTTCACTTTGCAATACTATTCATTATCCACTCACTTTAGATAAATTAAAGGATAGATATAAATTGTCAAAAGATCAATTTAATTTTTCAAAGAGAACTAAGAAGAGTAAGGGTAATTTCATAAGCAGATGCCAGATATATGTGGAAAATGAAGGTAGGCAACTCCAGCACCTCCTTGTGTGACATGGGTTAATAAATTAATTATTAAGTGATTTAGAATGTATTATACTCTAATGCAGGCTCTTGCAACTGGATTAGTGACCTTGGAACCTCATGTGAACACCAGAAATCCCGAGGGGGATCTGCAAATTTGGTCCTGCTCTGGCAGCTCAGTTGTTTGACAACTCCAATTTCAACAAATGTCTCTCAATTACAAGGGTATTAAACCTGCTAAATTAAACTGTGTTTAAAACTATTTCGCCTAACAGAAGCATACTTTTCATTAATATGTGCATTAGAGTTTGCAAATAGAAGAAAGCTGAATAATTTTATGCAGAATCTCTTTGAAAGTGGTTATTTACAGTTCCTAAACAAAGAAGAAATGTGCATTGTTACGTCCTGTTTTGATATTAGAGTGGTGGTTTGGAAATCACAATGCATGTTTAAATGTACTATTATCTATTAAAATATAAGTGCGACATAATGGGGTGAAATACCTGGGGGGACAATAAGGAATTGAAACTGTTTCAGTTCCCTAAAAATGCTGAGCGGTAAGGAACATTTTAGCATGTTTATGGCTATTTGTATTTGATTCTTGAAGATACAAATGCACATTGCATTGAAGGAACTGCATTGACCCAAGTAACTTATATTTAAAATGATATGTTTAAATATGCTGTGCATATGTATCTTGTACAAAATGTGTTAAATGAGTAAAAGATTTTTTCACAGTATTTCAACAAAATATATTGTAAATTCATAAGTTTATAACTGGATAGCATTTTTCTTCTAATTCCCCTTCTTTCCCTCAAAAAATATAGTAATAGTAACAGTGAACACAATGGAGTATAAAGTAAAATGTGCTTTCTTAATTCATTTATATAGAAATATCATTGCAATGACATTATTTAAAGTTTTAAATATTATCAAAAGTGACAACAGTTTAATTACTGATGAGTACTATTTAGAGTAGATTTTAAATTAGATTTTTTCAAAACTGATTTATTAAAATGTTTACATTTTACATGTTAGGGGATTTAAAGAAAAACAAGGATGTTATTTTACTGCTGTGCTATAAGTCCTATATGCATTTTGTAACTCATATTTCATTTCAGATATAAATAAGCTTTCAGCCAATTTTTTGGGAAACACATGGAAGAAAAATTGATTACATGTGTGCTCGCCATTTCGACAAAAACAGTTTAGGGATAACATGTAAATGAATAGTATACATTCACAATCTATTAGCAAATGGAAGTCGGCATACTTAATTTATAATTTCATATTTATTGAAAAATTTAAATAAATGCAAATAAGCAATTAATGAATGAGGCTAAAGTGCAATTTATTAATTCTTTTTAATGCATTTCTTGAAACTTATTTCTGTAGCCCTTTATTATTATGATATAGTGTTAAATAGTATATTTTGCAAGTAATTTAGCATATCCATTCTGAAAACCATTGCTGTTCTAACAGATAAATAGACAGTAATGTTTGAAACATTTTGCTTCTGCTAAAATAAAACAATAATATTGAATCTGCAAAACTACTGCATTTGGAGGAAAGGGGTTGACTTTACTAACTTGATAAATAAAATGCAGGCTTTCCTGCATTATCAGTGGTTTTTATTTGTAACGATAGTTTATTAATGTTAAATTACTGTGCTTTTTTTTTTTTTTTTTTTGAGTAGTGTTTAATGCCCGTTTTTACTGCTGAGGCACCACAGGGCGGTGACACTGATTATACATGAGTTGAAATGATATATTGGGAAGGATATTTTTTTTTTTCAGGAAAGAAACCTTCCAGGCCTAAGTTTAGAGTACCTTCCTGGCATTTGCCAGTCATGAGGACTGAGGAAAACCTGGAAAAAACCCAGTTAGGAAGAAGGTGTTGCTGCTGATGAAGAGAAGATGAATGCTATGCCAAAGAACGAGTGGCATACCTTCCAAAGGCAGAGGTGCTGATATATAGAAATTGCTGTAGTGCATATCTTAAAAATTTTGTAGTGACTCCCATACATATTAATATTCATTCACATCAGTAATATTTAATAGTGCATTTATAATAGTTATTTATTGCATTAGACAATGGCCAATTGAATCAGCAAAGCAAATAAATTGTGATTTTTGCTTAGCTGCTGAAGATTTATCCTTATTGTTAGAAACTTCTCTGTATATTAGGTAGATTTCTGCTTCTGTTTGCCATCCTGGTGAGCTTAAGAAATATTTTGCAATAATTATCATTCAGCAGTCTGAACATCAAATTTACCATAAAACTTGTAGTTAATATATAAAACAGAACCATGCGGTTTTATAGTAATCTATTGAGAAACTCTTAGTTAAACATGTAGGAATTGAAATAGAAATATTTGTGGGCCCATAGTAGGTCGTCAATTTGCAACGGTATTGTTATTGTTGTTTCAATGTAATGGAAATGAATGGGATCTCAGAGTAAATTTTGGACTGTTTTTAATGACTTAAAGTCATTAGGGGGGGGAAGGAGATTGTTCACTGTAATAATGAAGTTTGGCACTGGTTGAACATTTAATTTATTTTATAACTTGGAAGGTTCTGGAACATGCTGTTCTTCAGCAGATTATAGTTCACGGTATTCACTCACGTATTTATTCACTTGAACATGATGGTGATTATTGTTGCTATTACGTTGCACTGCCTGACTGACTCTTACTGCTTTAGAATGACTTAGACTGCCTGCTTTCCAAATGACCAAAATGAATTTTGAATGAATAACTTCTGACTGCCTGCTTTCGATTGACCAACTTTCAACTGCTGTAGAAATAACTCCTGAGTGTATGCTTAACTTCTGACCCTGTACTCCAGTTTTCTATAACATCGCCACGCCTCTCGCTAAATTAAATTCCCTCGATTATTATTCTATTCCTTAGCTATAGGTTTGCTATTGGCTATCTTAAAATATTCATTATGTTGCTAAGTTCTCATTCGTTGACTTTTATTTGATGCCCATTGGCTAAAATTATTTTCCCCCTTCTGATCTACAATATCTTCCCACGCTTGAGTTTTCCAAGAATGGCCTGTCATAAATTTCAACACTTTTTTCACAAACTTGATTTCTAAAGTAATATCTTTTTCTTCCCTTAGTTTAGATGAGGTCTTACTTTCTACAAAAAGTGTGTCTCTGCCCACGGTAAATCCTTTTGAAAAAGGGCAAGTACTATTTCCAATTGAACCCTAGCTATTTGCAGTGTTATTACCACTGATGCCAAACAGGTGTCTCGGCTGGACTGTGCATGAGGTTGACAATGGGTAAAGTTTAATGAAAGACCTTCCCTCAGGTATGCTAATGGCTTCCTACAAAGGCAGCAGTTCCATTCCCTTTACAAACATAACAAACATATGGTATAATGAAAGATAACTTGAATATTACTTGCTAATCAAAAAAACATGTCTACAAACATACATTAATACATATAACACTGGGGTCCTCATTTTAATTGTAATATTAATACTGGGGTCCTCCCTTTAATTACAATATTAATACCTTTGATTACCTGAAATAAGATACAATTATTATAGTTGTTGTCAGAAGTAATTATACTTAAAAAGGAAATTTTGGGACATTTCCTGCTTCAGAATTGAGATGCAAAGTAACATGTAATTTTCAAGTGTTTTGCCCTGTGAGTAATCTTAAAGATTATATCCTATAAGCAGCAGAGTTATTAACAGATAATTAAGGCTTACATTTGATGAGAATCTGAAGAGTAATTGGATTTTCAGGATCATGTTATACAGCTCACATATGATTTATATAATATATTATTTAGTTAAGGTTTAATGTCATTATTTATGTGACTTGTTACAGAGCATTTTTACAATTTGCTTTATATATCTTTTTGCTTATTTGTAATCTACAACATTCTGAATCTATATGAAGTAGAACTTCATAATTACTGCATTTATCCTTGCCAAGTACTAACTATATGGTCAAGATAGTGAATAGAATGATTTAAACTAATGTAAGCTCATCATTACCTTCACGCAATCTGACCAGGTGGAATTCAGTTCTGTGACATTACTCTTGCAGCTCACTAGGCCCAGTGCCCTAACCATGAGTTCCGTGGTGATGGTCATTGGTTACATCTTATATACATAATAAGAAATTACTGTATAAATCTTATAAAAATAAAAGAAATTTTCAAAAAGTGCCCTGACAATATAAACATTAAGTATGCTGTACTTAAATTAATCTTACAACTAGACCCAGTACTTTTGGCAATATAGCAACAGTGTTAAAATAAGTTAATTATTAACAACCATGTCAAAGTATTACATTGCATTTGTATGTGTGAAATAGTTTATAATTCCTGAATTTGTATGTGAGCATTAGATGTAATTTATTACATAACTGCCTATAAAGTGCATCTCCTTTAAAACTATAGACAACATTAGGTCTTCACAATGTGAATGTTATCTAGAGGATGGAATGTTACTTATGTACACTATAACCTTCAATATAACACTTTATATTGGTACCACTATTGACTTTAAATAAAATTACATGTATTGTTGTACAGAGTAGTACATTGTCATTGAGAGGTTTATTTACTTACATTTTTAAGCTCTTCATTATATACAAAGACCGTTTACATTTTTAGGTTATGTACAGGCTGTGTACAAAAAATAACATTACATTTTACTTCATATATCCTTCCTAAATCTGCTTAGAATTGAGTTAAAAAGATCAGTTATTGTCAGATTTTAAAAATGAGCTTTCTGGTGCAATGTTACATAATGGATGGGTACTTGACAGGATAATCTTCTAATTTATTTAACTTGCAGTTTCTAACAGTGTAGTAGTAAATGGGCAACCTTAACGCCAAAAGTAACTCAGTAGAAAGCATGTTTGTAGTTCATCACAAAAGGACAAAAGGAAATGAACTGTAAAGTACCAATATAACACATAAAGGAAATGAACTGTAAAGTACCAATATAACACATAAAGGAAATGGTAATGGAATGGGAAAAGATATGAGCTTTTAACACTAAAGAGAAATTTGGAAGCCAGAAAGAAATATTTTAGAAATGTCCAGCTAAAACAAACGGGGAAAAAATTGGCAATAGAAACTCACTTTTGGGAACATAAGCATGAAATCAAGCAAGAAGCAATTTTTGTTGAAAGAAATACATAGTCCAATAGACCTATCCATGTGGGAAAAATTTTCATTCCAAAAAGATCAAGACAAATTAATACATTTTGACTTTCCATCTCTGGAATTTAGTAAATTCTTATTCCCTATGTAAAATATACATGTTCCTAGACTGAATATACTTTTAGTTTCCGTATAAAAATAGTTTTATTACTATATTGATATTTATTCCTGTTTCCTGGCATTTCTCTAAATTTGATACTTCTGCTTTGAAATTGATAAAATTCAGCACAAAATGTTGCGAATAATTAGGTATCAGAAATCCATGCCCTAAGAACCTGATTAAAATAAATACGAGGCGGTATCCACAATATTCGAGACTGGTGCTGTCATCTCAAAAATAGTTGCAGTAAAGTTTTGTACCGCTAGGTGGTAACACAAGCACATCTGATGAGTGAGTGAGTGTGTTAAAGTTTCATGCAGCCTGGGTACATGTGTTGAGATTCTATAGTACTTTTCATGATGCTCTGTGTGTGTAGTGTGTGGCGATTTTACGATGGATTCAAGATTAGAACAGTGTGTGCATCAGATTCTGTGCAAATCTCGTGAAAAATGCTATGAAGATCCTCGTAATGATTCAACAAGTATTTGGGGGACAAAGCATGAGCCGTTCACATGTGTTTGAGTGGCATGGTCGTTTCGGGGCCGGTCGTACAGCTATTGAAGACGATGCTCACACCGGTAGGCCCGGTGCACAACGCCTGACATTGTTGCCAAAGTTCAACACCTCGTTCGTGAGGAACGAGTTGAACCATTGAAGACCTCGCTCATGAAGTGGGAATTGGTTATGGGACATGCCAACGAATTTTAACTGATGAATTGGGCATGCATCATGTCACCGCAAAATTTGTGCCAACGATCCTGACTGCTGATAAGAAGGAGCAGCATGTTGAAGTTTGCATGGAGCTTCGTCAGGCCGTATCCAATGACCCAACCTTCTTGTCCAGGGTCATTACCGGCAACGAGAGCTGGATGTACGCTTATGACTTTGAGACAAAACAATAATCTTCCCAGTGGAAGAGCCTGACTCACAAAGACCCCCCCCCCCGCCCAAAAAAAAGAGACAAGTCAAGAGCAAAGTCAAGAGCGTGCTCCTTGTTTTCTTTGATACCAAGGGGATTTTGTACAAAGAATTCGTCCCACCAAATCAAACAATGAATTCCAGGTACTACTGTGACGTTTTGCAACGGCTCCGTGAAAATGTGCGAAGACGACGGCCCGAAATTTGGCGACAAGGGAACTAGCTGTTGCATCACGATAATACACCCTCTCACAACTCCTTGTTCACTAGGAGCTTTTTGACGAAAAACAACATGACTGTTGTCTCCCACCCACCGTACTCGCCTGATATGACACCCTGCGACTTTGCTCTATTCCCCAAGTTGAAAGGACGTTCGACACAATTGAAAGGATTCATGAAGAAACACTGTCTGTGCTAAACAAACTCAAAGAACCCAATATGCACTTGGAAAATGGCAGAATCGCTGGGACCGGTGTATACGTGTGGAAGGGAACTACTTCGAGGGTGACGGCTGTCATTGGTCTCATCAGTCCGGAATATTCTGGATACCACCTTGCACATTCAGTGATTTAAAATAACTAAATATGTTAGAAAATAAGACATATTACTATAAAGCTATTTCAAATGTACTCATATATGTTTAAAGTAACTTACATAAGTTCATGGACTTGGAAATACCTGGTTGCTCATTATAGAATGTCATAACTGCATTACGGTTGACAATAAAAGTGTGTAGGATGCTTTGGAGTATCATTCATTGTGTTGTCCATCAGCAATGGCTTATAGTATAGAAAGCCCTGTTATATCAATCAATGTTAAGATAGAGGCTTTATGTTGAGATCTGTTGAGACTTTGGCAATGTATAAGCAGCTGCTTCCAATGATTAACAAAATCAGTTAATAAAACACAAAAATGTTCATACTTTTTTCAAATAAATATTTTTGTAATGTTGATACAGCATTGGTTTGGTGGCACTTATACTTCACTTACCTGATTTTTTATAATTTTCACCAAACCAAACCTATATCAACATTATTTTATTACTGCCTTTTTTTGTAGTACTAAACATCTTCGTGCCATGCTTGTTACTAAATTAAAACTTAATGTAGCAAGAGAGGAATATCCAAAGACATTGTTCTGAGTATTTCAATTCCTGATGATGCTTTTAGAGAAAAACTTTCTGTACAGTGATCATTTGTCCTCAATAACATGACACACTTGCATTCTCCTCTATGTGATGAGATGTATGTGCAAGACACATGTTACAAAAATCAAATTAGGAAAAATTCCTATCAAAATTGAATCTGATATTATTGTGTTACATATCCCAATTCATAACTAATAGAAGCTCATTATATATCCAATATTATCTGGCCATAACATATTCATAGAATAATGTAAAACTGAGTATCTTTTGTGCTGTTTATGACCTCCAACTTTTCAGCATTAAAAAGATAGGTCCTACTATTATTATTTGATAAGGTATACCTTTCAGAGCCTAATGTTTCATTAATAGTAATCAACTGACAACTTAATGAATTTCAAATGTATAATATTACTTTCGTGAAATTAGTTACATAGATTTTGAGCAGTATACTTCATTAGGTAACAACCTGTTTAATGTTTCGGTGTAAACAATGCTTTAGGGTTAGATTTTTTTATTTAGAAAGAGAAATATCAACTACTAGAAAAGCCAGAGACAAGTCAGAAGAAAATTGGGATATTTTGATTCCAAATTGTCCTATAGGCATTTTAATATTGCCTCATTTTTGCCATTATTCTGTGTAATTATATGCAGGAAACATTTGTCTTTGCCTATTTTTTATCACACTCCTTACAGGGCAGTAATTTGCCATGTGCAGAAATAAATGCTTTTGAAAATTAATTTTGTGAAAATTATAGTCTTCCTGCACTATTTAGCTTTTGGCATTATTAATTTAATAGTGATATGGCAGTGTAAATATAACCATAAGCAACTCACTTCACATAATACTTGCCAATTTAATGTGGAAAACTCAATGTGTGCCTACTTCAGGAGCAATAAGACACATTACATTTTTAGCTGACATATATCCCAGAAAAAAGATATATTCATGGAATTACAAGGGGGAAAAACAAATCACTGGCAAGAGGTACCATTGACAAAGAATGATTAAGTTAAGATACTAACCCTGCTATTATGACTCCTGTCTAATGATGCAAAAATATACTATCCTTCTTGAGATTTCAAAACCAACTTGAGGTAAAATAAAAAGCACAAAATTTATAACATGGGGAGGATGACATCATAGCGAACATGATCTATATTTGTAATCATGGCTCTCTTTAGACCAGTATGAACAGGTCATCATTTTACTAAATATTGACTAGTAAACATATTGAAGAAATGAAAGGAAAAATCAAATTGACAAATGGGAATGCACAACAAATATAGAGAAAACTTTTGGTTGTGCAACAGGCTTATTTGGTCGCCTGGCTGACAGTGAGTGAGGTAAGAACATTTAAAGCTCATACATGCTATTTACATGCACTCGAAATATTTGCTGTAGTGAGCAATTTTGAAACATTAAAGGCCTTAGAAATTTATGAAACAAATCTTGTTATTCTTGGTATTTGATTTCTGGATATGCTCTTACACATGCTAAAAAAAAAATTATTTTACAACCTGGATCCCACACCACTTTGAAATTTGATAATGTAAAACCCATTTATAACAAAGGCAATAGAATGGCCTATGATAGTTAAAGGCCCATTTCTTTTATTCCTATCATCTCTAAAATTTTATATCTTAAACAGCTTTATTCCTCAACTTTTAGGTATTCATTTTTTACACTATCTGCATTCACTTACACAAAAGTAAGACGCGTTTCCGGAGAATCTCTCCCATCTTCAATTGCTCACTGAACCTGCAGTTCCTCGAAACTATGGCTGGACAAATGGATGTTCCTGTGGTGGCCTCTGTTAGTTGCAGTAGGAAGATGCCGAGGTCATCCATGAGAGGAAACTGGAAATTCATTAGGTGTTCTCTATTTTATAATATGAAAACTTTTTCCCAGGTAGATAACTCCAATGGGCTGTGAAGATGTTTCATTCCTACTATAAAATTGTTTAATAACTCACAATTTGGTTACCACTCTGGGCTAGGAACAATAAAAGCTGCCAGTTCATTCATTAGAAATTGTTTAAATAAGTTAGGCAATTATATGTGATCAATGCCAAGTGGTATGATCTGTCAAAAGCTTTAGACACAGTATCTCGTGAGTCACTTTTTGAAAAGCTATAATACTATGGTTGTGCAAAAGAGGCAGTGCTATTAATTAGGTCATACTGGGTAATCAATTCCAAAATAGAATGTGGTACTTGGTGATGACAGGTCCAACATTTTACCAGTCATATAATGGGGTTCCTTAGGGATCAATTCTGAATCATATTTTCTATATAAATAATTTACCTTTTAATGTTTCTGGTTCCTCTGTTGTCAGTTACCTCTTTCCTGATGTTGTTGATAGGCATTTGTTTTAGTTCAAATTTTTTAGAATTGACAAACATTATGATGGCCATGCAGAGATGGTCAAAGATTGGTGTGATGCTAATATACTCTGTTTAAATAGAGAAAAGATTCAGCACTTAGAACTACACTATGGTAATGGAAGCAACTTAATGCTACTGATTATATAAACTTTCTTAGATATTCAATTGACAGTGGCTTAAATTAAGATTAGCACATTCAAGCTGTAGCGAGTAAATTTTGTAAAGAAATTTAAGAACCTGGAAGTATTAAAGTATTAAAAGTTGTGTATTTTGCTAAGATTCACATCCACTTGTTCTATGGAACATTGTTTTGGGACATCAAAGCTCTGCATATATGTTATTCAAACCGAAGGAGAAGACAGATTAATGTGTGGCCTTCGTTTTCAAAGACACTGCAATTCACATTTTATTAGACTGGTATTATAACTTTTCCATTTTTGTTTTACAATGCTTACTGTATATTAAGGAAAACTATAATAATTATGAAGAATAAGGTGTGCTGCACAGTTACAGTACCAGGTATAGGAATAATTTGTTTAAGTCTGTTCAGATGTAACTATAGTAGAACACAGAAAACCTAGTATTAAATTTCTTTGAAATATTTGATTGCTCTTCCACTCTCTATTTAATATTTTCTTATAACAGATTAAAGAATAAGATTAATGACATACACAGTATTGCTTATATAAAAATGAATTCTTCAATATTTGTAATGTTTCACTGGTTAATTTATAGGTAATCATGTTCCATAGAAATAATGTATTTAAGTACTTAAATGGTTACTATATTTAATATTGTAATGGTGTGATCTGCAGTAAATTGTTGTCATGTATTCTTTTCATTTATATATTCAGTGTTAAATGCTATCATGGGTTGATCAGCTGATTTGCTATTCATTATTGCATTTATCCTGAAAGAATGATCAAGTACAAATACTCAACTGTTTGTTATTTATTCTTTTATCCTTTTTTTAAGCAATGAATAATAGTTAAAGAAAGCTTACTGTATACATCTGTACTACCCAGGTATACCGTTGTCAAATTGTTTATGAATATTGACATTTGTAATGCACATAATGAACTTAGGGCCTCTACAAGAATTAATAAGTTAAAGTAAATTAAATGTAATTAATATTATTGTATGATTTAGTTGAACTACACACTCTTAATGCTTCACTTACTTGTCATATAGAACTAGTTTTGAGAACATTTGGTTCTATATATACAATATGACAAGTGAAGCATTAAGAGTGTGTAGTTCAACTAAATCATACAATAATATAAATTATATGATTGGCTTCACTGTGCAAGTTCCATTTTACATTTTAAATTAAACGTACTACAGAAATGTAAATTTCATTTAAATTCTTTATGAAAAATTTCATCAATTGTTTTTTGGGTGAAAATGAAAGAAAGTATTGTGTATAATAACAAAATTGCATCTGAGGAAAATTACTACATGGACATCAGCTTTACTTTTGCACAGATATGCCTTGCATAAGAAGAAACATTTACTTCTGACTTGTGCTTCACAATGATTGATAAGGAAAAAGGCAGAAAACATTACTTTCAAGAAGTTCTAATTATGCATATAAATGAGTAAAATAAAATATAAAAATAGTAAAATTGCTGTAGGCAAATCAATTACTTGGCAATTATGCTAATTTATGATTATTTTACTATCTATGATAACTCAGAGAATGTGCCAAATAAAGAAATTACTTATTAAAATTATAATTAGGAACCTATAGACATTGTACAATATTTATTAAATTCTAATAGGATAAATTCATTACCAATCTAACACATTTTTTTTGTTTCATTATTATAGGTTTTACAAATTTAAACTAGCCTGCTTTCTTTTAGGCTGTGATATGATTAGCTCTGTGGGTAGATATGAGTTAAATCTTTGTTAGTAGCTTGTATATGTAGATTCTTGCCACCAGCCTTTTAAATTAAAAAACATTCCCTGCTGTGTTTTTAATTCAAAAATATTTTTATTACAAAATTAAAGAAGAAATAAGTCTAAATAATGGCATGTGTTGTATTAGAATGTCATAAGGAAGGACTGGCCCTTAAGCAATCTATAAGGGCTCATATACTTATGGAATTTTGGTACCTATGTAATTTTCCAAGTAACATTCAAGTTATACAGAGCACTAAATTTTAGGTTGAGCTCAAAATGTTTGCTCTAGAGAGAGCACAATAAACTGTATTAGAATATTTTTCTTTTAAATTTTTTACTATATGGAAATTTTTACATGTATGAGGATAAGTCATTAAGTCAGCTACAAATGGATATAGAACTTAAATAAGAGTAATGATTTGAAAAATACTCTTTTTTCTCAACATAATCTCCCAGTACATTAATGCACTTGTCCCATCATTTCACAATCCCCTGAAATCCAGCAGCATAAAATTATTTTGGCTGCTGTCAGGACCAGGCAATAACTTTCAGTTCTACAGTTTCATTGTCAGGAAAATATTCGCCTGAAAGGTGTTTAAAGAGGGCCGAACAAATGGAAGTCACTTGGAGCAAGGTTGGGGCTATACAGAGGATGTTTGAGAACTTCCAGCTTGAAATTCAGCATCTCATTTGTTCTGTTGGTAGTATGAGGACATGTGTTGTCATTTAAGAGCAACACACCTTTAGTCCTGGTCGCTTCTGCTTAATGGACTTTCCTGGGGATGTTTCAGTAGGAATCAGTATTTATGGCTTGTCCTTGAGGCTGGAATGCGGTGAGCAGTATGCCTTCGTGATTCCAGAAGACTGAGAATCACTTCCACACCGATTGGTTTTTACTTTTTTTTTTTTTTTGTCCTACAGGCGATGCAGTATGTTCCCACTGCATCGAAGCACGCTTTGTCTTGGGCTCGTATTGCAACCCAACACTCACCACCTGTAAACAATTCAGACTAGCATATTGTGTCCATCATGGTAACAATTGAAATGCTATAATACCAGACTCATTTACTGTGAAAGAGGAGTGGGGGTCAAAAATTCATAAACAGAAAAGATTAATTTTATGCAAGTTTAAGGAAACATGAAGGTGTTTCAAACTGGTAAAAATACATTTTTCCACATTTTTTGAACCGAGACAAAATGAACATATTCCTGCAGGGGCTAATGAAATGCACTGTTTGTTTTTGTACAGATCACAAAAATGTAAGAATGTCAATGGTGCAACTACATTTCTAATACAATTATCAATAACTTTATAGATGCATTATCACACACTGTCTGTAATCCTCCTTTACCTTATTAACACATTTAACAAAGCTCATGTTGTCCATTATCTGATATACATCCAAGAACTGTTTAACTCTGAGGTTATTGACAAGTAGCATACAAACAATGCGTTATAGTTCAGTGCAATATTTACTTCTGCTTCATCTTTTTGACTAAAACTTTTTAGACAAAGTGCCAAGCAAAATTCTTTTATTACTGTTGCACATTTTCATATCTCAGCAACAAAGTTAGTTTTTTGATGGAATGCAAGGAAAATTTACAACATAGCATTTTACATTATTGAATAGTTTTCTGAAAACTGTTGTTTTGTTATACTAGATTTGGTACAGCGTATGCACTGAAATAATTGCTTAGCCACAATACACCATTTGCCGTATATTTAAAAAAATAAGCAGAAACACATCACAAAATTTGCTACCACCTTGGAACACAAGACTGATTTCACACATTCCCCCCCTCCAATCTGAAGTAGTCAATCTTTTAAAACAAGAATTCAATAATATAAAGAAAATGATCTACTTCTCCATTGGGTCGGTCCTGGTGGTATAGTGGTTACCATACTTGCCTCCTAAACCCAAGATTGCAGGTTCGAACCCGGCCAGGACCGATGGATTTTTTCAGGTGTAAAAATCGTAAGTATGGCTTCTTTCGGAATGGAAGTAAAGCCATGGGTCCCATGTCGTACATTTATGGCACAAAAAGAACCTCAAGCCTGAAAGAGAGCCCTCTGAGCAAAATTTGTTGGCCGTTTCATGCCTTGAGTTGAATGGGATGCTGATGACCTGAGATGTTAAAGAGCGTCCATAAATATATGAATTTAAAAAAAAAATTCCATTGGGTCAAGTTCACATTAAAAGTAGTGGTAGTGGTAGTGGTAGTAATTATCTGCTTATTATGAAATTAATGCTGTACTTCTTTACATCATCACATGATAAAGGTTCATGTGATGACATTATGATATTGAAGAAGCTCTTAAAAGACTTGCCAATAGAGTCAGTCTGCAACCTGGTCAAGATCCTATTACAACATTGAAAATAATGGTTGGATTTGGTGAATAAAACATTATTAATGTCTCATTTTTATTTTGTCCATTGAATAAACACAAAAGCTTACTGAAAATATGCAGACCCAAAATCATAATCTAAAACCAATAACTGACATGCTCATTATTTCATTCCATTGTCAATTGTAAAAACATTCTGATGTTACTATAATCTGTGAATACAAGTGGAAATAGCATTATTCCCCTTAGTGACATTCATCCAGTTGTGCCACACTGCTGCAACATTCATGGGATTCTCAAGCTGCTATGGCTGACTAAGGAGTGAAAGTTCGCCCCTGCTGCACCAGTCTGTTACATATTGTTTTGTAAAGAATTTAATTTCCATTTAACTATTTGAGATCTCATTCTGATTTTATCTGGAGTTAGTTGAAAACACCCCAGAACACTTAGGAGGCATTTTTTCAGATTTTAATACATCAAGTTGACATTGATATCTAACTTTCAGTAACTAAATCATAAAAAAAATTCATATTGATTTTTTTTATAAACATGTAAAAAAACTGCTTTTCAAACTTTTAAATACACTTTACAAAAAAATTTTAACGTGGTTCTATTCAGAATATCATACTTTATATGTTGCAGTTGTTATTTTTTTTTTTTTTTAAATTATATCCTGCAATATTTCTAAAACATGAGCTTAAGTGGAAATTAATTCACACATGTTAGTTTATTGAAATTTGTAATACACACACACACACACACACACACATATATATATATATATATATATATATATATATATATGTATAACTAAATCAGAGCTGAAGGTAAAGTTTTATTCCATTATGTGTGAGTTGATTGGAATGATTCATATGCATGGTCTGCATGAAATGATTGAAGAAGTTCATATGTATATTTGGACAGGATAAAATAAGTAGAAAAAAATCCAGTAAGCTTCACTGAAAGTGTAGAAGTTTGAGCAACGGCCTTCCCATTGCCAATTCCTTCTTAACCTATACTATGCACCTGTTGTATTAAGCTTTCTAATATCTCTTTTGTCTTCCTTGCGATATTTTCTTAGCCTGTTTTTGTTTTCATGATTCTGAGATTTTACTATTGTTATGTCTTATAGTTTTAATTTCAATCATAGAATGCTGCATGCACATTAATTGCATGAATTGGCAGTTTGGAAATTTCATATCACAATTGCTTCTTCTTTCCAGAAAATGCCCTTATGATGACCCAAGACATCATGCCCATTAGTATTGATACATTAGAAAACTTGGCTTAATGTTTCTGTATACTACTGTGTAAATTATGTTACCACAGAGAAGATGATGGACTTTGATAGCTGTGCATAAACAGCAATCTTCACAAAATTCAGCTGGAAACTTGACATATCTTAAATAAAACTTATGTGTGGTATCAGACACAAAAACTTGCCTCAAATTTGTTTTATTGAATTTTGTGAAACGCTGAAAATAGTAAAATAGACTAAAAAAAAATATAAAGCTACCAAAGGAGAAAATAGCTAACAAACATACAAACTTTCCATCAAACTGCAAAGTACATAACAATTTAACAATGGCTACTTAACACTTTGCAAAATAAATAGCATATTTTGTGGATATCATTATTTTCCTTCATGCTGATTCATTTATGAAAAAAATTAATTTTTAAATTAATGAAATGTAAAACCAAGTTTTTCTGGGTATAGAACACAATGACTATCAAATGAAGACACTTTCAGTCCAGTTTACGAAAAATGCACTTTGTTATTCAATACAATGTATCTTAAAATCTATTGCAGCTTACACCTAAAAGAAAAAAATATAGTATGAGACAAGTCTTGATGGCCTTTAATCCTGGAAGTGAGATTACAGTCATCCACCTGTTTATTTATGTTACATGGTATGCCTGAGGAATGAGTGTATCAGAAGTTGCTCATGAAAACAATGTTATCTATGGAATTTTCTTCAGTACATGTTTAGTAGTACTAACAGAGATTAGGTATGGAAATAAAAGAAAATTATTTATTCATTTATTTAATAAGGTACCTTCAGATATTCTTAAATTATATGAGAAACAGGAAATATTAATAGCCTCTGCTCAAGTCTTTAATGTCTGAAAATAACAATGACAATGCTGTAAAAATACCAGGTATCTCATGGCAGTGTGTTAATGTATAGATAATGTCACAACACTAGATACTCGGAATTCAGTGGGATGGGGTGAGGTTATTAAGATCTGTCCTGAACTTTACACAATATCAAACATTTGAAATATATTCTTAATTACCTAGTGAGTCGATTTAATAATCTTATGCGCCACTTACTGTTGAATTATGCAAAACTAGTTTCGCAGGCTTTTGCCTGCATCTTCAGTTGCGAGTCGACTGTCGGCTTCGTTGTTGGTTGGCTGGAGGATTTGGTGTAGCTCTCGTGGACATTTTATGAACTTCTAGATTAATATATCTTTTGTTGGAATCTCAAAGTTCATAACCTTATCCTCACATTTTTTTATATACATTTTTTTCCCACATTCCCAGCTCAATGGGTCGATTTACGAATTTCAATAATTTCACTCCCATTTCTATATCATGTTTATCTCTCCAAAAATGATGTGCGACTGCTGATTTCTCTACCTGATTGTTAATACTCTCAGCCTGATTCCAATGCCTTGTTACATTCTGAACAGTTGATTTTGTATATTCCTGGCTTCCTTTCCTATATATTGGAAAAACAAAAAGAAGCATTGGAATCAGGCTGAAGGAACACTGGAGAAACATAAGGTACAATCAGGTAGAGAAATCAGCAGTTGCACATCATTTTTGGAGAGATAAACATGATATAGAAATGGGAGTGAAATTATTGAAATTCGTAAATCGACCCATTGAGTTGGGAATATGGGAAAAAATTTATATAAAAAAATGTGAGGATAAGGTTAACTTTGAGATAAGGATAACTCAAGGATAACTTTGAGATTCCAAAAGAAGATAAATTAATCCAGAAGTTCATAAAATGTCCACGAGAGCTACACCAAATCCTCCAGCCAACCAACAACAAACCCGACAGTCGACTCGCAATTGAGGATGCAGGCAAAAGCCTGTGAAACTAATTTTGCATAATTCAACAGTAAGTGGAGCATAAGATTATTAAATCGTGAAGCAGGAAATAATGCTGCCTTTATTAATTTAATAACTAAAGGCTGCAGAGTTATATTTATAAGGGCATTAGATTTGATGAGGGTAATTTTTACGTATAGGTATAAGAAAATCATTTAGAGATAGGTATAACAGAAATAGAAATAATTTGTAACTTGTAACTTACAAAAGGGTTTTGTATACATTTTGTGTAAAATATGTGAGAAAGAGACAGATGTATACCTGACGACTCGTCCGCAGACCGCTCCTTAGACAAGGCTGAAGAAAGGGTAAACTATCTTTTGTTAGGTCACGAACCTTCTACCCAGGAAATACTTAGGAGTTCACAATAAGGGAAACATGTGGCCGTAACGGGACAGTATTTAACAAAGTCAGACTTAGCAATAATTTAAGAGAAAATGAAAATGTCAGAACGGAGACGAAAATGTTTTATTACAGGAAAGCCGAAAACAGCCATAAACACGTGCATCATCTCCGAGAACATTTGGAAATCTACAACTAAGGAAGGCAAAAGATTATCAATAGAAATCAGAATGTAAGGAAAGGGCCGAAATTTATGACAGGTTGTTCTGGGAAAATTCAAGTTCGTGGGAAGACATTAGATCAGGGGGGAAAGAATAATTCTAGCCAATCGTCTTCGGATAAAAGTTAACGAATCAGGAGAACTTAGATACAAATAAATAATTTTAGGATAGCCAATGATAAAAGTACAACACGAAAATACGATAAAATACGAGGGAATTTAATTTAGCGAAAAGCGTGGCGATGTAGTAGAAAAACTGGAGTACAGAAGTCAGAGACTCACATATACATTCACGCCCGCAGAAGTCAGACATTCACACATTCTGTAGACATTCTCTCGCACATTCAGACCTTCGCAGATTGAGATTCAGACATTCAGGAGAAACAGGGACATCATACGAGAGACGCGAAAGAAATATACGGAATCAGGCAGTCTGAGTCATCCGAAAGTAACCAGTCTAGATCATTTCTAAAGTTCAGTTGAGGGCAGTGTAAATCATTTTCTAAAGTCAGTCTAAGTGTGTAGTGAGGTCAGCTACGAGCCGTCAGGAAGTAACCTGCCAAGTTGAATAAATCAAATGTTCAAACAGTGCCGGACGTATTAATACACCGAACAATCTCCTTCCCCCCCTAACGACTTTCAAGTCGTTAAAAACAGTCCAAATTTACCCTGAGAACACATCCATCATCCCCCTACATTGGATCAACCATATTAACCCACAACAAATTAACGAACAACAGTGGAACCCCCATAAATAACCGTTCCAATCGACTCACTAGGTAATTAAGAACATAATAGTCACTTCACTGTATTGGTTCCGACACGAAATTAAATATTATATTTGAAATATAATTTATATTTTAATTAAAAATGTATATAAACATTAAGGTAACATTTAAACATTTGGAAAAAAAATATATTAAATACATAAGGTAACATTTTTATATAATGTTTAAACATTTTATATCACATAATTTTGCTAAAGAGATTCATTCTGTAGTTATATCCAGTGTTATCAGTTCATGCACAACTGTATTTTTAAATCTTATCATTAAACACACAATGAAGCTACCCTACTAAAATAAAAAAGCAGTACTTTCTGCTCACGTTCTACAGACTATGCAATGAAGAAGAAGCAGACGTAGAAGAATCTGTTAAAAACTACATTTGGCTTTACATAAAGCCGTGGCCTTGTATAGAGCTTTGTTATTTTATACATCAGGTTAATCATGGTACTCTCACTTCTTGAACCATTTTCTGATATGACACAACTAAGTATAACATATAAATATTAATTTTTCACTCTTCAAACTTCAATGAAGAAGAAGAGAAGTAGAAGAAGAGGAAGAAATATGCTCTCCATACTTCAACGAAAATGGGATACTAAATAAATATGTGACAAACTTAAAAATTCTTATTTTTTGCAATTATAGAATTAAACTTTTATTCAGATTCTAGAGATTCATTCTTGTGTTACAGCTAGTGTCAACAGTGCATGCACTTGTGCATTTTTAAATGAGGCTACCCTACAAAAATAAGAAAGCAGTATAATACTCTCACATTTTACAGACAATGCAATGAAGGTTAAAAGGGGAAAAAGGAAGAAGAAGAAGAAGAAGAAGAAGAAGAAGAAGAAGAAGATATGTGTAGCTCTTAAAACTACTTTTGCTTTGTATAGAGCTTTGTTATTTTATGTATCAGCTTAATCGTGGTACTTTCACTTCATGAACCACGTTCTGATATGACACAATTAAGTACAACATATAAATATTAATTTTTCACTCTTCATACTTCAATGAAAATAGGGATTCTAAATAAATATTTGAAATTTAATGAAGTGCTAAAAAAAGTGTATATACAAACTACAATGGAACCTCCACCTATATGACCCAGGTTATTTTAGGTGTGACCCCTCACAATTACACCAATTGTTGATACAAAATACATTTATACTAACATCTTTACTAAATTATAAATCATTAAAGTACAAAATTTCTACCTCAAATGCATGAGTTCCCAGTCCCCGGTTCATCAGCAGCAACCTACTGGAATTCCAGGGGACCAGGCTCCAACCCAACCCAAGGCACAAAAATAAATATTTCACTTACTGTACCTGTACCTTATTCTAAATAAATATGCATGTGACAATCTTAATTTGATGGGTAAAAATATTTATTTTTTGAATTACAGGAATAAACTCTTTTTCAGGCTAATTAAACAGCATATAAACCTTTGATTTCACTAAAACTGGCTTTAATATTAATTTATGAAACACCATTTACTAATGCTTTTTCTTAGGTGCAGAAAATCATACTTAAAAATTAAACAAATAATAAAAACTTGGAGGAACAAACTAGACAGATTTGACACAAGTCAGTTTATCAAAGATTTTAATACATTTTACATAATGAGCTGTGTAAATTTAATTTTGAATTTATAGAAATATTTGTACTGAATGTGCAAAAAGCAAAAACTTTATGAATATTCATGAATCTGTTTTGGTTTATGGAGATAATGCATTGGATTATAGCAATGTGACTAATGGATGGCAATTTAAAAAGTGAAAGGGTGTCCAGCACCAACTTTCTACAATTTGAGAGACTGTTTCCTCTACATTTGCAGAAAAGGTTATTTCCTTCATGTGCAGGCAACAAGCTGTTCCTTAGAATGTTCTATTAATATTCATTTTCTTTGAAATAGGATAAGTGAGGATGATACCCCTTTGTTCTGAGAAAATTGAGTACAGAACCCGAGGGAAATGTAGTCCCCATTCATGCTCATGGAGACTTCATTATTTGACAAACTGAAGCTACTTCTTATCAAGATCAAATCTAAGTTGTGCAGTTTACCAGTGCCTAAAACATCTATTTAAATACTCTAATAAAATATGTTTGAAAAATTAATTGAGTGGTGGCCACAATAAGTTCTTTTTTAATAATTTGTGTTGATCAATTATATGCAAATACTTTTGCACTGCATCCTGTAATAAGCTCATAAATTCAATTATTAGTGCTCTATTAGAGAAATCTGTATTATTAACGGTATGGAAAGACTTGTACAAAGAGACATTCATCTCAATTTAATGCATTCACCAAGATGATGTGCTTTTACTCTTAGGTCTATCCATTACTACCAACAATAATAAAGCAATACTCTCACAGATGCAGCAGAATTGTATGAGTTAATTATGGAATGCATCTTGTATGTATGCCTTGTGAATGTGCTTTTATTAAATTATTTGAATCAATCCATATCATTCAAAATAATTAAAAAGTGGCAGTTAGGATTTACATAGTTTTTGCATTAATTAGCATTTTAATTTATATATATATATATATATATATATATATATACTCTTTCATTTTTACATACAAATTTCCCATCTGTACAATAATGACTGTTTGAAGGGATTACTTTTTTACTCATTTTAAGGCTGTGAATTTCCTCTATAAGGTCAGTTTTTAACATGAAAAGCTATAGATCAATTCATTTTAAAGATGTATATTTCAGCTATTCATCAAAACCAATGCCGCTCTTTAAATGTGATATTATGATAAAAGAGTTTTTAAACTCTAGAAAACTTGTATCAGTCACAAGCAAATCTTTTCAATGTCATTCAAAAATTCACATTCATTCAAATGATAGCTCGGAGCTACCTTGTTTTACTGAAAATACATACTTATTCCTTTTCTTTGTATAGCAATACTGAAAAAAGTTAAAAAACAACCAAACAAATTACCATAGCTGTTATACTTACTTTCAGAGTCTAATGTATACAGTCCTGATGGGGCTTTATTAATTAATAGAGAGATATGGATGTTATTTATTTTTTTTGATTTGGTTTATTTACAGACACTCTTTAACATCTCATGTCATCAGCATCCCATTCAAATTAGGGTGTGAAACAGCCAACAAATTTTGCTCAGAGGCCTTTTTTTTCAGGCTTGAGGTTCTTTATCATGCCATAAATGTACAACACAGAACCCATGGCTTTACTTCCCTTCCAAAGGAAGCCATTCTTAGAATTTTTATGCCCGAAAAAAATCCATCAGTCCTGGCCTAGTTTGAACCTGTAACCTTGGGTTTAGGAGGTGGTTACCACTACACCACCAAGACATACATATAATGTTAGCTTTCCCCTCTATGCCTTATTGTATGTTAAATTAACAGAATACAGGCAACAAGGATCTCTGTAAGGATTGATTTAAACCAGAAATACTGTCAATGACATTGCTTGTTGCTGGTGATTATGTGATCTCTGTCAAATCTGAAGTTCTACATATAAAATATATTTATATATATGACCTTTTGAATAAAACATTCTGCACAAACAACAAAAGTAATGGCATTTGATAGAAAATAACCCGTTAGTAGGTGAGAACAGAGGTTTACAATGCTAAAATAAGAACAGATAAATATGTACTGCTCGATAAGTGCAAAAAAAAAAAAAAAGAAGAAGAAGATATATTACTATATGCAAGCAAGAACTACAAAATGAAGTGGAAGCAATGTGGAATAAATGGAGCCTGGAAGATGGTATAAGATATTTAAAAATTATTCTTCCAGAAGGGAAAAAGTTAAGAGTATGAATGAGGAGAAATAAATTAGCAATTAGAAATAAAAAAAAAAAATGTTCTCTTATCATTTATGAGTTGTGAGCAATATACAGCATTTTTGCCAGTCATTACATCACACATCTAGTTACCAAGACCCTGTTCCAAATGCACTGAAACGAATGTGGGGATGAACTTTGTATAATTTTTTGATATCAGACATCTATAACAACAAAATTTTATATTCTCTTTTAACTGAACGTAAATCTCAAAGTGGCATTCTTAGTCTGCAGTGTGCTCTGTACTTTGTTCCTATAAGAGCAATGTTTCCGTATGAAGTTCTGAAGTGCTCCTGATATACAATTATTCAATTATTGCCAAGCACACATATTGCATAAATGTCTTCCTATGTTGAGTAAGATGTAAAGCTTTAATTCAGATTCTTTAGTGAAAGGTAATAAGAGGTGAAAGCAGGAAGAAATTACAGCAGATTGTTCCCTATTTGTTTAAAGAAACTACTAAAATAAATGTATCAATGAAATATGGAACTTCTATTTGCTGCATCCATTCCTCTGGTAGTTTTAAACTCAATTTCTGAAGCAAAGTGCTGCTAATTGTTACATGAGGTATTTTCACTATGTACTCTTAACAGCACATCATCACCTTGTTTAGCAAAAGTGTACACAGTATTTCAGAACATATGATCACGTCTTAACTTCCACTATATTTGAAAAAGATCAAAGAAACATTATATTCATGAAAAAATGTACGCTTCCTACTGTTCAAGCTATTTATGCAGACAATGAAATGCCCTCTATTACTATATGCATGACAACAGCAATATCCATTTTTCTAAAACAACTAGTAAGTTTCTGCAGAAATTTCTATCATCAACTGGCCTGCCAATAGCCCTGATTTAAATCCCATTAACATATATGGGTGCTAATGACACGTTACTGGGAATATAGACCAGAACAGTCAAGCAAGGCCTTATAATACATCATGTTTTAGAAGTGTGGGAGAATAACAGGAATAAGTGAAAAATTGTAAGCTATTTATCAAATCCATGAATTAAGGTTGAACATAGTAATGGGAAATAATAGGTGGTGGAATCAATATAAGATTTGAAATGTGAAAATAACAGAAAAAGAAATTTATTTTAATTTTGAACAAAGGAAATGAAGCGTTATTTATTTTTTATTATTAAACAATAATTTTGTCAAGTTTTTTCTAGAAGAGATTACATTATATATTTTATACATTATATTTATTCAATTCTTTAATTTAGGAAGAAAAAAAATTAAAAGTTCTCAGGCACACTCAGTTCACACAAAAAATTATGTCAAGAAATAGATAAATTCCATACAGTCACTACATCATATGTGAAGGAAATCACAGAAATGGTCACTCCTACCTTCCTCTCATTGCTCTTTCAGCAGCTAGTTGACATAATAGAGGTGAAAATATGTAAGTTCATTCAAATCAGCCCTTCTTCAATTGTCCAATGTGTTGACAGAACACAAAAACATTTATCTTTCATTCATCCAGGACATGAGGAATTACGCAAACTTTTAATAACTTAATCCAACGAATGAGCTGAAGCCATAACATTATCCAGTACTCCTAAAAAAGCTAAATATGTGATATATTTATGATTTTTAATTGAGTCTTGTATGCAATACTTGAAACATTATTTGTTCCATGGTATTGTTATAAGGTGGGAGGAGGTAGGAATCTGGCTGAATGGTAAAGGATCTCCATTTTGATTTAAGTAGTTATGTAAACTTATGTTTATTTGGTTGCACAATACATTTATTTACTATCTTTGGAGATTACAAGAATCTGTTGAATATTGTCAGATTGTGCTAGCAACTTTATTCACAAACATGTTCAGAAAATAAAAGAAATTAAATATAATCAACTATGCATAGTGTAATTTACAGATCATGAAGATTACAAAGACATTTCTCAAAGAAATAGCATTTTAATTTATATTTAAATAATTTATAACCCTGTTTATTAATTAATTCAATTATTTTATTATTTTTTTGTAATCTATTATATTGCTGTACTATATGGTATAGAAGGGGGATTAGATGGAGAATGGGATAGTAGAGATGAAGTACATAGGATGTTCTGTACAGAAATGCAAGTGTAATGCAGGTAGCTGAAAAAGAAATGGGGAGAGTGACAAGGAAAGAAATGATTATGGAAAGAGCACTGAAATATTGGTTCAGAATTATAAATTTAGAAGAAAGAAATTTGTTATGACAGTGTTTAGAATATCAAGAGAAAAGCTTAAAGAATATTGGATGGGTAAACCAACCAAGAAATAATTTGGAAAACAATGGACTAGGTGAGATATGGAGAAAACAATGTAAATAATTTTTGGAAAATTGCAAGAAAGAGATGTGAGGATATAGAAATACAAAAATATTTAGTGAGTTAGCTGAAAATGGATCTTTGGTTTTGTATATACTGATGAAAGTACATGGGGAAAAGAAAAATATATAGATGTAGCAATTAAAGAAGAGTGAACAAATATAGCATGGCTAACAGCAAAAGTATCAAAGTTAAAATTTAAGAAAGGATATTTCTCAAAATTATTGCCCGTTATGTGGTGGAAGATATTGAATACATTATGTTTAAGTGCAAAAGAACAGAAATTTAGAGAAAAGAGTTTGTTAACAAGAAATGGTTTAATATAGATAGAAATATAACTATTTGTTTTACAAAGATAGTAAGAATATTGTGAAATATGTAACTAAGATGAATAAGTGGATCTGGACATAGATAGAGACAATAAAAATGTAAATTCATCCCTGAATGGAACTAAAGATCAAAAAATTAAAATAATTAGTATAAGCATGGTATTTGTAAATCATGAATATGACTGGCAAAGAACCTGGGCTGAATGCCAGTCATATTCACTTGTACATAGATTAGTATGAATAAATAAATATAGCAGTAGTCCTTATATATCTAAATTTTTACCGGTCATTTTCTCATATTTATTCTAAATTTAAAATAAGCACTATTTTGTACGATGTTAGGATATTGAAAGTTACTGTTTTTTAAAGTATATTTAATTAATGCAAATATTATAGTTTTGTACACAATATAATAAGTAAAGAGTAAGAATGCTATTTTGAATAAAGGTACATACAAGAAGCTGTAGGCTTTAAGTTGTTGACAATTCTAATTAAAATTATGAACCTATCAAACCAGTCTCAGCAGCCAGAGGTCAAATGTTTACATTCAGGTTCATTCCCTAACACAGCTGGTTTTAAAGCAGCACAATATTTTATACTGCACATCAAATCTCCTGCATAGTGACAAAGGTCAATAGCAGCACGCTGCAACATAGCCATATTGTTGGGTTATGCAAGAAACAGGTAGATAGCATAATTGAGTAGGATGAGTGCAGCATGCTTTCTACTTGTACTGAGGATTTTATACAATCATTAAGTTATAGCATATTCCACGAATAAAAACAACCTTGTTCCCATACCAGATGTGATAATTGACAGTTATAACCATAGCTATTTACAAATGCTAAACAACAACCCTTCTGTTGGTTTTTCACAAGTATATCTACTTTTTGTCATTTGAAGCAAATATATTTATAATAAAACTGCTCATACAACGGGAATGGTTCAAGCTAAAATTATGTTTCTTTTTTGTACATACTTGCAAAATTTATTTTCATTATATCTGATCCACTACTGAAGCTTGCAATAAACTATCTTATTTAGCAGCATGGAGAAACTAGTTCTGACTAGGCATTGCCTCACATCTATGATTTGCTTGATCTACTCAGCCACGAAGCAGGAGGTTTGATGTGCATTATAGAAAGGCATACAATACAGTGCTATTTGGTAAGACTATAACCTATAAAACAGAAAAATCATGTGATTTTATGTCAGGGAGTGAAATATAGGAATAATTGATCATGGAATTATTAAAGAAGTTATTATATACATTTTTTATTAATGCATTTTAACATTTTGTTCCAAAAACAAGCACATACAATTATTTTACTTTTGATCTAATGTTATCTCCAGAACCCCACATTTTCTTGTTACTCTACATATAAAAGTAAGCGAGAGAGAATGAAAGTTTAGTTTTGATTTGATCTATTAATTACCTCTTAATTTAATCTGTATTTAATGTGTTTAGAAGCTATTGACAGTAAAGCAAATGAATTATTTCAACTTATTTGTATAATATTTGAAGCTGTTTACAGTGAAGCTATTATATTTAAAATGATACACTCTGGGTAACTTATTTACACACTTCACTTACTATGTTTTTCTAAGTTGGACTTTTCCAACTTAGAAAAACATGGTAAGTGAAGTGTGTAAATAAGTTACTCACAGTATATCATTTTGAATTATTTCAAGTTGAATATTTCATAATGTTGACATGAACTCCACTTACAGGGTTTTTAATTACAATATATTTTGGAATCATCATTCCGATCTTTAGCCGTTGACTGAGTAACAGCTGGAGATGGGAATGACAGTTCCTGAAACATTCCTAATTAAAAACCCTGTAGGTAAAGTTCTTGTCAACAATCAGAAACATTTAACTAGGAATTTATTCTCTATTTACTGTATCTTTTTACCATAAACTATAAGAAAATACACTTTTGAAATAAAACAAATAATAGTGGTTGATAATTAAGACGATTTTTCCCAAATTAAAGCAGCCTTCTTCCTTGCTCTAAAAACAAATATTACAAAAACAAAGCATATACAACTTGGAAGTACTTTTCATTAAATAGAAAGCATATTTTTAAAGTTAAATCTCTCCAAAAGATGTGGGATCAATCAATGCATTCATTTGTCTTGCCACAAAATTAACAAAGCTTGGCAATTCAACATTATCCCAAGCATCTGCAATAAGTTCCTACAATTCATCTGGATTCCCAGATCACTGTACTGCATAACAAACCAACATGTCTTCTTGATTTCCTTAGACAGAGCACTGCAATTACATGGTACATTATTTATGTTTCCTTAAGTGAGCAAAGGAATAAGGTCTTGTCACATTAACTTTGCTTCACATACTTTCCAACAAGCACAGATGATTTGTCATGGAGTAGTCGAGTGTTATCACCACATCACACTTGAATCTATACATTTTTCATGGGATTTATTCTGGGCTTTTAACCTCTGTGAATTTGTCACTGTTATCATCTCTGCTGCACAGTGAAACATATATGCAACAAAGAGGAGTCATGTTGGCTTTTATTTGGTTCTCAGACTACAGTATGTGAACACCAGACAGCATTGCATTTTCCAGGATTGTGGTAATCTGAGGACCACACAGATGTTCATCAATCCTACAGAGAGCTTTGCCATCTTAATTGGATATCCATCATCACAATGAAATTTGACACACAACTGCTGTCTTTGCACCACATACTGTATGTTAATTTCGTGGACTGTTTTAATCAATGTACCATGATTTGCAAACCTCTCATATGAAAATATTATCACTACATTATTTCATTACATATCAAAACAATGTACAAACTAAGACATAAAAGTGAGTAGACTCTCAAAGCATTTATTTCCAAGTTCTGCTTGGCTCAAGCCCTCTATTCACAGCATGTCCCTGCACATGGATCTTGCAGTCTTTAGCCTCATTTTGTCATCACCAGTCATGTTGAATTCTCCATGGCAGGTGTATGCTGATGGTGGAGCACTTAACAAGATATCCAGAAATGACAACTATAGGTATGGAAATATGAATCCTATCCATGCATTAATTATTTTATTTATTATTTGCAAGTAAAAATAACATTTAGTTAATACATGATAATATAACTTCCAATTTCAAAGATTTATTTGTACTTTAAGCCATTTGTGCTCACAAAAAAAGGAACATTTATTTTCAAAATAAATATGAAATATAAACTTGTATTTAAATGAAATAAAGACAATTTATATTTTCCTTTTAGTTTTTTACTTTAGAATATTTACTATAATGTAGCATTTATTTTAAAAACGAAGATGTTAAATTATAATTGATATTATTGTATGAGTTAATTGAACTACACACTCTTAATGCTTCACTTACTTGTCATAATATACAGAACCGGTTTTGAGAACATTTCGTTATCATCAGCCAGGCTAAAATTCAACTGTCAAATAATGGTGATGAGAACGAAATGTTCTGGAAACCAGTTATATATATTATGACAAATAAGTGAAGCATTAAGAGTGTGTGGTTCAACTAAATCATACAATATCAATTATATGACTGGCTTCACTGTGCAAGTTCCAATTTACATTTTAATGTTAATTTATGTTTTTGTGTTTGAGCATAAATGCCTTAAAATTCAAATAGATGTTGTCAATTAAAATATATATTATTGCTAAATATTTTACAATTAATTTTACTTGCAAAAACTAACAAATAAAAATTTCAAGCATAATGAGGATCCAAACCACGATAGTTCTTATTACTTATTACATAGACACGTGCTTTTGTCTACTCAGCCATCAGAGCACATGATTCAAATAAACACATTCCCTGTTTATGGTATACCTTGAACAAGAACTGAAGGTGGTGTTAAAATGTATATTTATAAACCCAGCATTAGTGAAGGCTTATGATATTTTCCAAGTTGATCATGGTTACTGGCCATTGCTCATTTTTTTTGTCTCAGTATGTACATATTATCAGTGGATAAAATCGATTGCAGCTACAACTATTTCTTTTCTATGCCCATCCCCATAATTTTTACCTTCTCTTTCTTTAAAGTAGAATGAGCTCTCGTTCATGTCTGTTCGATAAAAGATGTAAGGTAGAGGTGTTACCATCACAGGATTTTATCATAGCAGATGAGAATTCCTGCCACATCCTGAATGTGCAAAATCTAGCTTCACAATCCTCATCGAGTTTTCTGTCCTTTTTATTAAATTTCAGAGATTAGGTTCACTAAACTTCTATGAGTTATGAGATAGATTCCAAAAATGTTGGCCAAATATAAAAACTGAGCTAAATCAAAAGTCTGTGTATGACAGATAGCACTATTTATGGCAAGATGAGTGTATCAGTTTTAAACTCTGTTGTCATCTAACTGGAGGCACTCTTTGATTAAAATGCTAACTAACACTAAGAATCTGTAATGTTAAAATTCAAATACAGTATATCATGATCAAAGTTATTCACAAAAAAGAATCTTCTTAAAGTGCTATCAAATAGCAATGGGATGGTATTTTTGAAGAGGCTTTTCTTTCCACTGAAGGGATGGGCTTAAAGCACCTAGGAAGAGAGAGCATACAAGATGGTCCTGGTGGTTAGTCTGTGAAAGTGATGAGTGAAGAAAATATTCCATGTGCTGAGGAAGAACTGTTCAATGGCTGATGTATGAAACTGAAAGAAATCTCAGCAAAAACTGTGGCTTTCTGGAACAATCGTCTTTCACAAAAATATTCACATGATGGTCAGTGCAAGGTGAGTCCCCCAACTTTTCTCTTCAGTTCAAAAAGAGATTAAGTGACCTATTTTCCAAGAAAATAATAAGTGGTGGAATCCATCATCACAGAGGATGGTCTTATGTTAGTTTTTCAAGAAGGGAATTCATGGAGTGGCACAAACCATGCAAATTACTGCTGAGAAAAAACCAAGGTCACTCAATTTCACTAAGAAAATTATAGCAACAATTATTTGCCAGTGACTCAGTTAGGAGTCACTGGCAAAGAGTTAAAAAAAGAATTAACAATGTAAACACATCAGGATATAATGCTTCACTCCTGCATAAAGAACAGCAGAATAAGTAAAGCTGCTTCATTTTGTTTACTCACTTCATGGCTAAGTTACAGTTCATACAGCTGTTGTTGTGATGGCTGTAGTGAAGGGCTTGGCTTTCAGGAAATTGAAGGCATCCTACAGTCAATATATAGTATCCAGCGATTTCTATCTCTTCTCCACATTTATAAGGAATATATCAGGAAAATAAATATGATGAAAATGAGGAGAGCAAGCAGGAGGAGGAGGTGGAAAGTGCTTTACATAGTGAAACATTTTGTAGATAAAAATGCCTAAATATGTTTTGAAAAGCATTGCACCATCAATTCATAAATGAGAAAATTGTGTTGAGCTAAATGGAGTTTATGTTGATAATTGATTCCTGTCACCTCCAAATGTCATTCAGATGGAAACTTTTATAACTTACCTCGATACCAATAAGGTCTGATAAATACTATTCCAGGATTCCATATGAACTGCTATGTTGGCAAACCATTAAGCCACAGTAATGATCATGAGAGATCTGAAAGCTGCCCATATTGTTAGGTACTTCTTGAAACAATAAGCTTTTAGAAGCATTATGTTATCCCAATATTTTTTTGTTAGCACCTGCAATGCAGGGAAGGATTTGAACATTACCATGCCTCTTGCTGAGGTAGAGATCAGTAGCATTCATTGGTCACCATCAACTATTTTTTTAAGCAGATATCCTACTAAAACAATGTGATTTAGGATATCAGCTAAAATAATTTTAATTACATGTTCTTTTCAAAGGAGGACCAAAGCTCTTAACAGAACTTCATCAATATGAAGATATAATTAGTGTTGGTGTTAAAACATACCATGGACAACGTATCTGGAACATGAGAAAGAAACATTTAGAAGGTGTACTTAAATTACAATATTCACAAGCATAACCAATAACATTCATGGCAGAGCTTGAGAAAAACACCTATTTACTGTTTCTAGGTTTTAAGGGTGAGAAAAGGCAACAGCTTAAAATAGAAACTTACAGAAAACATTCACGCACAGAGAACTACTTAAAAAACAACAAGTTAAATCCAACAGCACACAACATGCAGTCCTCCATAGCATGATACATAGATTAATTGATATATTGATGAGTAACATTGGCTTCAATAAGAAGTAAAACACAATAGTGAAAAAAATCAGGAAAAAAAATGGTTTTCCAAAATCACTGACAAGAAAATTAAAAAACTAAAAGTAAAATAATGTTCTTTTAGATATAAACAAAAGAAATAAAACATATAATTTACAGAAAATTCATAATTTCCCCAAGAAAAACCCAATATTTATAAAAACTGTTCACAAATATTTGCATTTAAAATCAGGAGTATAATGCAGACACTACCATAAGAAATATGAAAAACTTAAAGATTACACACCAATAGATACATAAGGTTAGCCAATCTTCAATTGAGAAACAGGCAGTATCTGCAGGTTTCTGGTTAGAGATTCATAAATTAGAGGAAGAACCAATATAACTAAAGCACTCTCAAGAACAACTGGGCTATTTACCTGGTTGACTATTTACTTTTAGAATTTTTAAACCATATAAACTTTAAAACTCGTAAATTAAGATTATGAAGAGCAAACACCAGTTGGTAATGGAGAGGAAGTTACAGCTACAGAAACAGATCTTCAGTTGCTTGTCAGTGATAGCAAGATGCTATTGAAAGCATTCCATAATCTATCCTTTTTAAGCATGGCCACTGGTGGCTCATGCCCTCATTTTGCCACAGGCTTGTGCCCACAGCCTTCTGCACTCTGCACTTCAGGCCAGTTTTAGAACACTTTGAATGAAGGATGACAATACATCAATAACACCTGTGTCTAAACCTGTGAATATAAGTCATGCAGAATCTTCTACTCTTGAGTAAACATTTTAATTCCTAGCACAAGAATTTACTCCTATGCATGTTGCAAGAAATCATTTGCAATTTTTAGTGTGAAAACAATACTTTGTTATGACAGCACAATATAAAAATACATTATGACATAAAACATCAACATAATTTCAGTCAGTTTAATGATAATGAATGGGCGAGGTTGGTAAAGCGTTTAGGAGAAAATACATCTGATGTAAGTAACTAATCCTTACTACAAAGTCTACAACCTATCTGATATAATACATTTGAAGTTCCAGAATGTTTTAGTGAGCACAGAATATGTAATGCATAAAATGTAAATGTATTTGCAGCTGTTACATAAATATCTTATAAGAGGTATTATAATTATTCTTATTAAATGCTTGATTTTTGTTCTCTCAAGTAGACTATAGAAATATGTAGCCAGTGTTCATGCTGTGCATGCCAGTTTTGAACTAACACACATAGTACCATTCAGAAATGGCAAGTTCATTAAGGACAGTGTTTTAACAGCAGCTAAGAACATATGTCCTAATGTTGTTACAAAATTTGTTTTAATAAGTTCATTGTGAAACACTGGTAAAAACTATGCAGAAGAAATTGCAAGTGCTTCAAATAATGAATATATTTTGTGATTTCTTGTGGTTTTTAATGACAGAACAGTGATAATAGTAACATAGCACAATTAGTTTTATGTTTGAGAAGGCGATAATAAACTGCAAGTCACTGATGAGCTTCTTGAGCTAATCAATTATAGGAACTACAACAGAGCAAAATATTTATAATTTTGTAGAAAGCGTAGAAGCAAAGGAAAATGTTATATTGCTAGCAACTGATAAAACAGCAGCCATGGTTTGTGATAATAGGTCTTTTAATGGTAAACTTAAATCTAAATTCAATGACCTGAACATCCAACAGTTTGTATCTATTCTTTACCTTCTACATCAAGAAGCCTTCCTTGTACGTTAAAGATGTTAAACTGAAAAATATTATGGACACTGTTATACAAATAACCAACTTCATAAAGTGCACACATTACACCTTACACATTTTAAGTGGTTTTGGAATTGTTATATTCGGTTCATCAAGACGTTTCATGTCCATAAGATACTTAGACCAATGGAAAACATTAAATCACTTCTTTAAACTGAATTAAATCATTGTAATTTTTCCTAATTAGAAAAAATAAACCAACAAGAGAGCTTATGGATCCAAAATGCACAGCATATCTTGCATTTCTCATTGATCTAGTTGATCATATGAACAATTTAAATATTAAATTTATAATAACAGGCATGTTAGATTTAATCCATGCCTTTAAGATGAACTTGAATCTCTGGATGGAGAGTTAAAGTTAGGGATTTTTCTTGAATTCCCTAGCCTCATGTTACTTCATGACATTCAAATTTCTGTACTTGAAGAGTACATGGAGCATTTGCAAAATATGATGGTAGAGTTCAAAGCTCAATTGAATGAAACACAGTTTTCTGTATTTGCTAATCCATTCTCATGTAATATAAATGAAGTTAATGATACACTAATGCAAATGGAACTTGCAGAGCTGAAATATGACCATTGAATTAAATGATACGTTTGATAATACAAGTTCAGAAAACTTAGTGCAGTTTTATACAAAACTTCAGAGTGTATACTTAAATAACTAGCGAGTCTATTTAATACCCTTATGCTCCACTTACCATTGAATTATACAGAGCATGTTTCAGAGGCCTTTGCCCACATCATCTGCTGCGAGTCAACTACCAGATTCGTTTAAGGTTGGATGGACTTGGACTTGGTGTAGCTCTCCAGCAGTCGACTCACAGCTGATGATGCGGGCAAAGACCTGTGAAACACATTCCATATAATTTAATGGGATGTGGAACATAAGAGCATTAAATCCACTTACTAGCTATTTAAGAACATATTAGCTGCTTCATTGTATTAGCCCTGACATGAAATTTGTTTTAAATTTGACAGAATGTATTTTCTGAATTTGATTTCCAGTGCCGCAAAGAACATAGCAATGTTTGACAGCACACATACTTGTGAACAGATACTCTCCATATTGAAACTTACACATCACACATATAGGTTTTGAGACAATAATTTATGATCTGGTCTAAGAATTTGTTTTTCAAATTTCATTCAATCCAACATTGAAAATTTGATGGACTTGACGATAAGTTTTCAGGTATCTTAACTCAACAGATGTGTGATTTTGAGGGGCCACCCCTTAAAACAGTTTCCTTGAGTGAAGAGTTTAAATTTTCAAAATTAGTAATCATAAACTATTATAAAACAAAAGCAATCAGTATTATTTTTTACATTATGCACTAAGGGGAACATAGTTTTCCAGGCAGAAGTAATTGTACTTATGACCTACCTTAACTTCTGTGAAAAGAGAAAGGATTTTAACCAATGCAGACTTATCTTCACAAACAGTCAAATTACGCTTCAAATCTCATCAAGTCAACTCTAGACTTATACGGGATGTATCCAAGCTCTCATTAATCTTTCCACAAAAGATAAGAATTCAATTAAAACTGATAGTAGGAATCAACACAGTGAAACTATCATAAAATCTGGTTTAAATTAAAAGTAAAAATACTTAAAAATCACGTTCACACATTAAAACTTTTAAAAGTGGAACATCAAGAGAGTTTTAATGTGTTGACATGATTTTTAAGTAGTTTTACTTTTAATCTAAACCAAAAGAATTAGAACTTTATTGGGTGCATGGACATCAGGGAATAGAAAATAATGAAGCAGCAGATAAACTGGCTAAAGAAAAAACTAAAATTGATTTCATGGGACCAGATCCTTTTAGCAGCATTAACAAGAAAAAGCCATTACTGCAGTAAATCAATGGATTAAGAAAGAACCTCTCCAGACAAAACTGGTTAAAATTTGTATTAAAATACCCATATCACCCTGGTTAAAGACTAGCGGCATGAAGCAAACCAGGAAAGCTAGTAGAATGATTACTGGACAGTGGTATTATGGGAAACATCTAGAGATAATGGGAATCTATAATGGAAATCCCATATGTCATCTATGTGAACAGTCTGAGATAGCAAAACATATCTTATTAGAGTGTAAAGCTCTGGAAAGACAAAGAAAATCCCAATTAGAATTCAGTCCTTTAGAAGATGTAATTCCTAAGCTTGCAGGAAAGATTCTGGAGTTTTATGAAGCTCTAGATTTGAAATTACAAAATTAGGATTAAAGGAGTGCACAAATGGCCCCTGTGGCTTGAGTGCCAAGGCATGTCTACACACTCGCATCCATCTAAATCTAAAGGGAAACATGCTTAGCTCTATACAGAGTGCCCCAAAATTAGGTACACAATACAGATTTAATGATATTTCTTCATAGATATTGAGAATCTTGGGTTTATGAAGTTTGTAATTGGTATAATGGTTACTATGGAAACTGAATTAACAGTATGCACATGTAATCTGTGTCAGAAGTTAACAGAAAACATGGCACAGAACATGAATAATGAAAAATTAAATTGGATTATATAGCAGTACCGGAAAACTGAAATTGCAAAAAGGGTATGCACAGTGTGGCAAGAATAATTTCACACTCCCCCACCAACACGTCTAACAATTTGTTGTATGAGAGACAAATTTGAATCAATGTGTTCTGTGAAAAATGTACCTAAAAATGGACATTCTAAGATGTCTTCAGAGGAAAATGAGATGAGAGTCACTCTTGACATTTGTGAACAGTCTAAAAAGTCAATGCCTTGTCTCAGGAGCTATGTTTACAAAGAATGTCCTTGCAATGTTTAATGCATAAATTGAAATTGGAGCCTTACCATCCAGGACTTCTACATAGTGTTCTGGAGGATGACACAGACGTCAGCTGCAAATTTGTGAAAATATGCATAATATTACCAACTAGAGTTTCTTAATAAAATTACCCGGTCTAATGAAGCCTCTTTCAAGTTGTCTGGCAATATGAACAGACACAATTGTATATACTGGGCAGTTACAAATACTCAGGAAATTATTACATCTTAACTGAAACAGCCAGGCATCATTGTATGGGGTACAATATCCAGCAGAGTTGTTATAGAACCGGTTTCCTTTGATACTACTGCCATTGGTTACAATTATGCAAAATATAGTGTTGCCACAACTCACGAACAGAGATCATTTCCCTAAACTGTACTTTCAACAACATGGTGCACCTTGTCATTTTGCTGTGCTAGCCAGGAACTACCTTGACAAAACTTTCCCAAAGCATTGGGTTGCATGATGCAGTAGCATTGACTGGCTGCCATGTTCACTGGATTTGACATCTATGGATTTCTTTTTTTTTTTTTTTGCGGTGAATTGAAGAATAACATTTTTGAGAAGAGACCTCACACAATAGAAAAATTAAAAGAGTTCATCACAGATGCATTTCATAACAATGAAGCTGACTGTAATTTATGTGTGTTGAAATGTTCTGCACAGGTTCGAACAGTGTTGTAATGCAAAAGGAGGACATTTTGAACACTTATGACATTAAACATTCAGTATCACTGTCAAGTGTCATTAAACATGAAAAAGGAAATAAAGGTAATAAAGTAAATGTAATGTAATGAACTGCATACCTACTATGTTCTTAATTATCTAGTGAGTCGATTTGATAATCTTATGCTCCACTTACTGTTGAATTATGCAAAACTAGTTTTGCAGGTTTTTAATTATCAAATCAACTCACTAGATAATTAAGAACATAATAGTCATAGTCGCTTCACTGTAATTGTTCCTACACAAAATTAAAAGCTATATTTTATGCATACCTATTATTAGGCCACCCTGTATTATTTAAATACAACTTATTCTTCAGTATGTAAAATATTAGCATTATTATCTTATGGTGGCATTCATTAAATAAAAACATTTTGAAGAGTGAAAAATGTTACATTTGGACATGCCATGTGTTTCCAAAAATGAAACATTCCTTGTGCATTGTAAATTGAGATGTATTCATCTTTACTCACTCAACCTGAGCTGCTGTATACCATCTGCTCTAAAAGTTTCACTTTGCAGTATACGCTTTCTAGCATTTGAGCTTAACTGTTATAGGCTAAATGGAAAAGTTTATGTAATGGTTCTGCAACAATATTGACAATATTATCCATGAAGAATTATAATTCTTATAGCTTATTATTTTAATATTCAGGCCACAATTTATCCAAGGATTGTAATTTAAGAAATATATTTTCAGTAGTATTAGTACCTACTTCCAGCACCAATACTGTTTTATACTCCTCCAATAACATGATTTATATATTTAATGGCTATTTATGATATAATAATAGCTTCAATGAGAAATTAGAAAATAGTCTTAATCACATTCATATGGAGTATTTAGTTATGAATGTGAAAATTCACCCAAAAACAGATAGGTTTTATGCTTTACCAACATAATACACTCAATGTTTCCCTCCCCCTTTTCTCATGCTTTTGAACCTGTGACATTTTAAGGTTTTTCCAATTTCTATGCAGAGCTAAGTTCTAAATTTATATTATTTAAAAACAAATATAAGCATTTTATTTTTGTTTATATTAATAATTCACCTCTGAAAAAAGAACAGTAAACCTTCTTTTGTGGTCCTGCCTTGATATATACTACCTGGCAATCAGAAGGCAAGCAAGAGGAATGTTATATATAAACATTTTTACGCTCCTCATTATGTTCATGCCGATAAAATTAAACAGTGTTGTCAGACAGTCGCACATGGTTAGAAGCAAGCATCCAAAACCTGAGTCTGTGAGGTCATGATTCATGTAGCAGCTTGAGTATCCCACATACACTCATAAGTGTGGAGAGTTCAAGTCCCACTCGCACTTCAGCTCGCACTCATCGTCTTTTGATCGCCTGACTGTACAGGCAGAATCAACTGCCCCCAGGTATTTCTGAATTTACGCAACCTGCTAAGTGGAAGCTCTATCTTAGGCCTTTCTTCATATTCTACTATCCACTCATTTGCATAACCTATAGATAGATAGATAAACATTTGGCATGCAATGCAAAAGTGGTTTAAGGGAATGATACAAGTTCATTGCAAAAAACATGATAAATTTATATTAGGAGCTGCACCAGTTTTCTAGCTAGTTTTATAACCTGTTACTCTACAGTACAAACCCCGGACCACTCTAGCTAAACAAAGTACCTACCATATGGATCCAGTGTCAAAATCAGTCCTAAGTAAAATGGCAGAGCTATGCAGTTGAAAACCTGATGGGTAACCAATTAGAGGCATGCCTGTACCCCAAATGATGGTGAACAGTAATATCATATAGAAGATCATGAATAAGTTGGTATTTCAATACTGGCATAAACTACTGGATGCACATGATACTACAACAGACACAATATCTTGTGCCATATAATTAATCATGTTAAAACTTTTAATAGAGGCTTAAAACTGTTAAAAGACATATACAATCAAGGTTTCCAGGTGATACTAAGTTTGTCTAGTGTAGTGTAGGTAGACTTAGAAGTTACAACACACTGAGTCGCAAGGTTCTAGTGGCAGTATGGAATTGCTACTGTTCATTCACTGTTGCACAATGAGAACATGGGTTTAAACCTTTCACTGTATTCTTTATTAGCAAGCACTTGAGTTGATTTAATACACTTAAGCTCCACTTACCATTGAATTACACAGAACATGTTTCACAGGCTTTTTGCCAGCATCATCAGCTGTGAGTCGACTGCTGGGTCGTTGTTGGTTAGATGGATTTGGTGTAGCTCTTGTGGACATTTTACGAACTTCTGAATTAATTTGTCTTCAGTTGGGATCTCGAAGTTCCCTTATCTTCATATTTTTTTATAAATTTTTTCCTCCATTTTCCCAGCTCCAAGGGTCTATCTACAAATTTCAATAATTTGACTTCCATTTCAGTATCATGTTTATCTCTTCAAAAGTGATGTGAATTGCTGATTTATCTAGCTGTACCTGATGTTTCTCCAGTGTTCCTTTAGCCTAACTCCAATGCTTCTCTTTGTTTTGCCAATATATACTTTGTTGCATTCTGAACAGTTGATTTTATATATTCCTGGCTTCTTCTCATCAGGTATTGTATCATTTTCACTGGAGTGCTAATAAAGAATAATTAATTGCTTCACTGAATTAGTTCAGACTAGAAATTAATTTTAAATTTAATACTTTAACTATATGCCTAAATTGTTTTCTTTAGTTTTGTATTTCACTGGGTACATAATTTGATATTCCTGGATGAAATGTCATGCGAAAAATGACGACAATAACTTGGCTGTAAAAAGCAGAATACCTCAGGCTTCTGCTGGTAAATATGGACTACAAAACAAGTTCATAGTATGCTGCCTACAATGAAGGCTGATGTACCTCGCTGCAGTCTTTGCATTCATTTAAACCTTTCTAAGAGTCAAGTTTATTACTCAGGTATATACTAATGATGTATTTAAATTATAAGTATATGGATATGTTGTTACCCTATAGAGAAACAAGACATAATGCAATTGAAGCAAGACACCTATATCAAGAAAGATTTCCAGAAAGGAGGTCACTGAATGTAGATAAGTTATGAAGGGTTGAAAGGTGCTGACATGAAATAGGATCATTTGAAGGGTACCTCCTGTTTGGGATGCTCCAGTGACTTCTGGAAATAATGAAGAAGCTGTATTTAATGTACCTGAAAACAATTTGCATACCACTTCTACAGCCATAGCATATGATGTAAATATCAGCCAAGCATTTAGAGTTGCTCATATTGCACACCATAAATTTCATCCTTACCATCTACAACTACACTAGGCTGCTCTCTATATATTCAATTTCCAAGCATGAGTGATATTTTCTCAATGGTAACTGCAATGTTTGGAAACTGATGCAGTTTTCTTAGGGAACATGCTCTTTATTGATGAAGCAACATTCCATTACAACTGAACTGTGAATTGTCACAATATGCATTATTAGAGCACAGATAATCCTTACTGAATAACAGAAGCTGAAATTCATGTACAGTGGAGCATCAATGTTTGGAGTGGCACACTAGACAATCAGCTAACTGGACTGCAAATTTTCTAAAATAACCTCAAGGAATCATGGTACATTCAAGAACTGCTACTGTGTTAAGAGGATGTACCTCTCATGAAATAGATAAGGATGTGGTTCCAGCAGGATGAAGGGGCCCCTCCTCCCACACTGATCTCTGATCATACAGAACCACTTGTACATTGTATATCCACAACAATGGATTGGATAAGGAGGTCCTGCCACATGGCAGATTAGATTTCTTGCACTTATTCCACTAGATTTCCTCCTATGGGGCTATTCTAAGGAATATGCGAAGAAACCAGAGAGCCTGGATTATCTATGGCTGCTCATCACCAAAGCATGTGGGCAAGTTACATCACCCATGTTGACACAGTACAAGAATGTCTCTCTGGCAATGTCCTCAAATTGCATTAACAAAGCAGTACATCATTTGGAGCACTTATTTTGTTAATCAGTGTGGTTTAAGAAACTGGATATCCACCCTCTACTCCAAGTGCCAGAGACTTTAACAGCTTATTTCAAAATAAACAGCCCTATTAAGGGGTCACATAAAACACATCATAATAGTTTGAGTACATTAAATCTTTGTTATAATTATGTGATCATGATTACTATTTGTGTTAAAACTCTTCAGCTCCTGTGAGAAGGAAAAAAAGGGGGGGGGAATTTAAAACACCAGTTTTGAACTATTGAACTCCATATCCAATGTTTTAGTAATGACCATCTGGTTCTCTACAACAAATTTCAGTACCATCCCACTTCAGATGTAAGTGAAATTATTGCTTTAAGCTATCTGCAGTTTCTTTGTATTTGTGCAAAATTAAATCATTAGTGCTGGTTTGGCACAGAAACAAATAAAAATATTAAAAATTATAACCACAGCAAACATAATGCTTGGTAAAATGAGTGACGTTTTCATATAAGATTGCAGTCTGCAGGTTGCATAGATACAAACACCTAGGGGCAAATGCCTCACCTGTATACAGGCTGAGTCAGCATAACACCAAACTACTCTAAGGTGTGATTCAAGGGATATATTTGAGTGTTTTCTTACAGGGAATGTATGCATGTAAATGTCTTGTTATCGAGATATAGTGCATTAAAGTTTTTCAAAATATTTGAAAAGGTTTGATGAAATTGCGCTGAACATATCCTCCACAGCATTTATTTTCTCATTTATGTTTTGGAATATTGACTGTGTTCTATTTTTAACATTGTTTATATTATCATTAACCTAAAACCTGCATACATTTAAGTGGAAAAGAGATTGCATTGCATATTATACAATGACTTTCAGGTTCCTACAAGAGGTTAGGGTAGGCAATCTCAGCATACACTAGGACATACTTAAATGCTTCATTTACTGGAAGGACTCTCATTTTTACAGGCTATTGTAAAAATGTTCAACTTTACATACACAAAACTGGCCGACATGCATTATGTTTATGGTATTGCTTAGGGAAAAATGCAAAAAAGGCACAAGATCTTTATGCTGAGCTTTAATCAAGGAGACATTTGCCTCATCACAGCACCTTTACTGCTACATCAATGGCTGCAAGAAACAAGAACTTTCCAAAAACAAGCGCATCGACATTTTGAAAATCTTTTATAATCACTTATGCACTTTTCCAATTCTTGTTTGTTCTTGCAGTGTTGTATAATTAAATTAAATAAATATTCACTAGTTACTAAGTCAAATTAAGAATGTTTTGCATTGTTTAAAATTGAAGATATGTAGCTATTCTTATTCCGAAACTCTTCCAATGCCTTGTAGCAAAAGATGCATAGCAGACTTTTCGGAAGAATTCTTCCGAACCTGACGCATCTTTTGAAAAACTTTCAATGTCCTCTAGCTCGATAACTACACATTTACAGGCATACATTCCCCATGAGAAAATGCTCAAATAGATCCCCTGAATCACATCTTAGGGGTTGTTCAGTATTATTCTGACTCACTCTGTATATGAAATCTCCTTATTCTTGGCAGTCTGACTTGTCTGAGTATGTTGCTCAGGTGCAATGATAGATTCTTTGATTGCTTCTGATAGTAACCCCAATGTATAGACTGCTCTCTTAATCTTGTGGATGGAAGGTTTATTTGGTTATTGTATTTTGTTACAAGGATTTTTCATTAAAGTACTAAAAATTGTAGCCCTCCATAAAAGAGTGGGAGATGTGCTGATGTCCAAAGCCATCTGAACCTGCACTCAGTAATAACTAGTAAAGCTGGCATATTTTGTATTGCCTTCTAGCTTTCAGTTTTAGTGAATGGAGTTCTTTTGGTATCTCACTACCCTGCTAAAGCATACTAATTTTTATAACTACACCATTGTGGCCAACCCACTCAGAATACTCTCATGCAGGAGAACTTGGAAATCGTGATGTTTCCTTAAAGGTACTTGGGATAGCTTGTTAAGAAAAAAAAAACCAGTGCATGTAGTTTGTCACTATGCTACCCAGTTTTTCGGCTCATTCCTTCCATTCATCATTTTAGGAACTGTTACCAAGATGGTTCTGCATAAATATTTCCATTGCAGTGATGCCTCACCATGCCGAAAGGAGTCAGTTCTTGCTTCCAGTGCCACATCTAAATGCACTGGTTAATATTCACTGGAGAAAGTGTGGGTGCCAGGTGCCAGTCACTTATGAGGATGTGATCCTAAAAGCAAATTTTAAATTGCTAATTGCCCCATCCATTGCTTAGTGCCCCAAGTCAATATCCTTCACCTTTCATAATCTAGCTCATACGATTATAATTTAACTTGATAGAAGTAAAGAGAGTGCATAGTTTTTGCTGTATTCTGACAAACTTCTCCACATATCATCAGCCTGTCTATATACTTTCTGTTGTGGGAATGAATATTAGACAAAAGTAAAAGTTATATTGAGAAGTTATTTTACCATGACATTGCATTCACTTGCATGGTCTTTGTCCTTTAACAGTGCTGCAGTCACAAATTTATCAAATATTGCACTTGAAAAATAGAAAGTAAACAATTCTATTTACATTACATTTACTAAATGATTACCATCTGTTGCTATGCATGCATCATATTTTTAGCATATATTCCTGGAAACCCATGTGAGATGTGAATTCGTGTTATATGTTCAGAATCTCTTTCCTGATATTTTCTTTCAGTCCATATAAGCTATAAATATAATATACTTTGTTCAAGTTTGTTCTTTAAAATTAAACTTGCATGCATTCATATTAGGGATCGAGGAAGCCACAAACCATCACTTACTATTCCATCATCAAAGACTAAATGGATTATAGTCATTGACAGATTTAATGCAGATGCAGTGGCTAGGCTTGCAGAAAATATGTGTAATTAGTTTCTTATGTCAATTTGACAAAAATGGGATCGATACTGAATTTATATATATTTATAAATCTATTACTAGGCACATCAAATGAAATCTGCCTTGTCCCCATTGCTTGCTCAGCTACACATACCAAACAGCAGTGATTTTGGAGTGGAAAAAGAGGTAATCATCATACCCTGGTAGGATGTGCAGCTAGCTTGCATTGTTTGACTATGCAGGCACCGAGTGAATATGGTGGCAAATCCAAACTCATCAAAAGTGGATCAATGTGATGCAATTCAATTTTTGGAAGTGAAGGGCTGTCATCCAAGTTAAATTCATCATTGCTTGAATACCATGTTGGTGATAAATGTGTATTGAAGATAACAGTGAAGGAATTTGCATAAATGTAGTTCTACTGATAAGGTCATTGCCACAATACACTGTGTATGGGAACCACCTTGCGATTTTCATTTGTCAGACTTCTCAAGAAACTTCAGAAGGGAAATTTCTTCTACAACAATAAAGTCAAGGCTGCAGAGAAGAACTGGTCCAAGCAGCAACCATGGTTCTTCTTTATGGGCAGTATCTGATGCTTCATGTTAAAAATCCTAAGTATGCTTTCTTCAGAAGGGAATTAAAGCCATGGGTTCGGTGTTGTAGATTTACAGCATGTAAATGAACCTCAAAACTGAAAGAAGAGGCCTTTGAGCAAAATTTATCAGCCATTTTATGCCCTGAATTGAATTGGATGTTGATGACTGACATGTTAAAGAGCATCTGTAAATAAACCAAATGAACAACTGATGCTTAGTGAAGCAGGGGGATCTAATGCCCACTATGACTTTTCTTCTCCTAAGACAGTACCTCAGTTTTATTCTTTAAATATTGCTGCTTCTGTTTAATTTATAATTTACTGTATTTGTTTATATTAATAAATGGGACCAGATTGGTGTCAATTGATCATGCCTTGTATATTATCAAAAAATGGCCCATTAATTCTGTGTGCTTTTATTGCTCATATTTTTAAGTCATGACAAGTCTTTGAATATAAGTTGCCAATTCCAATAATGATTGTTTAACATATCCACTGTGGTGTAGCCAAGTCCTGTTACTATTGAAAATAAACAAGAGATTGACTATACCTTCATGAATAGCCTATTGAAAGCATTTACAAAAATTAATTCTTAATTTTACATCTGATTATATTGTTTGGGATTACACAAATGTTAGTGCAATTCAATTAAAGAAGTTTTGTGGCATTATGTATAGAAGGTTTTGACAGTCCCACCTGTTATACTACGCTTCAATGTCTTTGGCTGGCTTCTAAACAAGCATCAATCATCTTTCTACAATAAAACATGTTTTTACTTCACTTTTTATCTACAGGTTGCTTTCAATTTCTCCACATATGCATTTTGTTCTCTTAGAGAGAGTGGGAGAATCTGCAAATGTTCTACTGAATAATCTAGACCCTTCTCCACTTTGACCTGCACTTATTCAGTACAAAACTTGCATGCTTCTCCATCAATATAAAACACACAGATAACAATTTCACATTACATTGCACCTAAATATGTCACTAGACAAAATATTCCTAAATTTTTCTTAAACATTCATGCTTAACTGCATCTGCCGGTTGAGACACATTACTATGTGCAAAGGTAATGTGGGATTGGAGGTGATGGTAAAGGCTGCAATGCTGAGATGCATTTTGCCTATAGGCATATGATGCACATTGCCTATCATATTAAAATAATTTCCTATTACTTTCTGTTGTCATAATATGGTGTCTGGAAATTATGGTGTGACAGCTGATCATATTAAACTACCAGAACACATTGGCATTATGATTGGCATTAGTAATGAGGCAGAGCTGTTAATTAAGGCAGTGTTTACTGAATTGTCTTCATACTTTCATAAATTGCAGGATAATTGAATACTTGTATACACCCTTCATTGTACTAAATTTAAAAAAAAAGCATTATAGAACCTTCTTGACATTTCTGATGTTGAAAGAAATCTATGCCTTAGAAAGCAAGCAGCAATGTACTAAATAGGAGACTTCACACTACCAACTTTAATTTTATTCAACAAAATTTATGTATCAAATACTCTCTCAGTGATTAAGTTGGAACATTTCACCAAAATATACTTGTAGCACAACAATAGATGAGTAAGCTTTTTTTTACTTTCTCCCTCTCTATGGTGAAATAAAAGAATACTACTATGAAGATCAGGCTTATAAACACAAGAAAGTTCAAATTAGTTAAGATAACACAGATTCAAACTCTGGTGTCATACCTCCCAGTGTTTCAAGGAGGGCTGTAGAGTATAATAATCGCACACTACACATAATTATTAGAGATCACCTGGCTGAATGTAAAACAAATATATAGCTCATTTTAATTTCATATGTCATATTTTAATATTGTTTAATGCCTGTTTTTACTGCTGAGGTATTACAGGCTGTGGACACTGATGATACAGGAAATGAAATGATAAAATTGAGGAAAGCATTTTTCTTGAGAGAGGGGAAGGAGGAGAAGGAAGCATTCCAGGCCTGAGTTTAGGGTACATCCCTGGCATTTGCCATTGATCAGAACTGAGAAAAACAACGAAAAAAGTAGTTAGGGAGGATGGTCCTGGCAGGACCGATCTCCTGTTCATGAATCTGTGCCTTAGTGACCCTGGTCATCCACATCCATGTCTGACTTGGGCTTAGCTATAGTTTGCCTATATTTAAATTTAACAAGACATTCCTCACATGCATTTTTCTTGCTTAAATTCATGTTCTGCTTATTTACAATTAACAGATTTACTTTGAACATGGATCATGCAGGAATTCTTTTTTCAAACACACTGTTAGCAAAGCACATGTATGACATATATAAATTATCACATTTCAAAACAGGAAAATACAAGGAATGAAATTGGTGCTCTTCATTACTTCCAACTATTCAAAATAAAGGTTCTAAGTAGAATAATTTTTACCATTTATCTTAATGCTATTCAAGGGTAAATGCTTTGCAAACCTTTCATATTTTTGCCTTTACCCTCTCTATTTAAAGAAAAACTTGAGTCTAAAAATTATGACAAAAATTAAAATGTCAGTATGAGCTAAGACAAAATTAGATAATCTAGCTCATTAAATTTATAAAAAAAAAATTCTATTAATGCAATATATTACTGTATGAAGAAATTTCAGTGCTTTTTCTAGAACAGTGTAGTATTATCTAGGTCAGCACAGATGCACAAACATAAAATTGAAAATACTTCATTTTAACAAAACACTGTCTGCATCACACTGTAACTCATTCACCTCCCCAAAAATTATAAAGCCATGTCCAATACATGGACATTAAGTGATAATACATGTAACTCAAAAATGAATTGGTGTCATAGTCCTCAAGCATCTTCTATGACAATGTTCTTCCTATAACAGCCTGCCAGATTTTCTAGGAAGGACAATAATTCATTGGCTACCTGTATTTTACACAAAACCAAAAGCTTGGGTGGGAGGAAATGATTAATTATATCAATGCTATGTAATTCTTATTTCATGTTCCCAATGATTCTTACACACTTAAGTGTGACAAATAGGTGCTCCAAAAGACTTTGCACAAGAGAACATTTGAAATAGAATCACATAAAATTTACATGATGCAATTACTTAAATTGATCGGGCAGTCCCACCAAAGTTATTCTGCATTCAAGGACAAAACAGAATAGTTCTTGATTTGGACTCATTGCCCTAAATATCAGTTGTTTCAATATCTATTATTTGCATTTTTTGAGAAATATATTTCATTGAAAATTTGCTGAAGACCTCTGTCACAGAAATCACTATGTTTTCAAGAGGACTGAAGCATGCCAACAAGATGTTATGGCCATTTATAAACACATTTTAATTAGTAGTGAACCAGTGCTGCTGTTAAGTTGCAAAACAGCTTTTGATTTTACCAAAAACTCTGTTTCTGTTATGCAAGGCTATTGTATTATGCACTAAAAATTAGTATTATTCACAATATTAGAGTATACATATCTGACAATGTGAAACATTGGCAGACCCAATAATTTCTCCACATCAAAACTTTAAAATATAATGGTAAATTCACTGGCATTAAATCAATAAATATCTGTAACAATCATCAGCTATAACATAGATGTGTAACAGTGCTTTAGCTTATCATTACACTCTTGTTGGCCTGGAAAAATAATTTTGATTAAATGCAAATTAGCTGCTGGCCTTGTATGTGCAATAATGTCTCTGGTATAGTTATCATTATTGCAAAGCCAATATGCACATGTTCTGCAAGCTGTTAAAAAGCTGCATTATGAAACAAATAATGTGACAATGAATAAAATTTGAACTTACATTCTTAAAGTTTTTAGCAGTGAAGTAATAAAATAATGTTGATATGGAATTGGTTTGGCAACACTTATACTTCACTTACTTGGTTTTTAATTGTAAAATTTTAATGAATGAAATATTTCTCTTGATACAACTCATTTTGATACAGTGAAAGCCAAGCTGAACAATGCCATACAAGTGATACATTTAAGAGTGCATTATGAACTAATGCTCTTAATTTCAGTTTACTATCTAATTTATAACAAGAGTTCTCAATATTTAAGAGTACTTACAGATCATTGCGTTGCTTGGAACATTCATAAAATATATGCATTAAATAAAAAAAACTAACATATGTGCAAACAAAATAGGAAATATAACAGAATAATAGAAACATCAGTTAAACTCCACATATTCACTGTCTCAGATATCTGCATGTAATAAATGTGAAATGAGTAACATGTTTTAGGCACCTGTCATAATGTTCCTGTTTTCTCAGTTTTTTCTTCTATTTTTCTATCCACCCTCTTTCCAACTCCCATCAATGGGCTGCTTTTTCTCCAAGATCTTCCACTGATCACCTGGACAAAAAAAGAACTTAATAATATAGAGTCATGACTTTGTACCTTTTGGTGTGTTTATGATGCAAGCTAAGAGCTTATGTTTTCATAACAACTAATTACTTCAAACTGCCTAAGTTCAGAAACTATCAGTGATAAGTTTCCAATTAACTTTAATGTACAGAGGAGCTATATGAGTTATGGGTTAACAGAGTCAGATTGCATGCTGGGAGAAGTCAGTCCTCAAAACTTTTATAATTTATGAGCATGTAACAGCTTGTGGTTAGAGGAAGACATTGTTACCATTAACCAATTTAATATAGTTGAGTAGACTTTGTAACACTTACATCACATATTATTTAAGGAGGAAAACAAGTTTCAAAAGTAATTGCTCCCATCCACAGTTCCAGGTAGACTGAAGGCTTTGTTCTTCGTGTTGGTTTGGTTTGTCTCTGGTGGTGATTATATGAATTTCTGTTAGGATGTCATTCTTCGGGCTTTCAAAGTTAAAAACGTGGTTTTTGTTCCTTCAAATATAAATGTTTTCCCAGATTGTAAGTTCTGTTTTCCTTGTGATATTTTTAGTTAGTTTAAGATTCCCTTTAATACTATGCTGTTCCTTCCAAAAATGCCAAGCCATTGCTGATTTTTCTTCCTGTTTTTGATTTATATTCCTAAAATGTCCTTTGCTCGTGTTTTTATGTCTCTCTTGGTCTTTGCAATGTAGATTTTTTCACAATCTTTGCAATTTACCTGATATATTTCTGGTTTTTTCTCTTGTGGAATATCATCTTTTAATTTAGAATTTAGTACATTTTTAATGGAGCATTTCAAGTACGTTTCACCATTCCATTTATGTTTATGTTTTGATTGTGCATCTCATGGGTTTAACTCACAGAAATATGAACTTATACTCTTGATGCTATTAAAAGTAAAGTAGTAATAAAATAATGTTGATATACAGTTGGTTTGGTGGCACTTATACTTCACTTAACTGATTTTTTAATTGAACATGTTTCAGAAACATTTGCTCCCATCATTAACACAAGACCAACTGGTAGAAGCATACTCTGCAAGTAATCACAGAAATTTATCAAATATGTCCAATGATGTTGTCTAGAAGTTTAAGATACAGTTTTTATTTTGATGTAAAATGTTTCTCATGTTTTAGTTCCAAAGGTTTACAAGTGCATTTCAATAATTCTGTTTTTAATCAATTTATGGTTTTCTGACCAAAATTTTCTATCGGTTTGTAAGAGATATTTATGAAATGTTCTTAGGTATGTGTTTCCAAATTTCTTTTTGTCTTTCCAATAGCTGATCAAAGTCTTTGCGATTGCTTTGGTAGATACCTGATTTCCTGTCAGATAATACAGGATCTTTACAGAAGTATTGTAATAAATTTTTAATACTATGGATACTTTGAGGAGTCAAAAATATTTTCTCTTCTTTAAAAATGTTTTTAAAATTACGGAACATGTTATAGTGGTATGTGAATTTTTTCAATTGCATATCTTCTCTTATTTATAATATCAAACTTGTCTTTGACGTCTTTATTTCTTTTAAACTTTTAATCACTTTATCTACTATTTTTTATGGAAACTATTATGTAGTGATGTGTGTTTGATGTACTGATATTCTTTTTTGTATTCTTTTCTACTGATTGCAACATTCTTTAATCTGTATGCGGGAATATTTAAGATGGCATGCTGGTGTGTTCTGAGATTAAAGATATTATAATATAATTGTAGGTTTCCTATATATTTAAAAGGCCACAGTGTTATTGTCTTTTATAATCTTCAAATCTAAAAAGGGAATGCACACATTCTTTTCAATTTCTAATGTAAACTGTATTAATCTTTCCTGTAAATATAATCATTTTAAGGCATTGTTAACTAGATGCTTAGATATATAGCTATTGTCATCCATATACATGTCTTAAAATTGTCATTTTTACTTCTCATTTTCTACATACCATCTGCTACAATTTTAATTGTATGATATTAAAAGTTTAGGGCAATACCACCTATTCCACAGAAGTTTAATTTATATATTAGATGAGTATGGTTCACAGTTCTGTGTCATTGATTTACTGCATATAAAAGAACCTCAAGCATGAAAGAAGAGGCCTCTGAGCAAATTTTGTTGGCAGTTTCATGCCCTGTGTTGAATGGAATGCTGATGACCTGAGATGTTAAAGAGCATTCATAAATAAACAAAATTAAGTTATAGTCAAGTGCTTTGCTTAGGTCGCAGAAGGTAGCCTGAACTAAGATTATTTTCAAAAGCAATGAGTACTTTTTTAAGAATAGAGACTATGGCATCCACACTAAACCTACCTTTTCTAAAACCAAACTGTAATCTACTAATTATGTTAGTTTGATCCAAAAAATTACAGAGCTGATAATACATGACAATTTTTAGTACTTTTGAGAATAATGGAACCAATGATACTGGATGGTAACTAACTGGGTAACTTTCGTCCCCTTTTATATAAACCGGAACAATTTTGAAAGTTTCAGTGCATTTGGGAAGATTCCTTTCTGTAAGACATTTATTTAGGCAAAGTGTAAAAGGGTAGACAATGCAATCAACTACTTTTTAAGGAGGTTATTAGATAAATTACATATGTTAACACTATTTGATTACTTAAATTTATTGCTTATGTTTAATACACACTCAGGTGTCACTTAATTGAAAACAAAATTACTTGTATACCTTGTGCATATTCAATTAATTTGGAGCTAGTTTCTTTTGGTTTTAATATGTTATGGCTAATTTCTTCAATAGAGTTTAAAAAAAAATATCATTTAATTTAGAGCAAATTCTACAGTTTCTTTATTGTTCACTTAGCCACAGAATTCATCAAAACTTCAAGCATTCTTGTATTTACCATTGGCTATTTCAATGCTTTTTAGGTTCTACAGATTTTTAGTTTTATTTATGTCTTGCTTGTATTCCTTCCTGATCATGTAAGCTAGCTCATCACTATCTGATTTGCCTCTAAGTATAAATACATCAATACCTTTTGTTTCATATTTGCTAACTGGGGAGTGTACCAAACCTTCTTATACTTTTTGAGAACATAATTTCTGTTGGCTGTATTATTAATCTTACATTTTCTTTGGGAACACATATCTCAAAAGTATTAATAAATATGATAAAAAATCTTTCAACAATTTCATCAGCAGTTAGAGAATTACTGACCTGTGATTTTTTTTTGATTGATTTATTTATGGACGCTCTTTAACATCTCAGGTCATTAGCATCCCACTCAATTCAGGACGTGAAATGCCCCACTGAGCAATTTGCTCAGAGGCCTCTCTTTCAGGTTTGAGGTTCTTTTTCGTGCCATAAATGTACAACATGGGACCCACAGCTTTACTTCCCTTCCGAAGGAAGCCATACTTAGAATTTTTATGCCCGAAAAAATCCATCGGTCCTGGCTGGGTTCTTACCCGCAATCTTGGGTTTAGGAGGCAAGTATGGTAACTACTACACCACCAGGACCAACCTGACCCATGAATTGCACATTCTTTCCATTCAATATCCCACAAAGAATTCCAAAGAAAGATATTTTCTCATCTGTTATTTATCTTGAGAACACAATCTTAGCCTTCATTGGCAAAAAACTATTACCTTTTAAATTTTTGACTTCAAGGAAAATTGAGTTGTTATATGAGAATGGGAAGATTGTTGTGAAACATGTTATATAAAATTGATTTATGTTTGTGAAAATGTTATCTAAACAGGCTGAGCCTCTAGTTGGTTTATAATTCATACAGTCAAAATTAAACTGTCTAAGGATGTTTTTAAATTATATTACAATAAGTTTTTCTTCTCTTATATCAAAGCATGAATTTAGATCACCCCAATTACAATATGAAAATGTTTCCACTCAGGAGTACTGAAAGAAGTTAAAAGATTTCTCAAGCTTCTCAAGGAAAATAGCATGATTGAGTGATCTGTATTGAGCAACTATTGATAGTTTTAGCACTTGAATATTTACTCCTATAACTTCAAAGTCTAATTCACACCATAGTGATGAGAAATCTAACTTGCTGCAATAATGTGAGTAATGTACTTTCTGTTACATAGACTGCCACACTCCAGGTATATGCTTCCCTCTACTGTAGCTACTAGGTAAATAATGATCCTCTAGTAAGCTTACTGATAATTTGTTGTTTTGGCACCCATGTTCATTTAAACAGATTACATCAAGAAAGTTTTCATTGGCAAACTCTTTACTGCTATGGGTGGTCGAGGTCATTAAGACATGGACTAGTGAGTGGGAGGTCTGCAGTTCAACTCCCATCAGGACCATCTTCCCTGAGTGAGGTATTTTTTCTCTTTCATTTTAACTAGTTTAATAGCCTTAGAAAAGCATATTACACCAAAAGAAACTAAAAAATTGATGAAAATAAATTATATACTTTCGATCGGTTCAAACGTCCTCTGAAACGCGTTCCAGGGAGTTACCCTAAATTTATCCCTGGAATGCTTCCTTCCTTGAAAAAAATTCTTTCCCAGTTTATCATTTCATCTTAAGTATCATCAGTGTCCATCATCTGTGATGCCTAAATAGTTAAAAGAAACATTAAACACTATTAAAATAAATTAGGAAATTCATTAATTACTACTTGTTTTGTTCCAATACCCTGTACATTAAGGTAGCCTATTTTAAAGTTGCATGCATTGTATTAACTAACCTAACCTTATCTTTATCAAGTACCACAGATTTCACTTAATTAGCTTTACTAACCTAAAAAAATGTGCACTTGATATACAATTGTCAATAGAGGTTTCTGTAACATCTCCAAATTGTTTGGCTGCTTCTTCTTGGTCTCATGTCCAGATGGTAGAGGAATAGATTGAGAAGGATTTGTCCTCTCATTATGTTCACTATTTTGTTTACAAGCTGCCCTTTTTCTCTCTAATTAAGATGCATACCATTTCATGTAAGTCAAGATTTAAAATCAATTATATCCATTAGTTACATTATTAAATGCACTCACAAACTTCTTTATGGTTTTGTTTCACTGTTTTATTTACACATGAATTTTTATTCAGATCGAATCTATAAGGTATATTTACTAATGTCACATTAGTGTGTCTAAGATTTGGTAAATACTTCAGTAGATTTTACTTCACTTTCTCTCCATTATTACCAACATTGTTAGCTCCACCCATGATAACCACATGGTCCTTTGGGGTTAGGTTTTAGCATCGCACAAATGTTAACCAATGGATAACATATTGCTACTCTTCAGCATCTAGGAAAATGAAAAACTAACAAAAGAATATTCCTGCCTATAGAATGGAAGGCTTTGGGCTACAGCCTCATAAATATAAATCCATGACGTATTTCTATATGTTTGGCAGAATTATGGTTAAGATACAGAATAAAAGCTCTATAATAAAGATCACAATCAAATAGCTATGAAATTAGGGTTATGTCACTTAATAACTAAAAAAATGAAAACATGGAAGTTCTAAGACTCTACCGCCACCATTAAATACATTTCAGTGGCACATACACAAAAGTAAATGTTGAGGTACGTTGCCATTGGTGGTTTAATTTCAGAATTAGAAACATGGGACAATATTAAGAAATACATTAGGTATAGTATGGGGCAAGCCTTAATGGCCTTTTATCCTGGAAGTAAGATTACATCGTGATATCACTGTATGATTTAGTTGAACTACACACTCTTAAAGTTTCACTTACTTTTCATAAATGTATGGAACCGGTTTAGAGAACATTTAGTTCCCATCTTCAGCCAGGTTAAAGTTCAACTGTCGGATCATTCAATGAGCTGTGGGAATGTGTATTCTGCTCTTGTGGCAGTGTGATAAACTTGTAGTTTATGTTTTCATATCCAGCAATATAAGTTCATTATGCTGTCTTTGTATTTGTAGATGTAGATTTTCTCCCAGGTTGTTAGTTCTGTAGATCCTTGTACTGATTTTAATAATTTTGCTTTATTTATTGTCATGATTTTGTGTCCAAAAATGATATGCTAGTGCTGATTTCTCTATTTGCTTGTACTTTATGCTCCTGAAATGTTCCTTTAACCGTGTGCCTATGTTTCTCTTCGTTTTTTCACATTCTTCACAGTTTATTTTGTAAAAACCTGATTTTTCTTCTTGTGGAATACTGTCATTAACATTATCTATGAATAAGTTTTTAACATTAAATCTATTAATCGGTGCCAACCTGATATTAAAATCTTTAAGAATATTCTGGAATTTTTTTGTAGCCCATGGATGATATGTGAATTTTTTAAAATTTGTTTATCTTTTCTTGCTGAAAGTATTGTGGTTTCTTTGACATGTTTTTGTCTCTTGAATCTTTTCACCTTTTTGTGTACTAGTTCTTTTTTAAAACCATTTTAAACTGCTGTTTCTTCTATTTGTTTGTATTCATTAAAATATTCTTCTTTGCTAATTTGTAGTTAACTAGCCGGTGTGTTAAACTGTTAATTACTGAATGTTTGTGCGCTGTGCGGTTAAAACCATCAGCTTTGATGTGATTATCTGCGTGTGTATTCTTTCTGTATATTCCAAATTTAAGATTTTCTTGACATTTCATTATTTTAATATCTAAGAATGGCAACATGTTATCTGTTTCTATTTTGTATGTAAATGATACGTTTTCATCTTGTATATTCAAAAGTTTTAAGGCATCGTCAATGAGTTTTTTTGTTAACTATGGCAAATATATTGTCTACATATCCATACCATACCTTAAATATGTATGCAAAAGCTGTGTTGATGTGTGTTTCAAACCTACTCATGAAGAGGTTAGCTAGAAATGGAGATAAGGGCTGCCCATTTTAAGTCCTGTTTGTTGTTTATAAAATTTTCCTTTGAAAGTAAAAAAGGCTTGGTTTATGCAAATTTCTGTGAGTTTGATGTATTCTCTTATGTGTGTGTCATTAATTCCACTTGTTTTTAGCCAATCATGTAGATAAATCAGGAGTTTTTTTTTGGTGTGCTCGGAAACAGAGATACTATGTCGAAAGATATAAGAGTGTCAGAGGGAAGCAGTTTTATGGCCTAAATTTTTTTTATTAACTGATATGAATTGTTTATACTCCTGCTTTGAAATTTTGGTAATGTCATGAATATATTAGCTAACCATTTTGCTAAATAGTAGGACGGAGTATTGATGTACGGGACGCATACCATTTCCAGTTTGTGAATTTTAGGTAAACCATATACCTTAGCTATTTTAGGATTGCTCTGTTTTATTTTGTATATTGTTTCTTTTGGGATGACTGTACATGTTTTCAGAATCTCATTGATGGAATTAACACACCCTTTAATGGGTCTGACTAGATCTGAACATATTCTTTTTTAATCTTATTTTGATTTAAAGTAAAACACTAAAAATCATGTCGTCACATTAAAACTCTCTTTAAGTTTCACAAACACACTTATAAAATTAATTTTGGTACATGTTTCGTGAGGTACATTCCTCACATTGTCAACCAAAACGACAACTGAGGAGTCAATTTCAGCAAAGTATGTATGTTACTATGCTTGCTCTGGTGGTCTGTTAATGAACTTAAACAATATGTTGTCTGCTTCCAGTATATCAAAATTCATAAGTTTGTATTCATATTTTTTATGTAAATTTTTTCCCATATATTAAGTTCTTTCGGATGTTGAATTGTTTTTAGTAATGTTATGTCCTTCTCTATTTCATGATTCTCATTCCAAAAATGTGCAGCCACTGCTGATTTTTCTACTTGTTTGTGTCTAATATTTCTCCAGTGTTCCTTTAATCTTATCCCCAGATTTCTCTTTGTTTTTCCTATGTATATTTTGTCACAATCCTTGCAATTAATTCTATATATACCTGAATGTTCTTCTTTCTTCTTTTTTTGTTTAATTTTATTTAATTTAATAGTTTACCAACACTATATCTGTTTATTGGTGCTAGAGTAATGTTGTACTTTTTGAAATTTTTTTGGAATTTATGGTTAACATAAGGGTGATATGTGAATTTTTGATAAGTATTTTCTTTAAGTGAAGAACTGAGTGTGGTGATTAGTTTAATTTCCTTTTTATTTTTAAATCTTTTTATTTTTTTATCTACCATTTGTTTGTTAAATCCATTTATTTCTGCTGTGTGTATTATATGTGCGTATTCTTTCCTGTATTCTTCTTTACTGAGTGGTGTATTAACTAGCCTATATGTCATACTATTGAATGCTGCTTCCTTGTGGGGTCTGGGGTTGAAACCTTTTGCTTTTATGTAATTGTCGGTATGTGTGTCCTTTCTGTATATACCAAATTCTATATTTTTATTCCTTTTTATTATCCTTAAGTCCAGAAAAGGTAAAGTATTATTAACCTCGGTTTCCATAGTGAATTTTATGGTTTTTTCTTGCAAGTTCAACAGTTTCAATGAATCTTCTATGAATCTATCTTCTACAATGGCAAACACATCATCAACATATCTGTACCATGTTTTGAATATGTATGGGAAGGCTTTCGTTATATGTGTTTCAAAATAGCTCATGAACAGATCAGCCAAAAATGGAGATAGTGGACTACCCATCATTAAACCTGATTTTTGTTTATAAAACTTTCCTTCAAATGTGAAGTAAGTTTGGTTTAAACATAGCATTCCAAAAGAGAAAACCCTGAATTTGTTAAAAAAATGGCTACTATCTATCAACATAGCAGAAACACACACAAAAGAATATGTAAAACTCACAGAACTATGTTTAAACCAAACTTACTTCACATTTGAAGGGAAGTTTTATAAACAAAAATCAGGTTTAATGATGGGTAGTCCACTATCTCCATTTTTGGCTGATCTGTTCATGAGCTATTTTGAAACACATATAACGAAAGCCTTCCCATACATATTCAAAACATGGTACAGATATGTTGATGATGTGTTTGCCATTGTAGAAGATAGATTCATAGAAGATTCATTGAAACTGTTGAACTTGCAAGAAAAAACCATAAAATTCACTATGGAAACCGAGGTTAATAATACTTTACCTTTTCTGGACCTAAGGATAATAAAAAGGAATAAAAATATAGAATTTGGTATATACAGAAAGGACACACATACCGACAATTACATAAAAGCAAAAGGTTTCAACCCTGGACCCCACAAGGAAGCAGCATTCAATAGTATGACATATAGGCTAGTTAATACACCACTCAGTAAAGAAGAATACAGGAAAGAATACGCACATATAACACACACAGCAGAAATAAATGGATTTAACAAACAAATGGTAGATAAAAAAATAAAAAGATTTAAAAATAAAAAGGAAATTAAACTAATCACCACACTCAGTTCTTCACTTAAAGAAAATACTTATCAAAAATTCACATATCACCCTTATGTTAACCATAAATTCCAAAAAATTTTCAAAAAGTACAACATTACTCTAGCACTAATAAACAGATATAGTGTTGGTAAACTATTAAATCTAAATAAAATTAAACAAAAAAAGAAGAAAGAAGAACATTCAGGTATATATAGAATTAATTGCAAGGATTGTGACAAAATATACATAGGAAAAACAAAGAGAAATCTGGGGATAAGATTAAAGGAACACTGGAGAAATATTAGACACAAACAAGTAGAAAAATCAGCAGTGGCTGCACATTTTTGGAATGAGAATCATGAAACAGAGAAGGACATAACATTACTAAAAACAATTCAACATCCCAAAGAACTTAATATATGGGAAAAAATTTACATAAAAAAATATGAATACAAACTTATGAATTTTGATATACCGGAAGCAGACAACATATTGTTTAAGTTCATTAACAGACCACCAGAGCAAGCATAGTAACATACATACTTTGCTGAAATTGACTCCTCAGTCGTCGTTTTGGTTGACAATGTGAGGAATGTACCTCACGAAACATGTACCAAAATTACTTTTATAAGTGTGTTTGTGAAACTTAAAGAGAGTTTTAATGTGACGACATGATTTTTAGTGTTTTACTTTAAATCAAAATAAGATTAACAAAAGTTTCACTGTGTGGATTCCCAAATTCCGTAAACATATTCTTTTTTATTTAACAAATTTTGCATTCTATTATTATAACCTTCTTTATCCAATATTACTATTCTGTTTCCTTTGTCTACTTTAGTATAAACAACAGCTTTATCACTTAAGGATTTCATTGTGTTTTTATGTTTTGTGCACTACTGTATTCTTTTTAACCAAGACTTTAAAATTTAAAGATTTAATTCTAACTATTTCTTTTTTCTTGTTCTTCAATCCTTCAATGGCCACTTCCAAATCTACCAAATAATCTTCTATTTTAGTGAAGTATTGTTCACAAGTTTTTAAGCCTTTATTTAAAATGCTAATTCTTGTTTTTTGAAATTTTCATTAGATAGATTTTCTACATAATTCTGTTTTAAGTTTTGGAGTTTTCTTTGGTTTATGATAAAGATTACTAAATTTTCTTTTTTGTTTATTCGAAATTGTATATGTTCCAAGGCTGTTATAATTAAGTTATCCCATATCATGCAACCTAAACTCTTTGAAATCTGTAAGTGTTTTCCCTATAGTTTAAGATCAATATTTGCCATTTTAGTATAATATTTTGACTTTTCTATTTGAATAACTTTTTTCTCGGCAGCTAGCTGCTTGCGACTATTGTGGTTATGATTAAAGATTTTTCGGACAAAATTTGGACACACTTTATGTTTAAGGCACCGGTTTAAAAAATGAATATCTGCAGAGATGAGTCGACTTTAGTGTAAGTGAAGTGAAGCTTTAAGAGTGTGTAGTTCAACTGAATCATACAATGATATCAATTAATACGATTAGCTTCACTGTGCAAGTTCCAATTTACATTTTAAGATTATATCTGTTTAGCCATTTATTTGCTTTACAATGATATGATACATGTGAGGAATATGGTGCACCAAATTTGCTTAGGAAAACAATGTTGAAGAATTACAGATATTTTATGGTGCTCTGTTACAGTTTAAACAAAAATGATACCACTACACACTTGGAAGTCGGTGGGATGAGAGGAGTTCACCAAGGTTTGTTTGTCCTGCATTTTACCTTTTCTTTTTACTACTGAGGCACCACAGATGGTGGACACTGATAATACATGAAATGAAATGATACATTGGGAAAGGATTTTTTTTTTAAATGGAGGAAATGTTCCAGGCCTAAGTTTATGTACCTCCACAGCATTTGCTATTTATGAGGACTGAGGAAAACCTGGAAAAAGCTCAGTCAGGGAGGACGGTCCTGGCAGGATTCGAACCCCAGATCTCCTGCTCACAAGTCCATGCCTTAACGACCTCAGCCACCCATGGTGGTTCATTTTACCTGAAATACTACCATTAGAAGTAGAAAGTGGGCAGAAGTGCTGTCGTGTTAGCTGCATTACTTAAAAAATCAAGTGGTATGACTTTACCAGATTTAATACAGAGAGTTAGTGTCACGCTTGATCTGAGAAAGTGAGCAGAAGGTAACTGGTAGAGCATGAAGTAAACAGCAGCATTCTAGATCCATAATTTCCCAAGTACTCTCCTCTTAAACTTTCATTAATTTATGGCATGCACACAATCATCATTTTATTTCACTTATCTATTACAGTAGTTGCTCAAAGTGGTGTCATTTGGCATTCCCACATTCCTGAAAGCTTTTGATGAAATTTGCATTCACATGCAATAGTTTTTCTTTTGTAATCCTAATTTGTGCTCTTATATTGTCTTTCAGTTCATCTACAGTGTGTGGGTTATTTCTATATACTCTATTTTTTAGGGTTCCCCACCAATAATAATAGCATTAGGTAAGATCTGGGGAACGTGTGGGACATTACCGTTTAGAAGCAATTCTGTTTTCAAAAACCTCTCTTATAACTTCCAAAGAATTACAGATAGTATGGGGCTGTGGCAGAATCTTGTTGAAAATATGCATTTGTCTCTCATGAACAGTTAATTGCTAAAAAAATGTGTTTTTTCATGATACCTCTATGAATTTATGGTTCTTCAAAAAATATAAGCCCTATTTTTTGATCTGCTGTTACAGCAACCACATACCAATCTTTTATCTTCATGCAGAGGAATTTCGTGAATTATTCCTAGATTTTGTGCGCTTCAGAATCTATTGTTTTGTGACCATGTGTAATCACATAAATGAAATCATGCTTCATCAGAAAAAGTGATTAAATGAAGATAAACAATGCAGTTATGAATGTTCTGTAAAACGCAATTACAGAAATTCACTGGACTTTCATTGCCATGCAGTTATAATTCTGTTAAGTTTTAATTTTAAAAGTTAAGTATCCATATGGACTGAAGTTTTTGAAATGCCTACTTCTTATGCTACATGATGTAACTATGCATTAGGAGAAGTTCAAGTGATGCCTCAATATCATGTAGCTTTTCTTTTGTTAGAAACCTACATTTAGGCCTATGAATTTTAGAGTTTCAGTGATCCCATTGCTTTAAATCTATTGACAAAGTTTCTAACTGTACCTCTATTTTGAGGTTGAATGCCAGGGAATCTGTCTACAAATTGCCTACACACTTGTTGGCATGAGTCTGTCTTGATATAAGTATTGTACATAAGTATTCATTGTTGTAAATGTTTCAGTTGGCAATTTAATTATCTAAATAACCATATTAATGCACACACATTTTAAATATAATTCAAAAGAAGTACACAAGTAAACACTCCTTCTAACCCTTCAAAATGTACAAAGCAATGACCGGTAACACAGAGCCTGCACAAACATGTATTCTATTGTCAATATCTCAACCTGTACTAAGCATTGCCCAGAAACATAGCAAAGCAGCACTGAAGGACAATTATGCATCTAGAACGTCTCTATTTACTTTGCACTCTACTGGTTTCCTCCCAAATGCTTTCTTGGATCAAGCATAACCCGAATTATTCATATATTTTGTAACCACAGCAACAACCAAGTTGTTCTGAACTATGGAAAAATAAATAAATTAATAAACTAATTAATTAATGATTATATAAATGAACTTGAAGTCTATTGGCATCTAAACTATCTGCCATTCACCTTCTCAAGGTGAGAAAAACTGAGGCAAAACTCCTAACAACTTGACCCAAGCCTAATTCAAAACTATCATCTGTTTTTGAAGCTGGTTGCAAACTCTACTTGCTTTGAACCACTGAAGATTGCTGGCAAATGGTGCAAAAATATATATTATGACTTGAAAGAGAAGTCATATATAGTTGTAAAATGTATTAATGAAATAATAGCTTACACAAGACTTGAAACATGTTCAGAAGATTAAATATGTTTAACTATATAGTATATACGCAGTTAATAAATATTAAATTCAGGAAAGCTCAACAAAATTATATTTAAATGTAGGATAAGAATACCTGCATGGGTAATACCTTAGTGGAAAATGTAACACTGAAGGAGAAATTTCTTCAAAGATAATAAACAAAGAACAATTGCTTTTGCTGTTGTAATGGATGAATGAGTGACATTAAAATCTTTCAATAAGGTAGAGAATTTGCATAAATTATTTATTTTGTGCTAATTAATAAAGTCTGGGGTTCGATATAACATACCTGGCAGATGTAGTGTAAAGATTTCTTTCATGAAAGAAAATATCTTATCACAGAGTGCTATGAGAATGAAGTGAGAAAACAGAAAATATTTCTATACATCTTATTTTGATTTAAAGTAAAATACTAAAAATCATGTCGTCACATTAAAACTCTCTTTAAGTTTCACAAACACACTTATAAATGTAATTTTGGTTTTTTGGTTTTTTGGTCGTTTTGGTTGACAATGTGAGGAATGTACTTCACGAAACATGTACTAAAATTACTTTTATAAGTGTGTTTGCGAAACTTAAACAGAGTTTTAATGTGACTACATGATTTTTGGTGTTTTACTTTAAATCAAAATAAGATTAACAAAAGCTTCACTGTGTGGATTCCGACATTCCGTAAACATTTCTACACATGCATGCACACAACCAAGGATATATTTCAGTCTGTCATAAGACTGTTAAATGGCAGAAATTACTAGTCAAAATTTAAAACTAATTTCATGTTAGCACTAATAGAGAAGCAACTAATATATTCTTAAATAGCTAGTGAGTCACTTTAATACTCTTATGCTCAGCTTACCATTGAATTATACAGAACATGTTTCACATGCCTGCCCGTATTATCACCTGTGAAACAGTTCTGTATAATTCAATGGTAAGTGGAGCATGAGTATTAAAGCAATTCACCAGCTATTTAAGAATACCAGCCAAAACCTGATTGTGATTTAATATCTTCCTAAAAATGCAAAAAGATAAAAGGCAGGTTTCTGGACAGAATACATATGTTATGTAGAACATATATTGGAACTGAAATAAAACTATAAAGAGTAATAAAAGAATCAAGCAAAGAGAAAGAAATAAATCTGTCAGTGCCCAAAAGCACATAACTGTAACAAACAACTACTACTACAATAATAATAATAATAATAATAATAATAATAATAATAATAATAATAATAATAATAATAATAATAATAATAATAATAATAATAAAAAATTACAGAAGACAATGAACCTGGGTTACAGATGTTGATTAGGCAGGTTAGTGGTGTATGCTGAAATAACATATTTATTGTGGAAATCTCTTAATATGCAAGAAATTACTGACTTATATGCTATGTATGCTGTTAACCCACATAGCTGACCATAGTTGAAAGTTGTAATTATGTCCCATTGGGATTCATAATTACAAGACAGACTATCCAGGTGTTATTGCCATCTGTGCAGAATGAAGTTCTGGTAGAATTGGTGCACTGTTCCTTAACTGTGGCAGTGACTTGCTGCATACTGGGTGCACAACATTACTACTGCCACTGCTGAATATAGAATACAGATTGCAAGTTTATAGAATCTTGATAGCTAGCATTCTCATACAAAACATGCATGGCTGAATAGACTAAACAGAAAGAGAAAGAGAGTTCAGTAAAAAATGTTAGTAATGCACCTATTTAAAATAAAATCTATTCTTCTGGTTTCCATGGCAGAAATCTTGTCAATCCTTTGACTAATATCTGCAGAATGAGGCCCATCTCTACAGAAAGTGTTGAATACTTCCTATGTTTTGAAATCAGAGTAAAGCTATCACTACTGAAGAGTACCTGAATGAGAGCATTATTACCTTAAATTAATATTGTTTTATATTGAAATAACTGCATTTTCCCATACTTAATATATATGACTATTGAATTTAACAAATTGTTTACTATCATTGTTTAATGGTCATTTAAAATATTTATTTAAAGTGCAACAACAGTCTTTATATAATTATTTTGGCAGCCAAGAATTTTACACTTTTTTGTTGTTGCAATTTAATAATTTAATGTTTTTGGAATGTTGATTAAAATTGAGTGATATGACACTTACTGTTTCCAATTCATAAATCTTCAAATAATTTATAAAATCTGTTCAAAAACTAAATCTTTCACTTGTTCCCCAGAGTGAGGTCTGTTTTCACATACCATAACATACATACATGACAATGAGACAGCTAACGTAACGCCACATAGAAACTTAAAGTTTATTTTTAGTGGTTTTTGATAAACTGACTTTAATGTGTGTGGGTTCCTACACCTCCCCCCCCCCCCAAATCTACTGTAGGTAATATATTGACTTGTGTCACCAGCAGAACAAATTTGATGCGTTGTGAGAGGAATTTTAAATTTGCTGCCACAATGTCACATCTTTCTATTAAAGTGATGAATGCATCATTTGCCTTTATGTACCTGAAACCTTCATTTTGTAAGTGGATGAATTACAAACCTTGTATGAAATGTGAAGCACTATTTATGAGATGCTGCCCCCAATTAAAATATCATAAAATGTTAGTATAACCAATTACATATATTATAAATAGTATTACAATTAATATGTACCATTTATGTGTATTCCTATTAGTGGTTAGGTTATTTGTGTATTTCATGGGTAATGAGAAGAAAAAAACTGGTGGACAGAAACTTTAGAAATAAACCAGAAAATGTTGATTGTTAATGTGTTCTGCGCTGGACAAAGAACAGATGGCTTTGTACCTCTTTTGTATTTTTTGCTGCAACAGTCTTTGTGCAAGAAGGGTCACCCCTTTAAGGTTTCTGGAGAAGCTTAGCTTTGTTAAAATCTGAAGGCAAAGCGTAATATGGAACAGACTAAGAACTAATGAAATAAACTATAGAGCCTGACATAAGGGAGCCAAAGGGGAAACAATACCTTAAATTTAAGGCCTGTGAAACGTCCAATCAGGAATCTTAGGAAAAGTATATGCACACCCCTCGGCGAGTAGATAGAAATTTGTTTAAGAATAATAGTTTGAAATGGTAGGAGATGGTCTAACAACCGGATGAGGAAATATTGGATACAAGATTGGGATTTCGAGGTCCATGGGGAAAAAGTGAGTTGAGCTATTCAGTGAGAGTGTGTTTTAGCTATCCGGGGAGAGTGATAGACAATTAGTTCGGTTGTAGTGCAAGTGTGATCTAAGAACTGCTCAATAGAACTTAAAAAGGCGACCCTTAACATTGAACAAGCGACACAAGCAAATAAATAGTGTCATCTCCAGTTTTAAGATTTGCTTTCATACATTATCTAGTTCCAGACTATTTTCCCTGTTGACCTGAAAAGGTCATAAAATTCCAGCGCTCTACCTAATATAGCTTTGGTATAACCACACTTCGAGACAGCGGCGGGAGAGAAGAAGAACTTAATTGATTTTGCAAATACTATGAGTATTCTGATTAATTAAAACCCATCTAGCAGATAACCATCCTCCATTTCCCGCCATTTAAAACAGTCACAAATATTGCTTTTAAAATCTAATTTTTTGTATTGTTAGAAATTCATTTTTTTCATAGAAGTCAAAAATAGGCCTTTGCATAATATTCTTTTCAAAGTAACTTCAATTATCAGCTTCTTTGAGATCTGATATTCTCCCTGGTGGCAGTAAAACTGGAGCACTGCTAGAGTTGTCGGTCCTGGTGATCTAGTGGTAACCCAAGATTGTGGGTTCAATCCCTACCAGGGTCAATGGATTTTTTGGGCGTAAAAATCGTAAGTGTGGCTTTCCTTGCAAGGGAAGTAAAGCCATGGGTCTCGTGTTGTAGATTTACGGAATGCAAAAGAACCTCAAGCCTGAAAGAAGAGGCCTCTTGAGCAAAATTGATCAGCCATTCCATGCCCTGAATTGAGTGGGATGCTGATGACCTGGGATTGGTTCGTAAATAAAACAAATCAATAACTGCTAGTGTGACTCTTGGTCTCACAGCAAATGCATGACACAGTAGTTTTGTTCATACTTTGAAAGCAAGAGACTAAAAATTTTTAAGGCTAAGTTTCTCTCTCCCTCTCTCTCATGCTCTTTCTCTCTCTCTCTCTCTCCATCTATGGAACATGTTTTCATGTATAATCTCTAAAAAACAATACTTTGAACTAGCTCCACAATTTTTTTGTACCACTGGCACTGATTTCATGGCTTGTATGGTTTACTTAAGAACATATTGTATAGTACATCACTCTCATTAATATCCATAAATTCACTGGCTATGAAAGATGATTATGGAATGAGGCAGACTCTCCAGAGAACTAAATTTTCTTAAGCTAAATCAGTGCCAGCGGTTTTATCAACAGGTGGTAGTGTGTGGCAGATAATGGACTAATGAAGGAAGTGTGAACACAAAACAAATAAGTAAGATTTTGTAATTCCGTTAGATGTGATCCACAAAGCCAGCTAATGCAAGGGAAACATGTAAATGAATTGCAACAATTGAAGCTAAAAATATGTGACGAATTACAGCTTGGCTGTGAGAATACAGCTTAGCAACATTGCAACATGGGCAGTATTCCATATACCTCATTGCTTCCCATTTTGAAAACAATGTAGACACAGATTTGGGAGATGTGAATGTAGTGGAGCATATAAATTATAACCCTTCTGAAAGGTTCACATGCTCTTTGCTGACAAGATGAAGCGTGATAATTGGGCAGCACTGCCAATACAATACAATTAAATTACCCAATTTTTTCCAAATTACCGACTGTCACAGGTGGCCGAAGGTCGTTAAGGTGCAGACTCGTGAGCAGGAGGTCTGGGGTTCAAATCCTGCCAGGACCATCCTCCCTAACCATGATTTTTTCTAGTTTTCCTCAGTCTCATAAACAGCAAATGCTGGGGAGGTACCCTAAGCATAGGCCTGCACGATTCCTTCCTTAAAAACAAATCCTTTCCCAATATATCATTTCATCTCAGGTATGATCAGTACTGAAATATCCAGGAAATTGTATGTCCAGTTGTTGTCACACAACTGCTTCTCCAATTCCCTGTCTGCACCAAGAGGTATGATAAAGTCTAGCCTCTGCTTAAGTAAGTGTCCATAGGAGGAAAACACAAGAGAACATCCAATGAAATGGCTGGAGTCTCCTATAATGCTAATCTCTGTAGCTTGGTAAACTTACATGCCATAGTACTTATACTATTTTTTGCCACCAGACAATATCACCATAAGGTATCTGGCACTTGACAATTGCACCATACAACCAATGTCTTTAGGCCCCAGATTGTTCTGATAAGTGTGTTTGATAGTTACAAGAGACCACCTGGCTCAATGGAGAATGTTGTCAATATGGTACTTCCAGGTCAGTTTCTATCCAGTATAAGATCTAGATATTTAACTGACTCAGAATATTCCAGGATTGAGTTGCCTAGTTTTAAATTTCCCAGGCCTTTTAAGATTTCTCCTGCTCGTAAAAGGAACAACTGTTTTGCTAGAACTAATAAATGGACTCCTGCAACTGTGAATTTTTCTCAGCCCACAGTTCATCATGTCTGAGATTGTATTTGGAAACCAAAAATAAACAGTCATGTCATCTACATAGCCTTGTATGTAACATCTCCTGAGTCATATCTTTAGGCCTACCATCCATCACAAGCTTCCAAAGCAGGGGGGGAGTTCTATGGGTAACACCTTGTGACCACGATCCCTTTTGTTACCCCAAGAAGGCTAGCAGTAATATTTCTGCTCCTGAGCATGGAGTTTATCCAACTGCAAAGAGTGTGATTAGCTCCATATTTCTGTGCAGTCAGAAATATGACTTATAAGAGGTGTTATCAAAAGCACCTTCTATGTTTAGGAAGGCCTTAGGGCCATTTCCTTCCTAGCCATTGAGTTCTCCAGTCTGCTTATTAAACATGTAGAGCTGTTATGCAGGACTTAGATGGTTGGTAGGCATGCATGATTTTAACTGAGGAGAGGGGCTAATAACAACCCTTCTTCAAATACATCTTTTGATGAGTCTTTTCAAAGACTTTAAAAGGAATGATGCATGACTGATTGATCAATAAGCCTTAGCTTCGGTGTAGTTATGACCATACTAAGGAATAAACACTACTCTGGTAGATCTACAGGCTTAGGGGATATAGCTAAAGGCCATATTGGGCTGGAAGAGGTTGCAGAGGAGGATGTGGAGTTCCTCTCTGCAACAAAGCAGGATACCATCCCCATTTGGTGACTTAAAAGGTTTAAATTTATTAACAGGCCATTTAACATTATGAATTGTGACAATTTGATGTGCAAGTTCCCAGTCCTTTTGCGATGCTCTTGGTCTAGAGTTTTTGCAGTGATTTGTGAATTCACAGGTCTTTTCATAATTTATACACTGGAGTAATTTTACTTCGAACAGAACTTTTGAGTGTTTTTTCAGCTGAGTATGTAGAGCCACATAGAATTTGTTGGTCCTTGAGCCGATGCTCTTTGTAACCTGCCTGCCTCTGGCAGGCTATATATTCCCCAGCAGAAGCTTGTTAAGTAGATCTTATGGTCCTACATATGCTCTTATTGCAATCTGTGAGGGCTATTTGATATTCTCCCCAGTCTCCAGTTTTTTTGCTTTGTTAAAGAGACGTCACATTCTGTCTCTCTTATATTCAAGGTCTTTAGTCCACCAAGACACTTTCTTGGATTTTATTCTTGATTGCATGGGGTAATTATCTTGATTAAATGTCAAGTATAGCCTCTTGGATAGAATAGGCAATCTTGCCAATATCATTGAAAGAATCTAACATTATAAATCTGCCCAATTCTACCTCAAAGATTCTGCACATAATGCTCCCACCAGGTTCTCCTGGGATTCCTATAGAGATTACCTCTTTTAACTACATTAACATTAAATGATATATAGTTGTGGTTTGAAAGTGATAGTTCATCTGAGACCTTTCCATTAGCTATCTGAATAATAACACACTCCATGCAAAACAATGTCAATAATTTTCTACCTTATATGATTGGCAAAGATAGGCTTGTTACAGACATTAAGTATATATAGATTACTAGAGAGCAGAAAGTCTAAAAGGTACTCACCCCTTTTGCTGATATTTTTATTGCACCAGATTTTGTGATGGGAGTTGGTGTCACACCCAAAGATGGTCTGTTCCCCTCTCTGAGTGCAATATGTGACCAACTGCTCTAGTTTCTTGGTGGGTAGATTGTGCCATTGTAGGGGAGATAGACAGAGCTCAACATTAGGCCCTTTTTCCCTCCCCCTTCATCACAGTCAATTTTCGCCATGGTGATATCACTGGAAGAAAAGAGGTAGGCATTGAATTCCATTGTTAACAACAATACAATTCCTAAGCCAATTACTCTTGCTGCAATGTATCAACTTATATTGATATTTTCCTAGTCCTGTGATTTGGCCCCTGTTAATCTAGGGCTCTTGAATCAGGGCTCGGTTTATTCCTTCTTCATTAAAGAAGGCTGCCTTCTTAATTGGAGTTTGATCTGGAGAACCTCTAGGGTTATCCTTGGCTAGAGTCACAATTATAACTCTACTGAGGCCCACAGGCTCTTTCACCTACATCACCTCAGAACAATTAGTACCCAGTTCCATGTCTGAGGTTTGCTCCAAAAGAGCTTCCTCATTGAGGAAAGTGGTTGCTGTTGCTAAGGGCTCACACATGTGGTCCTCAGAAGTGGGTTTTTGGTTTTTAAAGTGGTTTCCATAGGTCCCACAAGAGAAGACAAATAAGAGTTTATACAAAAAAAAAAAAAAAAAATTCTCAGATATAGAAATCTGTTACAAACATCAAAGAAATCTGGTTCATCTTGTGATGAGGTATATCATAGTCAAATCTATGGTCCGTTTTTTCTGACAAATTATTTTACCCAAAGTTTGCAGGGATATTATTGAAGAAAATTTTAGGTTTCCTTACACTTATAGCCTACCTAATTAGAGTGTTTTATTTTTTGTATGTCAGGATCAATCAACTCAAGCTATGTATAAAGTTTGTGAACATCCGTTCCTAAATAATTGAAAGTCCTTTAGAGGGGTGAATATATAACTCAGAAAAAAGCAGAATATGCGGGTGCAATTCCCTTACTCCACACATTTCTTACACTTCTTTTTTTTTATTAAGAAAATAACAACAATTAATCCATTATTAAAAACATTTTCTTTGCAGAGATAAGATGTCAGATTGTCACTCTAAAGCAAGTATATTTGGTTGCAGAATATGTAGCTGTGTGTGTAGATGCTTTGATATAGGTATCATGCTGCATTGGCAAGTTGATGAGATACATCTGCTACAGGATACTAGATCAGCACCGAAACAAGGCTACACACAACAGGATTAGTTGCAGAAACAGTTACCACAATGAGTGAGGATTGTTTCATGCAATATATTACCATGTGTGTAGTATGCTTTAAAAATGCACTTGTAGCAGCTACGGTTACAGTCATAGTAGCGGTTGCACTAGCACTAGCAGCAAAGTAGTAGTAGTGCTGGTAGCAGTGATAGTTATAGTAGCAATTATAATAGTTATAGTTGCACAAATATCCTTAAATGTTACTAATTGTACGTACAAAGCTGTAAATAATGAAGTGAATTAGGAATGTCTGTATAAGAATTAGCAAAGAAATGTTGAGATGTGTTCATCGATCTTTTAAAGCATGTTTTCAGAAATGCATCGCAGTTAATGAACATACTTTCAAGAAATTACTGAAATGAAATAGTTTGTAATGTGGACATTATTTTTGTTTCAATTATGGTTATAACAGTACTATATTGTATGTAAATTGACACAAGTAAAATGAAAGTCAGCAAAAAATATTTCCTGTTATATTTGTCCAATATCTCATCATCTAATACTCCTAGCTAATAGATGTACCAGAACTTTTATACTGAAAGTTGAATGCTCTTTCTATTCCTGGGGGGAAAAAATCCACCATTCCATTTGGGGAGGGGAGAAATCAACTTGAAATGACCTTGGGAATAGCATTTTAAAGGCAAGTTAAGGTCGCTCTCTTACATCCCCCTAACAGCACTTCAAATTTCAGAGTAAAATGGCCATGGCACTATAAATGCCTCGTGTGGGTGGGTGGGTGGGTGGGTGTGTGGGTGTGTGGGTGTGTGTGTGTGTGTGTGTGTGTGTGTGTGTGTGTCTCTCTCTCTCTCTCTCTCTCTATATATATATATTTTAGTATTAATAAAATGGCTTGTGTACAACACAGTGGATGAAATTAGGTTCATTACAGACAGGACAGAAAAAAAACTAGATTCATAGTGTTTAGCCTTGCATGTGATTATTGACAAGAATAAGGGTCAAAGATGAGATAATGTTGAGCAGTGCAGCACTGAAACAAATCACGTGTTACAGTGTTGCAAATTTTTTTATTCTGAAAATTGCTAAAGAGTATTTAAAAAGTTACTAAATCTCTATGAATAAACAATAATAATATAAAATTACATAATTATGTAATCGGGCATAAGGAGGGACTTGAGGACACAAACTATTTTCTGCACAAATAAAAAAGCTCAATTTTATTACAATTCAGTATTGGAAATGTAAACATTGTCTCAATAGCAAAACATTTCAATAAAACTTACTGTCCTTGTTTAGGAGATAGATCCTTCCAATTGCCATTTTTTTTCATTTCAAATCATTAACTTACATTTTACCAATTATTTACGATGATATATTAGATATGGGACAGACAAGATTATTGATCTCTACTAACTTCCAAATGCAATAAGCATAAGATAACTCGAAAGTGTATCGATAGTAAAGAACTGTCTAGCAGAAACCTTACTTGCTCAGTGTAAAACTTCATAGTGACAATGGGACTTTTATTTTACAGTATTATTGCATTGCACTTTAAGCAACATCTCACCTACCACATACAATGGTGAATATCCTGCAACATTTCCACTTTAGGGTTCTTGATTACACCCTGCACAGCCTGTAATTTTTACCATAACACTATCACATAATTAAGCTTTTGTGTGTATGTGTGTGTATATGTGCTGCAAATACTTCCATATAGAATAATAAACCAATATTCCTGTCACATCTGATGTTAAAAAGTTAACACACAACTTGTACATAAATAAATGGTGCTTACCAAACATCATATTGTGTTATACCTTTCTGGTTTCTGGTTTGTTCTCACCCAAAGACATGTTGCTTCCCTTTGAAAAAAGTAGGGATACATCTTAGTAGGTGCTAATATCTTTTCTTTCATACAGTGAAATTATTTCAGTTATGCGCCACTTGGGTGTGGTTGCTTATAGGGGAAGTAGGGCTGCTGCAACTAGAAGCTTCAACAGTGCTCTGCTGGCCAATAACTCAAGTAACCTTACTGTATTAGCATCGTAATGCTTTGCAACATTATGTGATACGAACACATACATTGTACATATTTATAAAGTATGGTGAGGTACAGATAAAACCATATTTACAAGTCAATGCAACGAGCCCCTTTCCACAGGTTTGAAAATGGTGAAATGTTGCAGCCCTGTGAGTTCATCATGCCAGATGCCGGCGATGGCAGGAGACTTCACATAGGTAAGCAGTGAACAAGAAAATGAAGTTTTAAATATGCCTAAATTTTATAGGATATCATGCACAGAAGTCTATCATTGAGACTGTTTATGCTATGCATTTTGCTACATTATGGTGATCATAAAGATTTTTGATGGTTCAAAAATGCAGTTTTTCATTGGCTTGGCTTATGAAACTTTTTAGGACATTAATCCCTGAGCTGCTTCATATTTGTTTGACAGCTGCTTCTATCACTTATAAAGGATTATTAGGAGAAAATATAAAAAATGAAGTCATTCTTGATGGCCATGATCAATGCAGCCAGCAGTTGCTGACCTGATCTTATCTTGGGCTTGGATGAACGTGTTTGTCATTTGTCTAATATGCAACAGACACATTACTGTATAGTGTGGTGTATATGATGAGGTTTGAGTTAATAAAATCAATAGTATTCAAGTGCAATTCCCTTTAATGCCACTAATTTAAGGTATCAATACAAATAGTTTCCACTGTCCGAATGTTTGTACTGTTGCTGACTGCATTTAAACCTGATGCTAATACGGTATGGCTCGACTAAGCTGAAGGTATGTCACAATTAACTTACGTAACTAAAATCAGAAAATTAACCGTAGGCAAAAACTGTAAATACTGCGTTAATTAACGGCCATTCCGTGTCCATCAGACTGGTACTTTAATTACACGAAAAAGTCTGATATTACTATAACATTACCGACATTTCGAAATATTGATAGACAGAATTGTTTAAAAATATACAATCATATTAATTTGTCATGTATAACGAAATTTCCATATAATTTCCTGTCAGAAGTGAAATGGTTATATGGCGCCTCTAGCGTTCAAGGAATGAAGTTCGTATACCAGGGATGTTAGAGACTGCAAGTAAACGCAAATGTGTACTTTTCAGGTTATTTGGCAAACCTAATGGTAATAAGATTACAAATATTCTCATATGGAAACAAGTTGCTGGCTGGATATACGGGAAATTTATGTTTTCATTGCATTAAATGCATCCATAATTGGTTACCATGGTAACAAACATTCTTATAAAAAGCATTTCATATAAGAAATTATTCCTAAGAACATTCCTTTACTATATGTCAAACTAAATTCTCCACACAGCCATATTACCAATACGCCACCCTTATTGGTAAATTGTATTTTATGGGCTTAGGGCGGCCCAATCACTTAAGACTTCCGTCCATTAGAGCAATTCGCTCTTTAACATCACTACTGTAACATACCATTGGTATTACTGAATCTCTCTTGTTCATTTACAGGTATATCGACGACCCCTATTAACTTTGTTTCATAATAAAGCCAAAGCCAAAAATTGCTTAAGAACAGATCCATTAACTCAAGTCGACATCAGAAGTATATACCTACTACGAAGACACTTTATATAGGGTAGCCAATGCTCATAAAACTATTTCCCTTTTCAAAATACATTATTTCCCACTTACTTGGGGTAAATTTATCATTCCCATAATTTTAACAAAAAGACAACTTTTTGAAACAATATAAAAGTGTATAAACTACAAAGTATCATTTTATTCTTTCATTGCAGACGATAATAATGAGAAGAACGAGATCATTTTTAAAAAGTACACATAGTTCAATAGTATAATATTTTAAATTATTCCACCATTTTACTGAAAGCTGTTTTCACTTTGCTTTATTTTGAAAATAGATTATTTTTCATTAAAAGATTAATTTGGTTGCAATTGGTTAGAATTTAAACCAATGATAATAATGCAATTCTTTCTATCCCTATCTGACAAAATATCTGAGACAGTCGTGAAGTTAGGAATTTATCCACTACTAAGAATATGGTCACGCAAATTAAGGTGATTAGTTTAGAATGTCGTGCTAAGAAAACAAAATAATTAGATTGCATTTCTGTCATTGATATTACTAAGGCGCTGTTGCTCGTTTTCAGAATTACCCCTAGATATGTGAAATTATTTACTAAACTCAAAACTCTGGCCGCGATGCATGGTTTAAAAAAGCATGTCAAAACAAAATTTCGCAAGCTGAGTTTAAAGTCCTGCGAATGTATTGTTTGTTCAGGGAGAACAATTTCTCTACAGAAAATTGCAAATGAATAACATTTGTATGCACATTACGCTGATTTCATTACCATTATGTAGTAGAGAGAAAAAGACTAAGATACTTATATCTAAATGCCAGGTTTTTATGAAATAGCGTCATTAGGTTGCCAAAGTAATATTTACATTGTGATCAATTTACACGCACTGATAGACTATCATTAATCACTGTAATTACCTGCTCACCAATCATGCAGCGTTTTTGTAGTTAGCCGAATTTTATTTTCTGAAAATTTTAAAGTTGAAGCACTTTTTGTCACTTTTATTTTCACAGTTATGATATTTTCCAATCTGTTCCACAATGCTTCTGAGACATTTAAATCAGGATATCTCGAAAACCATAACAGCAATGATTGAAAATCACTGAAGAATAATGTAATGCGTGGCAAAATGCATTATATTGTTGGTATAACCAAATCCTTCTTCTTACAGCAGCTTTTTCTTGGACGGCAGAATGAAGCTCTCCATAATACGAAATCACAAATATACCACCCCTACATTGTCGGTCCTGGTAGTGTAGTGGTAACCATACTTGCCTCCTAAACACAAGATCTCGGGTTCGATCCCGGCCAGAACCGATGGATTTTTTAGCGTAAAAATTCTAAGTATGGCTTCCTTCGGAACGGAAATAAAGGCGTGGGTACATTTACGGCACGATAAAGAACCTCAAGCCTGAAAGAAGAGGCCTCTGAGCAATATTTGTCGGCCTGTTTTGAATGAGACGCTGATGACCTGATATGTTAAAGAGTGCCCGTAAAAAAAAAAAAACAAACAAAAACAAAAACAAAAAAAAAACCGCATTGATCACACTGCCATCAACAAAACTTATCTTATCAGTTTCTCTGACATTCATACATTCCCTAACAACCACCGAACCTTCTCCCTATTTGTACCCTGGCACTTGCACACCGTGACTTGAACTTTTCACTGCTCTGTCTTATTGAGGTGGCCTTGCTTATATCATTAGTATCTAGAAAATTGATTAACTGCTTTGTGACAGGAGGCTATCCAGCAGCATAATTTATTATTATTATTATTATTATTATTATTATTATTATTATTATTATTATTATTATTATTATTATTATTATTATTATTATTATTATTATTATTATTATTATTATTATTATTATTATTATTATTATTATTATTATTAATTATTATTATTATTATTATTATTATTATTATTATTATTATCATCATCATCATCATCATCATCATCCTCATCATCATCATCATCGTCGTCGTCGTCGTCGAATATTATTATTATTGTTGTTGTTGATCTGTCGCCGGCAAACGTAGCCGTTAAGGCACGTACTTGTGAGCGAGAGATCTTGGACCTTCTTCCCTGATGAGGTATTCTTTTTATAGATTTTTCCTCAGTCTTCATAAATGGCAAACGCCGGAGAGGTATACTAAACCTAGGCCTGGAACCCTTCCTTCCTTTAAAAAAATAATAAAACAATACTTTCCCAATTTATCATTTCATTCCATGTATAATACAAATTAAAAAAAACAAAAAACTAAATTTAAAAAAATAAACCTTTTAAATAAGGCATTAATAATCATAAAATTAAAGACAAAAACAAAGAAAACACAGGGCAAACATAATATAATCAATAATTAGAAACCAAGGGAAATCTATGCTCCATCGCCTGTGATGCCTCAGTACTTAAAACGGGTTTTAAACACCAATAAAAAAATGTCTTTCAAACTCCTGATAATGCTAATTATGCTGAAACTTAGTTATCTGCTCTGCTGTAGTGATCCACCAAAATGTTAACCAGCCAGTTAGGACTCATTCATCAAAACTATTAACGCCTTCATATTAGTTACTCCAAATAGAAAATCCAAGAACTCAAAAAGTCACCCATCAACGAATTTAATCAAATATGCCAAAATCACTGCAGTGTCAGTACCCGTTCTAGAAAAGGGCCGCTTTAGCTCTTGTCGGATGTTCCTATACTAACCACACACTGCAGCTAAGCTAGGCGTAAATAGCAGGCTACACGACATGCAATCGCACCCAATGAATTGCAGCGACTGAATGCCAAACTCCTCCAAGCGACAGCGTTGGTCATTTATAAAAAATTGGCACATACGCTTTAAAACATGACTTCTATTTACATTTTACTGACGCATAACCAAAATTCTGACATGGGACAAGCTACATGTTTCTCCTAAAACAAACCTCAAGTAGACAGCGCCCATGATGAAAATATTAAAACGTAGGCATACGCCTTGCAGCAAAACTAAATCCTAACCCACTTTTGGCAGCATTTGCTACCAAAACTAAGAATAGAACTAAAAATAGCATTCAAAATACCTTCCCGAAACCCTCATTAGACATCTGCTTTGTAGAAAGATTCCCGGCGGGTTAATATCACACTCAATTGTCTCCACTTATGCCTTTTATCACATGTGTGCACTTGTAACTATTATCCAATAGTTACAACTGCATACTACTGCCCGCACGCCCCAACTCTTTGCGTTTATGCCATCATACACACTGTGCATAGACACTAGCACATTGTCACTCTACTGTAACCAATGCAGGGTTAAGGAATGAGTATTCTCTGAGAATACAATTAGTGAGCAATTTTTTTTTTAAATATGGATGATTGTCATGGCGCACATTTCTTGTCCTTTGATGTGCTATTCTTGTTTAAATGCCTAGCGAGCATCCTGCGGTGGATTTTAAGCTGATTAATAATAACATATATAAAATGATGTACTAAATCGTAACCTTTTTGTCCTTCTTAAACTTTATATCTGTTCCACTGGAGCAATTTAAAAAGTTTCCAATTGCAGCAGAATAGGGAATACTTTCAATGCATTTTTAACACAGAGGAGAACATAAGTATTACAGATGCCAGGAGCGCTATTACTGTACTCAGATATATCTGAGAGGGACGAAAAGTCTTCGAAATATATGCCGAAAAGATATCTTCAAAAACCAAATTGTTATTTAGAAGGAAATTGTCGCGTAATGTAAAATGTACGAGTACATGTATCTTCTTGTATGGGTTTATATTAATATAGAAAGGAATATATAGTTCCTAATGTTACAGACTCCTTAATGTATCATCATATCCAGTGCGTGAATGTGCTTATAGAAAAAGAATTTTCTGCAAAAAAAAAAAAATTATATACCGGCGAAGTTTACAGATGAGAAATTGCGCGTAACGTGCATCTGGCTTTCCTGGGAGCAACGAAAAGAAAGGGTGATCATCCAAAATAAGAAAATGAACATATTGAGTAACAAGTGTGTGGAAGGAAAATGACAAAAAGTTTGCCAAACTGCATTCGTTGTTAGCCAAACGTAAATTCTTTTAGCACCCATGGTATGTAAGTTCGAGGAAACGAGAGGAAAACACGAGATGAAGAATTCCTGATGACCGAAATTTGGGAATGTGAATTTAATGCCATGGTGTAGACTGGCAAGGAATGGGAATGTTCTCCTTTCAGAAAACACACCCTGAACCTGTCAATACGATTGGAGCATTTTATGGACAGCGCATAAACTGTATAAAGATATATACTTTTATACAACTAATGCACTCATATCGCGAGGTTACGGTATATAAGAAAGCATTTATCACTAGTGTAGTCTGTGCCCTTTTGTTAAAAAGACGAAGCCGCGGACCACACAAAATTATACACGGATAATTTTCCAAATTTGGATCAGCTAAAGGGCGAACTTATTCAATAAAGTAGTATTTCTCCGGTAAACACATTTCACCCGTGCTACCAGTGCTCCTCAACGGCAAGTTCATATATCATAGAACCTATAGACCGACGGAAAAACAACCTGTGCGGAAACATTTGGGAAGCGAGTAAAGTAAGATGAGAACGCCTTCATTTTCCAATCCGCGTTCACTGGATCTGCATGTTACTGTTTCGGCGTGACGGCTACCCACGGCAGACCATTATCCGTTTGGAAAATTGGAGGCATATCCCTCAATGCTGGTAATTGAAAATCAGAGAATGTAAAGCAATCAGAGACGAGGTACTTGGTGATTATGTATATAAAGACGGAGACGCCGACTGGTAGGTAAATATCTAAAAACTACCGTGCACTTTGGTGACGAATCCGTCAGAATAAAAAAAATATATAAGACTGCTGTTAATGAACGGGTGCTAGGCATCACCTTTGACGTCTATTCTTACAAGTATAAAAAATGAGGCAATAGAAACTAAGCACAATGAAGCGCAAACACTAGAAAGTGAGGGCGGGGGGAGGATATTCCTCTAAAGAAATATAAATCATAAACGAAAATGTGGCATCATCCTGATGTATGTAAAAGTACAACATGTAAGACAAGGACTAACAATAGAACATGCCACGGTAAACGATATTTCCGTAAATCGAAATGCCATAAAACAAACGTTAGGGTTACGTAACAAGGTAAACATTAAAATGTAATGACTTGTCGTGGTATCCAAAGGCAATGAGCTTAACAAGAAGAAGACAGCAATAAAACATTGTACATGCCGTAACATAAGACTCTTACGTAACAGTGAAAACCCCTCTAGAAGCCGCATGATCTTGTAACTGGCTGTGGGCTATACTGGCCGTAGTAATCATCGGTAGAGTCACTCATGCCAGAGAGGCCACAGGTGAGATAGCAGACTTTGAAGCGGCTTACCACGCCCAATCCTGCTTTAGTGCGGTCCGTGCTGAGGGTGTGTATGGCACAAAGCTAATGTATCTTTAACGGCGCCTCTGGATACCTGGAGACTTCCTGAGTATAAACCTTACCCAGGTGTGCGGGACCCGGCCTGGGCGAACCTTACAATTCCATAGCTTCTCGTGGGACCTATGGAAACCACTGTGAAAATTACCAACACACACATATGAGGACCGTATTTGTGAGCCCTCAGTTGCAGCAATCACTTCCCTTGACGAGGTAGCTCTTTGGGAGCAAACGTCAGGCATGGAGTTGGGCATAAACTCTTCTGAGAGGATCAGGGCGAAAGAGCCTTTGACACTCGGCAGAGTTACAATGGTGACCCTAGCCAAAGATGGTCCTAAAAGTCCTCCAGATTAACCTCCAACATAAAAGGAGGCCTCGGCTCCTTTCTGAAAATCTTTCAATGAACAGGAAATAGATCTTAGATACAAAAACTCTGGTCTAACAGTGACCGAGTCACAGGTCTAGGAGAATGTCAAGGTAAGTTGATACAACGCAGCAAGTAAAATGGACCTAGAAGTTGTATTCTTGTTCGCAATGGAATTCAGTGTCTACCTTTTTTGTAATATTGTTTTAGCGAAAATACTATGGTGAAAATTGACTACGGCGTAGGGGCAGGGAAAAAGGGTCTACTTCTGAGCTCTGCCTATCCCCCATTCGATGGCAGCAATCCGCCTATCAGGGAACTAGAACAGTTCGTGGCACAGATCATTGTTGGGAGTAACCCCAACTCTCACCATGAAACCTGGGGCATTAGATATATCAACAAAAGGGGTGAGTACCTTTCAAACTTTCTGCTTTACAGCAATTTACGTGTATTAATTTCGGTAACAAGCCTACCTTTGCCAATCGCATAAGACAAGAAGTTGTTGACATCACTTTTTGCACAGAGTACATTAATACTCAGATTATCGAATGGAGGGTCTTAGATTAACTTTTGAACCACAACTATATACCATTTAATGTTATTGTAGTCAAAAGATCAATGTCTACAGGGATCCCTGGTTGGAGCTCTATATGCAGAATCTCTCAGGTAGGATTGGGCAGATTGACAAGATTATATCTGTCGGTGATATGGCAAAACTGCCTACTCTATCCAAGAGGCCATACTTGACGGTTATTACAATAATTTCCCCATGCAACCTCGGATGAAATCTAAGAAAGTGTCATGGTGGACCAAAGACTGTATATAAGAGGTGCACAGTACAACTCTACAACAAGGCAAAAGAACTGGTGATTGGGGGGAGGCATATCACAGAGCCCTCACAGACTACAATAAAAGTGTATCCAAGTACAAAAAATTTTCTTGGCAAGCTTTCTGCCTAGAAATATCTAGTCTGTCAGAGGCACACAGGTTACATAAATCATTGGCCCACGGTCCTATAAATCCGGCAAGGACTACATATAAGCCGACAGGAGGTTTTACGTGCTTGGCTGAAGAAACACTCAAGTTCTCTTTGAGATACTCTTCCCTGGTGCATATTTGATGATAACACCTGTGAATCCATAGGCCACTGGAAAAAACTAGAGATCAACAGCATGGTAGAGGGACTTGGAATTTGTACGGCAAGTGTTTTTTTTTTAGTAGAGTTTAACGCCCGTTTTTACTATTGAGGCACCTCAGGCGGTGGACACTGATGATACATGAAATGAAATTATATATTGGGAAAGGATTTTTTTAAGGAAGGAAGCGTTCCAGGCCTAAGTTTAGGTACCTCCCCGGCATTTGCCAGTTATGAAGACTGAGGAAAACCTGGAAAAAAAACCAGTCAGGGAGGACGGTCCTGGCGGGATTCGAACCGCAGACCTCCCGCTCACGAGTCCATGCCTTAACCCCCCTCGGCCACCCGTGGTTGTCGCGGCAAGTCGTCACAATGCAAAGCGTTAAATGGGCAATTAATAAAAGTGACCCATTTAAATAGTCAGGCAAAGATGGCATCTTTCCTGCTTTGTAGCAAAAATGACCTTACCCGCTTCATATCCTCCTCTGTAGCCTCTTTCGACCCAGTATGGCCTGCAGCTATATTCCTCAGGCCTGGAGAGCTACCAAAGTAGTGTTTATTCCTAAGCGCGGTTGTAATAATTACACCGAAGCTAAGGCCTATCGACCGAATGGTCTTGAACCGTTTCTTTTATAGATTTTGGAAAGACTGATCGAAAGATATATCCGAAGGAGTGCTGTCAGATACTCCTCTACATCGAAATCAACAAGTCTACCAATCATCCAAGTCTTACATAAAGCGATTCTCTGTCATGTTAGCAGACTGGAGGACTTTATGGCTAGAAAAGAAATAGCCTTAGGGGCTTTCGATAACATTTCTTATGAGTATATAGTTTTGGCTGCTCAGAAATATGGAGTTAACGACACCCTTTTAGTTGGATAAACTACATCCTCAGGAGTAGAAATATTGCTGCTACCCCTTTGGGGAAACGAAAGAAATCGGTGCCACAAGGGGCTGCCCACAGGGGAGGCATTCTTTACCCCCTACTTTGGAGTCTCGTGGTGGATAGCTTACTCCAAGTCACGGTCCAAGAAGTATATCATGTACAAGGTTATGCGGATGATATAACAGTGATGCTTTTCGGGAAATTTCCCAATTGGTATACGCAGGAGGGCTAATCTATTAATACTAGCAAAATAGTTGCTGTTCCATTTACTAGCAGGAGAAACTTAAATTACCTATGAAATCTTAAACTAGGCAGTTCAATCCTGGAATTCTCTGAATCAGTTAAATGTCTAGGTCTTGAACTGCAAAATAAACTTACTTGGAACATCCATATTAACAACACCTCCCGTAGAACCAGGTGTTCTCTTGTAATCACCAAACGCACTATTAGATTCATCTTCCATTTGGGGCCTAAAACCATATATTTGCACTGGCTACATATTGCAATGGTCAGGTGCCAGATACCTTACGGCGCCATTGTCTGGAGACGGACCACTTTAAAACTTCTATTTCAGTCAAGTTTACCAAAATACAGAGATTAGCATGTCTATATGCTACAGGGGGCTCAGAAGTACTTCAACCATTGCATTGGAGACCCATTTGAGTATCCCTCCAATGGATACCTATTTATAAGCGGAGGCTAGACTTACTGCATATCGCTTGGTGCATATAGGGCTAGAGAAGCAGCCTCGCAGTAACTGGACAAATCTCCATTTTAATATTCTTGAATATTGCAGAATTGAAGATGAGGTCTGACCTAATGAACACTCAATTCTGTACTTTCCTTCCATTTAAGGTAGCTCTTGGATCTCGAGAATACTGATAGAAGGAACTATCACACAAAAGAACGTGACCAATTTGTATGGTTTAACGATAAATCCCGTACAGGTATACACTCGGGTACAAGCACAAATGGCCTATCTCCAAAGACCAACACAGTATAAGCCATGCAAATTACTGCACAGTTTTCCATAAATACATTCTATTCTGAACTGTGACTTTAAAGAACTTGAGAAGGGTTAACACGGTAAACGAATTCTCATTCACTCAGATAGTCAAAGTACTTTAAAAGCACTTTCCTATAACAGGTTAAATCAAAACTTCTATGGGAGTACTAAATGGCCTGTCTGCCGTGGCTACCCGCAACAGATTTTTAATGGTGTTTAACACCCGTTTTTACTACTGAGGCACCACAGGGGGTAAACACTAATGATACATCAGATGAACTTATATATTGGGAAAGGAATTTTTAAGGAAGTAAATGTTCCAGGCCTATGATCTGGCAACAGGCTTGAACTGCGTTGTTGCTGGAGCACCAGGGCATTTATGGAAATAAAAAATACTAGCTCATTTATGGAAATGAAAAAGTAGATCGAATGGCAAAAAAATGGCAAAAAAGGGTGCTAATAACTCTTCTTTGCCCTGGACCCTCGTTGGAATCATTACATGCACTACTAAGACCGCTGTTAAAACACGAATTGGGGATAAATTCCTAGGTGGTAAACCTATGCTGGATAAAGATAAGCTAGGAAATTGGCCCTAGGTCATAGCAACATCTCATTTAAAATTGGACAGAAAGAGGAATAAGGAGAGTAGTTGCATTAATTACTGAATATGGTCACTTAAGGACACTTTAACGAAAAGCGCGACTATATATAGATGAACCCATTCGTAGAATGTGTAAACAGGATGAGGAATCTGCCTCGAATATCCTGTTTGAGTGTCCATTCCTGGTAAGAAAGAAACTTGCGTTTTCTATAATCAGGGAAGACCTAGGAACGGACCCAAACATTAGAATCAAAATACTGCTACTTGTCCAAGGATCAGATTTTGGAAAACAATAAAGGGGTCTATTCCTGTGGCATAGCACAATTAGCCTTATATAGGCTGACACGCCCAAGGTCGTTGAAATTCCATTAAACCCCTCGTTATCTAATCTAATCTAACAGTGAAAACCCAAAAAGTTAATGTTTGATCAAAGCGATGATTTTAATTTATAAACAGACTATATTGCAATCTCAATGCTCCTGCCAAAATTTGGCATTTTGAAAAAGAATAAAAACATATTTTCCCAGCGTCACGCACGGGGAGAGTTCCTGGACTGGAAATATGGAAACTTTAGGCTTGTTAACCCGGTGTGGAAATGAGTGAACTATACCGAAAATAGTCGAAATTTCAATTGCTAGGTGTAAGTTTGCAAGCACAATATAAGTGGCAGATCCATCGCGTTGAGGCTAGTCCACCTCGCAAAAAGTTGAGCCACAAAGATGAGGTTTCACATAATCCTGTAAAAAACCCATAGGTGTTCTCTCCGCGAAACTACCGTGATATAAGGCGCCAGGTTGCCAGGTTCGTCTGGAATTTATAAAGATGATGATGATGATGATGATTATGATGATGATGATTATGATGATGATGATGATGATGAATATTGCTTAACGGGCGCAAAACTGCTAAGGTCATTTAGCGCCCAAACACACCCAAAACTGCGCCAGAATTAAAAAATATTTAAGTAATGAATACAAAATCAGTGCACAAGATAAATATCAGCAGCACTTTGTGTAATAAAATAAAACCCCAAAATACATAACAAGGGTAATATATTTTTTTTTTGAGTAGTGTTTAACGCCCGTTTTCACTACTGAGGCACCACAGGCGGTGGACACTCATGATACATGAGATGAAATGATAAATTGGGAAAGGATATTTTTTTTTAAGGAAGGAAGCGTTCCAGGCCTAAGTTTAGGTACCTCCCCGGCATTTGCCAGTTATGAAGACTGAGGAAAACCTGGAAAAAACCCCAGTCAGGGAGGACGGTCCTGGCGGGATTCGAACCGCAGACCTCCCGCTCACGAGTCCGTGCCTTAACGACCTCGGCCACCCGTGGCGGTAAGGGTAATATAGCCTTTAACAAACAAGACTGGTACTAAAACACAGCTGGAAGAGCTGAGAACACAACAGTCTTATAATGGTCTAAAATAGGAACAATAAAAGCCGCAAAAACAAATTACAATGGTAAAATGGACAAAAAACAAAAGACTGATACTAAAACACAGCCGCAATCGTTGAAAAAATAACAATCTTATAATTGTCTAAAATTGTAACAGTAAAACCCCCAAAAATCAACATGGGTATTTTTGATAACCAACAAATAAAGATTGGTAGTAAAACGCATCAGCAGGAGCTGAAAAACACAAGAGTCTTATAATGGTCTTAAATGGTAACAATAAAACCCCAAAACAAATAACAAGAAGGGCGATATGCACCACAACAAATAAAGACTGGTACTAAAATGCATCAGCAAGAGCTGAAAACACAAGTCTTAAAGTAATCCAAAAATATCGTCATGAATATAATAATATAACCTCACACCTTACTCCAAGGGAAAGTCCAAAAGCTGCCAGATGATGGCATTCAAGTAAAATGACGCACTGTAAAGGGGTGGTCACAGTGAGGCCAAGCTGGAGCGGTTGACCATTAAAAAGGTGACGGTGACTAAAACGGCAATGCCCAATTCTCAGACGAGCTTAATTTACTTCTTCGCGACGAACTGTGCGAGAAGAAGTCGACCAGATAAAAGGGGCGGATCTACATTCGCGAAGCGTATTGGTGGGTATTAAGTTTTCCACTCATCGCGCCAGCGTGGGAGAGTGCCTCGAAGTAAAGAATGTTTAAAATATCGGAAGTAAAAACGTTGCTCGTACTCAGCTGGGTCCAAATGGGCGGATTTAGCTGCGACATCTAAGCCTCATTACCTGGGAGTCCCACATGTCCAGATACCCATAGCAGTGTCACCCTGACGCCAACGTCCAGAAGCGTAGACGCTGCATCCTGGACCTTCTGTACAAGAACACGGTAGTTGTACAGCTTTTTCAAAGATAAAAGGGCACTCAAAGAATCTGAACAAATAACACTGTTCCCCAGCCCGTGGTCATAAAGAAATAAAATCGCCCGATAAATAGCATAAAGCTCCACCATAAAAATAGATGTCGCAACGTTAAGACCAAACGTAAAACTAGCCCCATTAAATACAAAGACACATCCTACTCCCGTGTCAGATTTCGAACCGTCGGTATATATACAATTCCTTCCAGTACAAGAAGAGATGATTTCGCTAAAATGACAACGAATAATTGGTGCTACGGTCGAAGACTTAGGACAAGACAACAAACCGAAGATGAACGGGGGCCCTCTGCTGAAAGTCGAGGGGGAGAAGTAGTTTCTCCGCTAAGAAAAAAGCAGGTAACTCCACGTTCAAAGTCCTTAGCAGCTCCCGAAAACGAAACCCAGGCGGCCTAGGAGTAAAAGACCGAGCAGCAGAAAATGGAGAGACAAATGAAAAAAAGACTCGTCCATGGGGTGACGAAGTTGCGCAGCTAATCGACAACCATAAGCGGAAAGTAAAACATCCCTGCGGTAAAACAACGGAGGTTCTCCAGATTCCGCATATAAACTTGACACAGGACTTGTTGGGAATGCTCCAATAACGACACGGATACCCCGGTGGTGAATGGGGTTAAGGCGACGAAGAACGAAAGGTCGCGCTGAACCATAAACTACATAGCCATAATCCAGTTTTGACCGAATTAGAAATCGATAAAAACGTAAAAGAGCAGTCCGGTCAACTCTCCAGATGTGCCACTTAAAACACGTAAAATGCAAAGAGAACGTTCACACTTGCCTCTGAGTTGTGTTATAGGAGATGACTCGCATAATTTCCTATCAAACACCAAGCGAAGGAACCTAACTTCGTTTGCGAAAGCAAGACCGTCTGGGCCAAGACAGAGAGATGTTGGAGGATACTCCTTACGGCGCCAGAAGTTCATGCAGACGGTCTTCTCCGCGGAGAATCGGAACCCGTGATTTAAACTCCAAGCGTAAAGGCGGTCGAGACAGCACTGGAGGCGACGTTCCAAAAGACAAGTTTTCCGAGAGGAAAGATAGATGGCAAAATCGTCAACGAACAACGACGATTGTATTCCTGGCGATTATCACTCATCGGTGGAATTGATACCAATGGCAAACTGTGTGCAACAAAGTACCGAGCCCTGAGGTACATCGTTCTCTTGAATAAAACGAGATGATAAAACTGATCACACGCGAACATCAAAAACCCGGTCTTTCATAAACTCCTGAATAAAAACAGACATACGCCCACGTATGTACCAATCGTGAAGCGTCCTTAGGATACCGCTTCTCCAACAAGTATCACAGGCTTTCTCTAAATCAAAAAATACGGTGACCGTTTGGCACTTCCGTACAAAACCGTCCATTATGCGGGTGGTTAGAGACACAAGATGGTCGACTGATGAACGACGAATACGAAAACCGCACTGGACGTTCGTTAATAAGTTCCTCGACTCTAAACACCACATAAGCCGTCAGTTAATCATGCGTTCCATCACCTTGCTGACGCAGCTGGTGAGGGAACTCGGACGGTAACTGCAAGGAAGGTGTGGGTCCTTTCCAGGTTTAGGTATTGGTATGACGGCGACCTTTCGCCAAGTACTCGGAAATGCCCCATTGCACCAAATAGAATTAAAAATCTGGAGTAAAAAACCTTACCCTCCTCTGACAAATGCTGTAGCATAGCAACATGAATGCCATCTGGCCCCGGTGCGCAATGCCGAGAGGTCGTAAGGGCTTGCTCCAATTCCCTGGCTGTGAAGGGGGCATTATAGCACTCCTGGTTGTCGGAGGCAAAAACGAAACCCTTGGACTCGACCTGATGTTTAATTATGCGAAAAGCAGGAGGGTAGTTGGCGGAGCTCGAAACGTCAGCGAAAGTGCGCCCTAACGCATTGACAATATCAATCGGAGTATCAAGTACACGATGTTGTACCTGCAGACAGGTTATAGGCGTAAATCTAGGTTTGCCTGCAAGGCGGGCGCAGCTTTTCCCAAACTGCAGAGGAAGGCGTTTTACAGTCAAAAGAGGAGGCGAAAGCAATCCAAGACGCCTTTTTGCTATCCTTAATCACTCCACAGCATTTAGCGCGCAGTAGTTTATATCGAACCATGTTCTCCAATGTAGGGTGGCGACGAAATACTTGTAAAGCACCTCGGCGTGTACACAAAGCATCTCGGCATTCGTCGTTTCACCAAGGAACCGACAAGCGGGTTAGGTGGAAAGATGACCGGGGAATAGCCTGATTAGCGGCTTTGATTATGACAGTTTCGAGTTGCTGAACGGCGTCGTCGATGGATGGTAACTCACACCTTGCAAAGATGGCTGAAGAACGGAACAGGTGCCAATTCGCTTTGGTAATAAGGCATTTCGGCGCGTTTTGAGAGTATGCGTGTGCAGATAGGAGACGTACTTGACACGGGAAGTGGTCGCTGGAGTGCAAATCAAAGATGATGTTCCAAGTAAAGTGTACAGCAAGCGAGACAGAACAGAAAGACAAGTCTAAATGAGAAAAACTGTGAGAACTGTCAGAGAGAAAAGTGGGTTGACCAGTGCTGAGCAGAGTAAGATAGTGGTGATCGAGAATGTCTACCAACATGCTACCCCTGGCACACTCGGTGGTAGAGCCCAATAGGAGACGGTGCGCATTAAAATCTCCCAAAAATAGGACAGGGAGTGGTAACTGAGATAAAAGGTCCTCCAGATCGGTCACAACGACAGTAGCAGATGGAGGTAGGTAAAGAGTGCAAACTGTGAAATTAAGGCCAGAAAAGTAAACTGTAGCTGCTACAGTCTGTATAGGAGTCTGAAGGCTTAGTGAAGAGCTGTATACGTCATCTCGAATGAGGATTAAAACTCCGCCATGCGCGGGAGTGCCGTCTTCGGGAGGAAGATCAAATCTCACCGAAGAATAACCGCGGAGCGTGAAGGAAACCTATGGTCGTAGTTTAGTCTCTTGGAGACACACAAGCGGAGAGTCAGTCGAGCGTAAAAGTAACTCCAGTTCAGGTATTCGACTGCGAAATCCACGTACATTCCATTAAGGATAGCCATTGTTAAAATTAGATAAAACAAATAAAAAAATCACCACCTTACTTTTTGGTCGGTCCAGGACAAATCAGCCGTCCTTTTTTTTAAACACGTGGGACTCGGTGGTTTTGCTGGAGCAGGCACATCCTACTCCATCACATCCTCAGAGGGAGGACTCTCCGCTGAGAAGAGTCAACCGATTCTAAAACCTGGAATCGGTTGGGGGTGGAAAGAGGCGTTGACGGCGACCGCCTAGCGGGCTTGCTCCCGTATCCATCATGGGATCTGGACCTCCAAGGAGGAGGAGAAGGGCTCGATTTCTGCCTATTATCAATAGTGGGGGATGATTTTAGGAAGTCAGTTCGGGCGTAAGCGGTATTAAACTTAATAGCCGGAGCATCAAAAACAATAGGCTTGGGCTTCCCAGTAGAACGTTTGGCGGAAACCGTCGCACAGGGCACCCGAGTAAAAACCAGGTTGCAGGTCTGCGTGCTGCTATCTCGCTTCGGGACCGCAGAAGAAGCCACAGCGTCGTATGTCCCGGTTTTAAGTAACACGGGTAAACGAGATTGGAATCGCTTCCGGGCCTCACTGAAGGTAAGCTTTTCCTTTACCCTTTACCTGATCTCCTGGATACAGCGTTCTTCGCGATAACGAGGACATTCGCGGGACGAAGCTGGAGGGTCACCTTGGCGGTTCACGCAGAAAGGGGCAGATGGACAAGCCCCTCATGACTTTCAGTACCACAGGTTGGACAGATCGATTTTGCACTCTTGCACGACATGTGAGTGTGGCCAAAACGTTGGCATTGAAAACATCGCATGGGACTGGGAATATATGGGCAAACCTCAATAACGTCATATCCAGCTTCAATTTTCTGTGGTAACTCAACCCGGTTGAAGGTAAGGAAGAGAATAGGGTGGGCTGTACTTTACCTTCCTTCCTCGCCTGCACACAATAGACCGATATGACTCCTTGGTCTTCAGACAACTCTGGATTTCCGAGTCGGACATCCCGTCTAATACAGTCGTGGTAATAATTCCTTGCGACGAATTTACAGTTCGATTTTGTTCTAAACGGATCGGATACCCGTGGAGAATCGTCGCCTTGAGCAATGAGTTAGTTTGCACTAGTCCAAGTGTCTCTACCAAAAGAGAACCATTACGGAGACGTGTACATGTATTCACTGGGCCAGAAATGCCATCAATACCCTTCTGAATAACGAACGGATTTACACTTCTGAATGATTGGCCTTCCTCCGTGCGACTAATGACTAAGTATCGAGCAAATGGCTGCTCGGTCACTTCCTTTACATCCACTCTTTTACGTTTTCTATGAATAAAATTATTTTCATACACCATAGCGCATTTATACTCCACCATTGCAACTGTCTCCGATGGCAGGCTGCTTCCAGGGCGTCACCCCAGCTTAGGTTACTTCTTCTGGCCTGAACAAAGTAACCTCAGGATCGCACCTTCCTGTGGGTTGACAAAGGTACCCAATCGCCTGCAGGAAGTACGACAGCTCATGCAATGGCACCTCCCCGGGCCTGGCCTTTACCAGGGGATACGCTCCTATCCTACATGATAACCCAGTGCTGGGAGTTACGCCATTACCCAGTCACTTTTTACCATGTCAAACATGGGGGCGTCCTTCAGACAAAGAACAGGGAAGTAAAATGACAAAAAAATAATATGGAGGCGAAATTAAAATGAAACAACCACGCTGAGATGGGAGCAGCTCGGATGCCTCGGGGTCGCTACGCCCCATACCAGTAAAATGGGCCCCTGAGGAGGAATTCATTAAGGAAAACAATCTTTTAATCTTGGATAATTTTATTTCCATGGCAGAAGGAAACGAAGTTGGGAACTTCATAAGGGACTCTCACCTTGGGGTCATATACCTAAGGGCGGTTGCTACCAAGCAGCAATGGAGCACCGAACCCCACCCCCCCCCCAGATTGGAACACCTTTTGGGGCGTTTACACATAAAATTAAGATCTCTTTATTATGCATTAGCAGCATCTTTAAAATAACTCATAGGTTTATAGCATTCAAAACACTGGAGAAATTGTGCGTGCTTCCATTCTATGAAAGGAAACTCAGTTGCACATCCAAATTCATCGTTTCGTACTGAAGTTGATAGGAGAGGGGGAGTACAAAGACACTCTTTGAGTACAAAGACACTGCATTAGAGCTACAAGAAATCTGTCTTCTAGTATGGCGTAGACGTAGTAGAAAAGATAGAAAGAGAAACTAGCTATTGTTGACATCTGATGACTTGCTGCTTGAAAGCATAAAATGGATAAGTCACAATAATAAATATGTTTTAAAAAACGTCTATTTTCATTGTCAGTCAATAGCCAGCAGCATGAACTTGGAAACAGCGGAATCTTGTAATTTTCTTCCTTTACGTTAGAAAGTAGAGTGGAAATCAAAGCTGAGGATGGCCTGTTCTTGAATTATGCTTTACATTCAGGAAAATATAACGAAAACATTTGTGAGAGAGTACAATGCACAGTTTTATAATTGAAATAAATTTATTTGGGATGTAGATAATGGGTTTTTTGACTTTCCCTGTTTGCTGTTTGGAAATGAATCCGCTGAAGCTGCGTAGACTAAAATGGGAATTGAAATTTGGAACATTTCTTTTAGAAAATTAAAATGCATGAACATTCCAAAAGACATTCACACTTATAACTGGAATTAAATATTTTGGTCATACAAGCAATTAGATTGTTTTTAAGCAGTGTATCTATGTAATGTATAGAATAAAAAAAATCAGGTGCGAATAACTTGGCACGTTTTGTGATAATTTTTTTGCTATGTGAAATTTTGTGGTGCTTTGGAGCTTGCGCTCTGAAAACATGATAAATGACAATTCACTTAATTCGAAAATTGTTATGGAACATAATAGCTTCAATGCTGAATTGAACATTGATCTTAAATGTCAATGCATTTCTGTTAAAGGAGAATTCTAAGGAAGTTCAAGAATATCAGCTAAGTTGTCTGTTAGATTAAAGAATTTGAAGCGGGAATGTATGTATTGAAGGATATAATGTTCAGTTGGGTAATGGAATTGATTCGCTCATTCATAGGAAGGGGAGAAGTAGATTGGTCTTTGAGACCCAATGTTGGTGAGTAAGGGGATGCGTCAGTTGCCACGCATTGTTTGAGGAACTTGGAACTTCAAGTATTCCTCAGACAACCCCTGGCAGCTTCTTCTTCTTTCCCCATTCCTGCATCTTCTTGTTACGAAGGAATTAATCTTTTCGCAGCTTCGGCTCCTAAGAGACTTACTAGTGCCGTTCGGAAGCGTCTCAAGGTTTCCCAGGGAAAAGAATTGGAAAGGCTACTTGTATTGAAATTCCACTATATAGTTTTATTTAAGAACATTGAATCATCAGGATCCAAAGATCGCAATTTTCCGTCTCAGGAAGTAACCTTGAGTCTAAGACAGGCACGATTACGCTAAGTCGTAGAATGGGGTGAGTTTAAAACATTACCTTACCTTGGTGTTGGAAGTTGAAGTACTAATACACTGATACTGGATAACTTCAAATGTTTATTTATACATACACAGCGATACCACTATTACGACTCATATACGCTAGACGGAAATGCAAAACACAACTCAAAAACTATGTAACTTCCTACAGAACTAGTGTCGAACTTTCCTTAGACTTCCTACTAAAAACATTGTCGAACTTATCTTTAATCTCCTACAAAAAAAAAAAAAAGTACTGTACTCCTTGCGCTCCGAGGTTCTATCAAGTTTTGTGTAAATCCAGTCCGTCGTTCCCGCGTTCCTGGGAACGCCTTAGAAATCTCGCGTCTTGCAAATTTTACACAGTATAATTACAATTCTTCGCTTCTCATTGATCCCGCTATATAAATGCAAGTATCATTGTAGCTTTTAATTTCGCATCTCTATTGTCTCCAAAATAACAGTTACATATAGTTGGAATAGGAATTCGAGTTTATGTTTCTGACTTAAATAGACGCAATAAATCCCCAATGGTTTCACTTAAAAGAAGAAAGACCGAGAACTGTTGTTTATTCTGTCTTAAAAAAGTAGAGATCTGTCGGTGTGAGTCAAGGTTCCTAAGCGACATAATAGGTAACGGTTGGTTGCGAGGGGGTATCTGTTCCCTGCCTTCGTAGCCTTCATAGAAATCTGTCGGAGGTTTTATGATTGTCGGGTGGTCTATATTCATAAAACTCCTGCGATCTTCCTATACAATAAACCCTCTTCGACGCTCCTCTGCAAAGCAATTTCCAGGCTTACTCCAACAAGAAAAATATAAATACACACGAAAGATAGTTGAACCAAATACGCTGTACTCATAATAATCAAACCTTAGTGTTCGAACTATTAGAGCGGGCGAATCTACATATGGTAATTGTTATATTAGCTGAATTTAAACATGATAAATTATAATTGCCTTGGGGCTTAGTAGTCTGCGTAATCTCCTTTTTAATTATGAATATTGCAACATTAGCACAATTACTAATTTTTCACTGTTTTGCTTTATGGCAACACAGTTGAAAAGTTTTGAACATTTCACAATCCGTCCAATCACGAGGTCAAATTATTAGGCGGCTGTGCTCAAACGTTTTACTATATGTTATCTCCCTAATAGGGTTCTTTCACAAATTTACGATGTAAATGTAATAAGCAGCACTTTTTTTGTTGTCCGAAGTCTTCACAAAGAAGAATTCCAATATGCTCATGATACACGCCGTTTTTAATTTGATTTTTCACACGCAACCTGCTAGAATACATCAGTCAGAATAGTGTTTTCAAACCCCAATTATATTCTTGCTTTTCCCCCCTATCCTTCTCAAAGATCAACTGCGCTGAATAAAATAGTAGATAGAAGTATTCCTCGATAACACTATGTTAAATTTAAAATTTAGAACTGTCACAGTTGTATATAAATACCTAGATATCTTAATTGAATGTCTTTAAAGATGAAGCAGGAATTGTGTGTGGGAAGGACGGAAGGGGATGAGAGAATGATTTAGTAAGGTGGTTAGTGACTATTTGTCATTATGGTTAGGACGAAGATTCAAATAAATGTCAATCTCAGGGTTTGGACAGGAAGTGCAGTTGTAGGATTTTATGTGACGGGAAGTTGACCGCCTCGTGATGTCCTCTGCAGGTTCTGTTGTCCTTGCTCCTTCTCTTCTCCACGTTCCTTTCCCTGGTTCACTTAGATACGAGGAGAAGAACCTCCTCGCTGCCTCGGCTTGGATGATGAGAGCTAGTACCTTTTTGGGAGACGCCTATGGCGCTCCTCGGGGATAAGAAGAATTGTCAGGGTGTTACCAAATGAGAACTCTGGGTCAGTTAAAACCCGGAATAGATTTATACGTATTTAAGTACGTTTACTGCTGTGGAAACCACTACTATTTGGGTGAATTCGAATCGTAATCTCGCTCTTCGAGAATGATGATGATGATTATTGCTTAAGGGCGCAAAACTGCTGTGGTCATTAGCGCCCAAACACATCAAGTACTATGTCAGAAATAAAAATAAATAAACAAAGAACGCAAATCCTGCTCATAATGTACGGACATTAGTACTTGTGCAATAAAAATTATACCCAAAAACAAATAACAAGGGTATAAGGCGCCACAAACATCACAGTGTTACTAAAACACAGCCGCAAGTGCAGAAAAACACAACAGTCCTGTAATGGACTAAAATCGTGCCAATAAAATCCCAAAGCAAACACAGGTCAATAAACAAAGACCGGTAGCAAAATTATTCAGCAAAAGCTGAAAACAAACCAGTCTTATAAAAGATTAAAATGGTAACAATAAAACCCCAAAACAAAGAACAAGGGTAATGTGCAAAACAACAATTTAAGACTAGTTAACACGATTCAGCAAAAGCTGAAAAAACAACAGTCTTAAAAGAGTCTAAAAATGCCGTCAATGGTAAAAGATAAAACCTCACACCTTGCTCCAAAAACCACAAACACGGATAAAACGGAGCACACGCTCAACAGCAACCACATCATCTGCAAGTAACTCCTCAATAGAGGAGGGCAAACCAAGGCTATTTCTAAAAGCTGTCAGATGAAGACAATCAATTAAAATGTGACGCACTGTAAAGGGGTGGTCACAGTGAGGGCAAACTGGAGCGGGTTGACCATTAAAAAGGTGAGAGTGACTAAAACGGCAATGCCCAATTCTAAGACGAGCTAAAATTACTTCTTCGCGACGGACAGCGCGAGAAGAAGTCGACCAGTTAAAAGGGGCGGATTTACATTCACGGAGCTTATTATTTGGGAGTAATTCCCACTCCTCGCGCCAGCGCGAAAAAATGACTCTACGTAATAAATGTATAAAATCCCCGAAATAAAAACGCTGCTCGTACTCAGCAGGGTCTAAAAGAGCGGATTTTGCTGCAACATCTGCGGCCTCATTACCTGGGAGTCCGACGTGCCCAGGCACCCATAGCAGTGTTACCCTGACGCCAGCGTCGAAAAGGGTTAAAACTACATTCTGGACCATCTGTACAAGGGGGTGGAGGTTGTACAGGTTTCTAAAACTTAAAATTGCACTTAAAGAGTCGGAACATATAACACTGTTCCCTAGCCCCTGTTCAGAAATAAATAAAACCGCCCGATAGATAGCATAAAGTTCCGCCATAAAAATAGATGTTGCAACGTTAAGACCGTACGTAAAACTTGCTGCATTTAAAACAAAAGCACATCCTACACCTGTGTCACATTTAGAGCCGTCGGTATAGATAAAATTCCAGCCATTAAAAGAGGATTTGATTTCGCTAAAAGAACAACGAATAATATGTGCTGCGGTCGATGATTTTGGACAGGACGTAAGCCCGAGGTGAACGGGGGCCAGGGGGGGGGAAGAAGTTTCCCCGGCTAAGAAAAGAGCAGGTAACTCAATGTCCAACGTCCGTAAAATCTCCCGAAAACGAAAGCCAGCGGGCTTAGGAGTAAAAGACCGAGCAGCATAAAAACGATCAAAAGACACATTAAAAAACGGCCCATTCGTGGGATGACGAGGTTGTGCAGCTAAGCGACAACCGTACGCAGCTAGTAAAACATCCCTACGATAAAACAACGGAGGTTCTCCAGACTCCGCACATAAGCTCAACACAGGACTGGTGGGGAATGCCCCAATGGCCACACGGATACCCCAGTGGTGAATCGGGTTAAGGCGACGAAGCACAGAAGGTCGCGCCGAGCCATAAACCACACAGCCATAATCCAGTTTCGATCGGATAAGTGAGCGATAAAAAGGTAAAAGAACAGTCCGGTCAGCTCCCTAAGATGTGCCACTTAAAACACGTAAAATACAAACAGAACGTTCACACTTGCCTCTGAGTTGCGCTATATGCGATGACCAGCATAATTTCCTGTCAAACACCAAGCCAAGGAACCTAACTTCGTCTGCGAAAGAGAGTGCGTCTGGGCCAAGATGGAGCGAAGGTGGAGGATACTCCTTGTGGCGCCAGAAGTTCATGCAGACGGTCTTCTCTGCGGAGAAACGGAACCCGTGAGATACACTCCAAGCGTAAAGGCGGTCGAGACAGCATTGGAGGCAGCGTTCCAAGACACAGGTTCTCCGAGAGGAAAGATAGATGGCAAAATCGTCCACAAATAACGACGATTTTATTCCTGGCGGTAAACACTCGGTGATAGAGTTAATCGCAATGGCAAACAGTGTGCAACTAAGTACCGAGCCCTGAGGTACGCCGTTCTCTTGAATAAAATTAGATGATAAAACTGATCCCACGCGAACATTAAAAACCCGGTCTTTCATAAACTCCTGAATAAAAAAGGACATACGACCACGTATGTTCCAATCGTGAAGCGTTCGGAGGATACCGCCTCTCCAGCAAGTATCATACGCTTTCTCCAGATCAAAAAATACAGCAACCGTTTGGCACTTCCGAATAAAACCGTCCATTATGTGGATCGAAAGAGATACGAGATGGTCGACAGAGGAGCGGTGACGACGAAAACCGCACTGAGCGTTCGTCAATAGATGTCTCGACTCTAAAAACCACATGAGCCGTCCGTTAATCATGCGTTCCATCACCTTGCAAACGCAGCTGGTGAGGGAAATCGGACGGTAACTGGAAGGAAGATGTGGGTCCTTTCCAGGCTTTGGTATAGGAATGACGGTGGCCAACCGCCAAGCGCTGGGAAATGTGCCGTGACACCAAATAAAATTAAAAGTTCGTAATATAAAAACTTTGCCTTCTGCTGATAAATGCTGCAACATGGCAACATGAATGTCATCCGGCCCCGGTGCGCAATGTCGAGAGGTAGAAAGGGCATGTTCCAGTTCCCTAGCGGTAAAAGGAACGTTGTAGCTCTCCTGATGGTCGGAGGCAAATGAGAAGCCTTTCCTCTCAACCTGCTCGCTTTCTGCGCGAAAAGAAGCCGGGTAATTTTCGGAGCTCGAAACATCAGCGAAGGTTCACCCTAAAACATTGGCGACGATAGTTGGAGTAGTGAGCACTCGATTTAAAATCCTAAGACCGGGTATAGGTGTAAACCTATGTTTGCCAGCAACGCGGCGTAGCCGTTCCCAAACTACGGATGAAGGCGTTGTGCGGTTAAAAGAAGAGGTAAAAGAAATCGAAGAAGCCTTTTTGCTATCCTTAATAACTCGGCGGCATTTGGCGCGAAGTTGTTTGTAGCAAATCATATTTGCTGAGGTAGGGTGGCGACGAAAAACTCAGAGAGCACCTCGGCGTGCACGCAATACGTCCCGGCATTCATCGGTCCACCAGGGAACCGGTATGCGTCTGGGGTGACAAGACGACCGGGGGATAGCCTTATCTGCGGCGGTTATGATGACCGTACGGAGGTGCTCGATCGCGGTGTCGATAGATGGAAATTCACACCCTGAAAATTCGGCCAAAGATCGATAGAGAGGCCAATTCGCCTTATCAATGAGCCATTTTGGCGTGCGCTGTGAATGTGCGTTCGGAGAGAGTACATGGATCTGACACGGAAAGTGGTCACTGGAATATAAATCAGAGATGACGTTCCAGGTGAAATGTACAGCAAGTGAAGCAGAACAAATGGATAAGTCCAAGTGCGAAAAGCTATGAGTGCTGTCAGAGAGAAAAGTTGGTTGACCAGTGTTGAGAAGTATAGGATTGTGATTCAGCAAAAAGTCAGCTAAGAGGTTACCTCTTGCACACTCCGTGGTGGAACCCCATAGGGGGTGGTGTGCATTGAAATCCCCCAAAAGAAGAACAGGGAGTGGTAGCTGAGACAAAAGATCGTCCTGGTCAACTGTGGTGATGGTGCCGGACGGAGGTAAATAAACATTGCAGACAGAAAAACTAAGGCCAGAAAAGTGAACTGTAGCTGCAGCAGCTTGTAAAGGAGTCTGGAGCTGTAGTGAGGTGCTGTACACGTTATTGCGAATTAAAAGTAAAACTCCGCCGTGAGCGGGAGTGCCATCTTCGGGAGGGAGATCAAATCTCACCGAAGAGTAACCGCGTAAATTAAAAGAATCACTTGGGCGAAGCTTAGTCTCTTGGAGACACACAAGCAAAGGGTCAGTAGAACGTAAAATTAACTCGAGGTCAGGTCTTCGACTACGGAGACCACGCACATTCCACGAAAGGATAGCCATTGTTAAAATTATATAAAAAGAATAAAAAAATTTACCACCTTACTTTTTGGACGGTCCAAAAGACGTCCTTTTTTCAAACGCGTGGGACTCGGTGGTTTTGAAGGAGCAGGCACATCCTGCTCCATGACCTCCTCAGAGGGAGGGCTCTCCCGCTGAGAAACATCCGCCGATTCCAACGCCTGGAATCGGTTGGATGTGGGAATAGGCGGCGACGGCGACCGCCTAGCGGGTTTGCTCCCATCATGGGAGCGTGACCTCCGAGGAGGTGAAGGGCTCTTCTTCTGCTCTACCAGAGTTGATGAGTTTAAAAAATCTGTTCTCGTAAAACTCGTCCTGAACTTAATATCAGGAGCATTAAAAACAACCGTTTTGGGCTTTACGGTAGAGCGCTTTGGAGAACTAGGCGTAGGTTGGACCCGTGTAAACACAAGATCGCAGGTCTGCGTACTGCTATCGCACTTCTTGGGCGCAAAAGAAGCTGCTGCGCTGTAGGTGCCGGTCTTAGGCACGACAGGTTGGCGAGACTGGAAACGCTTCCGGGCTTCAGTAAAGGAGAGTTTTTCCTTCACCCGGATCTCCTGGATACAGCGCTCCTCTCGAAAACGAGGGCAATCGCGGGACGAGGCTGGATGTTCACCGCGGCAGTTGGCGCAGACAGGAGCGGATGGGCATGCTCCCTCGTGACTTGCTTGACCGCAGGTTGCACAGATGGATACGGCAGTTTTACATGATATGCGAGTGTGTCCAAAACGCTGACACTGGAAACATCGCAATGGGCTAGGGATATACGGGCGCACTTCTATCACCTCGTAGCCCGCCTTTATCTTCTGCGGCAATTCGACCCTGTCGAATGTGAGGAAAAGAGTCCGGGTCGGCTGTAATTCCCCCTCTTTCCTTGCCTGTACACGATATACTGAGGTGACCCCTTGGTCTTCCAGACAGCTCTGGATTTCCGGGTCGGACATTCCGTCTAGAACATTTGTGGTAACAACTCCTCGCGACGAATTCATGGTCTTATGTTTCTCGACACGGACGGGATATCCGTGGAGTAGCGTCGCCTTGAGCAACGAGTTGCTTTGAGACAGGCCAAGTGTCTCCACCAAAAGTGATCCGTTGCGTAGACGGGTACAGGACTTAACGGGCCCAGCTATGGCATCAATGCCCTTCTGAATTTTAAATGGATTTACTGTCGTAAACGACTGACTCTCTTCAGTGCGACTAATCACTAAGTAACGAGGGAAAGACTTCTCGATTACTTCTTTTACGTCAACTCTTTTGCGTTTAAAATGTAAAGGATTATTTTCCGGTACCATAGCGATTTATTCCTCCACCATTGCAATCGTCTCCGATGGCGGGCTGCTTCCTGGGCGCCACCACGGCTTAGGTTACTGGCTCTGGCCTGAACAAAGTAACCTCAGGGTCACACCTTCCTGTGGGCTGACGAAGGGACCCAATCGCCTGCAGGAAGTCTACAGCTCATGCAATGGCCCTTCCCCGGGCCTGGCCTTTACCAGGGGATACGCTCCTGTCCTACATGATAACCCTGTGCTGGGAGTTACGCCGTTACCCAGTCACATTTTACCGCGTCAAACACGGGGGCACCCATCAGACAAAGAACAGGGAAGTAGGACTAATAAAACAATAAAAGAGGCGAAATAAAAAGGAGTCAAACGTGCTGAGCGCGGACCTGAGGGAGCAGCTCGGGTGCCTCGGGGTCGCTACGCCCCGTACCCAATAAATTGGGCCCCTGAGGGGCTCTTCGAGAATGACTTATAACAGTGACACCAGGGATAAAATGGTGAGTTGATATAATATTCCTGAACTAAAAGTTACTTAAGTCCGTGCTGTAACCACGTTTACGAGAATTCTTATCACTGTGACGACTCTGACCAACGCTACTCCACTAACTGACTGTTGCCTAGATACACTGACTGACTGTCCTATCTGATTCACTTTACGGACCACTAATTCACCAATAATCAAGAATTAATAGTTCTTACGATATCCGTGGATCATTCCTAACTATCAACGGTTTCTACGGCTCTATATGACTATTAACTGCGTAATGCCTACTACCTTCGAGATGTCTTCAGGATGCCAACTACCTTCGAACTACCGTCAGAATGCCCCGAACTCGCGGCGTTCCGATAATTTTGTTCAGCTTGAGTCGGTCGGTCACCGACGCTGTGATCATTTAAAGTTCGCGGAATTCAAACTTTTTGATTGCAGCACATGCCCTCTGATTGGTGCTTTAAATTTCGCATTCGTCACTTGTTGCACAAATTTTCTACCCTAACCGCGCAACGAATGCCCGAGGGGTTGCTGCGATGATCTTCTAGCCTAACGTTCACTAAATGAATTTTGTTTTTCTCCGCTTGGGTTTTATGATCTTGGGTCAGAGCAAGCCATGAACCATCATACTTCTTACCCTCGTTTTACAGTTTTGAGCAACTGAACTTTCTCTGTAATATACAGAGAATTGAGAATGTTACGCACTTGTTAGAATGATATTTGATGCCGGTTTAAATTAATACTTTATTTCTTCTAATTACTTCATCTCAGGGGGTAGGGGAAATCTCTGTTTCAAAGAATAGAACACACATACAGAGAGCGGCCCCATTCACAATGCAAATTAAACGTATACATAACAAAATAAGACGTAACACGCTAACTTAGTAGTATGTAGGCATTCACAATGAAAGACACAAATGTACTTATTAACCAATCAAAAGTAACAACAAGCGAAGATCAACAAACAGCTGATTGAAAATGGCTGCTTCTGAGCAGACGGTGATAGCGTTTATGCATGTGCAAAGTGCAGAAACTAATTTGCTTGGAGTAATATGAGCAAGGATAGCTTTCTTATAACACAATTCATCTTTTGTTCATTGGCGCCATTCTGTCTACAGAGTCAATCTTTAACTATCTCTAACATAACTTGCCTTACACGGAGCACGGAAATCAAGAGCTGCTGCAAGTCTCAAGAGACATCGGAGAGAGCCAAACTACTGTGCGTGGTCGCAGTGTAAATGTTGTATTTTTCAACATAATGTAACCTATGCGTTGTCCTCCGTAACTTTTAAATATAAATAGAGAGGCAATTGTTAAGCGAGTAAAGTATTGTAACGGTGGCAAAGCTGCCCTTATTTGAATTCGCAATTAATTCTCTCTCTCTCTCTCTCTCTCTCTCACACACACACACACACACACACAAAGAGATTTGCCACCATTATAATGATTTACCGCCTCTATCAATTTATATTTACGAAAAACCACCGGGTCCATCGATTTCTAGAATTTACCCGAGTTTGCGTTATATATAAATTCTAGAATCCGATGGACCCAGTGGTATTTCGTAAATATAAATTGATAGGGGCAGGTAAATCACTGTAATGGTGACAAATCTCTTTTGATTGCAGCAGAAATACAAATTCACAAACATCAATTTATAGCGCATTTAGTGCATGGTACCGTTTGCTTAAAAACTATTTAGCTATCTGTGGTACTACCCTCGGCTCTCTCCGCCGTCGCTCGGGACTTGGCAGCAGCATGCACCAAGAGGTGCGTTTAATTTTCGTTCTCCGTGTATGGATAAATTCTACAATTCTACAAACAGGGCAGCTATGATCTGATTGGTTCATTTCTTAAGTTTAATTTAGACGTAGACGCAAAACCTTGGACTTTGCAAGCTTCTAAGTTTACGTCTGTTCGTAGGTTTTTATTTTTATGTTTACGCGATTCATTGTGAATGGTACCATTACAATACATTACGTTTATGTTTACGATACGTTTAATTTTCATTGTGAATGGGGCCTAAGCCAATCATCGCCCAAGCTAGGAGTTTGCGTCTCAAATTAAATCAGTATTTAAATTTTGACTCTCAATGTTATGCATCATACTACATGTAAATATATTGTACAGCCAGCTACAGAAACACAATGCTGAGACATTTATGCTTAAAAATATATTGAAGATTATGAAATTGTAATGCATAAGATTATAGATAAGAATATTAATATCTTTGGAAAGAAAATGGGCAAATGCTTTAAAGTCACACAAGGTATTCTATATACATCGTTACTTTATAGAAGTACCAGTATTACTTCGCGGCCCCTGCCTTGTCCCTTCCCCTGGCTGTTATTGGCTCTCGAATTTACTAACACAATAATGTCTGCAATTGTCTCGCGTATGTATTCTGTATGTTGCTTTGTTCTTTCGTAAATTCTGTTAATATTTGAAGTAGAGAAAGAGGAAAAGGAAACAACAAATGCCCAATTATACGTAGATCAGTATCGTATTCACTGCCAGTTTCAAAATAATACAAGAGAATACATGGCAAGATTAGGTTTTACGGTTTACATTTTGTGAAATAGTAGCAATAAACATAAAATTACGCATTTATGTTCTCTGTTTAATAATTAAAGGTTTCCTTCGCGCTATAAGTAACAAAATGTAAAATGAAAGTCTTATAAATAAGCAAATATATTTGTTTAATAAGCGGCGCTGCTTCGTGAGCTAATTTGAGAGTAAACAGGCCGGTCAGTCAATCAAAATTACTTCCGCCATGTGCAAAAGCAATAAAATTGACATCCACTGTAAATTTACGATGAACAGATTCTAGAACTTTCACATATTCTTGTACTAAAGTCGGTGTCAAAGATGTCTGTGATACAATTATCATCAAGTGAAAGAACTTTTCCATTTCAGAGGCCATTTTTAAGCAGACAATTTACTTATTGAAGAGCATTCTGAAGCATGTGAAAAGCAATTTTCTCATGTTAATCTAAACTGTGCTCTAGAAGCATATGCGTTCTTGCATAAGCACCGACTAAAAATAGAATAGAACCTATATACGAATTTGTCTGCCTGTCTTTACTTCAATTAATAATGAATGAACATATTTTTCGAACAAAATTAAGTGAAAATGTTGGGCTGCTAAATGTGGTCACAACTTAACCACTGATAACTTTAGAAGCAGAATTTTATTTATTTTTTTCCCCCTTGCTCAAGATTTTTTTTTATCCTTGCTCAAGCAGAAACTTATTCCCTCTATAACCATTTCAATGAAAGATTAACTGCATCAGTTTTACTGTCCATAGAAAGGATATTCATAAACAATATGGGGCATTTCAAAAGGATGTCATCAACAAGTTTGCCACTTTAAAAGAGAGAGTATGAACTTTACATACAATTATCTAATTTAGGTGAGCTCAACCATTGTATTGTGTCTAATGAGCATTTAAGTTATACCAGAACTGCTAATATGGTAGAAAGTATTCTCCATCTCTCTCGTTATGTGTGAAATTGTCAAACCCGATTGAAACTCTCTCTCGAGCCTTCATTCTATATACAGTTTGCAAAGCTTGTTTCCTCAAGGAAGGATGCTTAGAGTCATTTCACTAAACGCACACTACATCGTCGTCATTAAAAACGACAAAAACAAGATGGAGGTAAAACGTTTGTATCAACAAATAGAACTGCAAAACTCGAGATTTTTGCTAAAGGCATTCAGAAAAATTGCAAAAATGCTCACCTAAATGATGTTAGATTGCACGCAGTAGACTCCCGATCCCGGAACACCGATCAGTTAATCAGCAATGAAGGAGATGGTTCGCGTTTTAAAGTAAGGTGTTCTTTCGCACTATCGGCAATGAATGTGACAATTTGGTCGTTTGAGCAAGGCTTAATTATATTGCGTAAAAATTGCTTAAAAACGCAAGTTCTAAATTTATAAAAATCCATTTCGGAATATAAGAGTGTTTGTAAAGTGTAAGACCGTCTGTATAAACGTGACATAGGTAGTGTTTGAACATTGTAGAAAGGTCAATTACTCCTAAATGTGCAGGACTGATGAAGTGTGATTTGTGACTATAGATACTAAAAATGTTTTAATCTTAATTTATTTCTTTTAGATTGAGTGCATTACTCTGTTCTTCAGAGTTGTTCATCTAAGAGTTTAGTTGCTGTTGAAGCTAATATAGAAGAGGTCTGTGGATGGGAAAGTTAGCCAGGGATAAGAACGATCTTGGGAATTTTTGTTTCTTAAGTATGTTTTTATCCTAATAAAACAAGAGAAATTTATTTCTACAAACATACTAGTGGACACCAGAGACACTACAAGAGAAAATGGCCTATAAATAGAATATGTCTTAGTGAACGCCACTTTGTAAATTTCCAAAATATATAAAATATTAACATAATTACAATCGGTTTCACAAAAAAAAAAAAAAACCAATATGGATGGGAGCATTCAATCAGTTATTTTTTAGAACATATGAAGAAAATTCCCAGAATGCGCTTTGAATTATATATTGTCTATCTCAGTTATAAATTCAACCCTGTACAAATCTTAGATTGTGAAATGGAATATTGGCCACCACTTGGGCTAGCATTGTTGCTGGGCGAAATAGTTGAGTCATTGGTGCATTTTATATTTTAAATCTAGAAAGTGTGAACGATCTTCTAAATGTAATGGAAGTTCACAGAGAGCATTTTCGTTGATGATCTTCTAAGATTTCAAATGCAGCTTAAGTGAAAAGCAGTCACTTGAGCGATTGAGGAGGGCTTTCGGGGGACTTCCTTCACGTGTTACTGTATCCTGCTGGTTGGGGCAATTAAACGGGAGAAGACATTCTGTTATAGATAGAGAGAAGAGTGGAAGACCAACAATAGAAGTGACCTGCGGAAATAATGATCAGGAAAGATCCAAGAATACAAGGACATTGAACTGGGATTAGCATTTAGTTCGCCAAATATTTCTACCATCCTTTATCAGCACTATCACATAAAAGAAAATTCTTCAAAATGGGTGCCCTATAATTTGTCTGAAGTAGAAAAGCTCCACAGGGTGGAATGGCACAAAGAAATGCTGCAAAGATTTAACTGTGGAAAGTCTCGCCATGTTTCATATATTGTTACGGGTGACGAAACATGAATGTATTAAGTATGATCCAGAAACAATACGTCAGTCCTCCATTTGGGTTTTCCCTGATGACAAACCGCCCGCCAAAGTTAAGAGTTCAAACAGTATGGGAAAGAAAACGGTTGTCTCTTTCTTATCCACAAGTAATCAGAAGGCAACTATTATGCTCGAAAATGAGAGAAAAATACTTAAAAATAGTACACAGAAGTTTGGCTTCCGGAAGTATTTAAGAAAATTCAAGAACTGCGTCCAAAGACAGGACTATGGTACATTTTGTTGCACCATAAACATGCATCAGTTCCCACCGTTAATGGAATTTCTGCTAGGAAATGAGGAAAAAAAATGACTCATCCATTCTATGGTCCCGAATTGTCACCATGTGATTTCTCCGGTTTCCCTAGTGCAAAAACCGACATCGAGGTCACCGATTTTCTAGCCCTTAAGAAGCGGTTGCAGCCGTTAACTGCAGTGCTGGAAATTGAGTGGCGAGCTTGTTTACAGAGGATGGAACGCTGTATACAATGCCAGGGAATACCTTGAGAAACTGAGATAAACAAAACGTTTTTATGAATATTCATTATTTGCTGCCTAAATACTTAGCTAGTGACCCTCGTATTAGCAACTATTTCATAAAACAATTAAGTACTTAAAGAAAATATTTTCATCAGAAAAATAGGTACGCGGACTTTTATAGTCAGAATTATCTTTCACTTTTGCATTACGAGATATTAGTACAATGATATATTTCTTTTTCTATTTATGAACTCACAAATACACAAATTTTACAGTCACGAGAATTTAAGTCAAAACTTTTCTTTTGTGGAATATCGTACTAAAATCCGTTAAATTGAAATTAGCATAAAAATACCAGCGCCAAGAAGCGAAATTCAACGTCATTCATGTGATGCAAGAAACCTGTACATTCACAGAAGGATAAACCGTAAGATTCAAGAACGTTTACTATTTCATGAAATACCTCTTTTAGACCATCCCGATTTTCCTACTACTGTGTTGAAAACGTTCAAGTAAGATGTCCACCATGTTAGCAAAACCGTAGGAATTCGCCTTCCGATTATCGAATTGAGGACATAATTACGTTCGCCTGCATTGTTAAAAATGGAATTCACCAATGTTTACAAACGTAATCTACTACTTGAAATAATTTTACAACTTTGTAACAGAAATAAATTCAAACAATAAATGCCAATGGCTTGAGGAAATTCATGTTTTACGTTCTTCTGTAAGCCATTTAAATGTCCATACATCAAACGTCCCTGTCGTAACACTGTTCTATCAATTTATTACCATGATTTAATGATCCTGGTATGTTTCCATTAGTTCAAATACTGGTTTTGCAATGCAATTGGAACTAACTTCTTGAAAGCCTGAAAAACGGTCCCCACTAATTTTCCATCTGTTCTAACCTAAATCAGTTGTATCATCAATTTACAAGGGAAAAATCTCATTCATTCAGCTATTTCTGTATTTTCTCATAAATGAAGGCTGAAATACATCCAATTGTTTGTTATGAATTGCTTTTATCAGTCACCGATTAGGGATTTATTTTATTATAGTGATTTTGAATTTCGTCATAACAAACAGAGAGTAGCACATTAATCTGTCCTTTCAAATTACCAACATTACTCGACAAAATATTTCATGTCCTCAAAATGTTACAGTAATCTTGTTTTCCTAAAAAAATAGAGCAGCTCTAATTACAAGTTTCATTAATTTCCTTTTTAGCTGTACATCAACTTTACACATTCTGATATTAAGAGCGAATAATTATCTTAACTGAATCTTTTAGCATCCCCGCCTGGGAGCCATTTAATTCACCGTATCTACTCTACATTTGGTTAAGTTATAGAAACTCAACTCTCTAAAGAGTTTTTATTTTGTCATTATCAACGATGTTAACATTTTTGTGCATTGTACGGAGAGTGGGCGTATTTTTCCATTATTTGCATGATGTACCATCAGCATTGTATATGTGGTGTTTTTTAAACAATTTAGTTGTATAACGGTGTTGTCAACTTTCTTCAGCAAAAGGTGGCATTTAATACAGTTCCCACCATCTCCTTGATTTAACATTCAACTTTTCCTCAAGCCTTGATGACTGTTATATTTAGATATATGCCTGAGAATGTCGAAAAAAATCACAAAATACATTTCACCCATAATCTTACTGACAGGATGTGCGTTGCTCTATTCTGTATATAGGAAGCCATTGCAGACATATGCGATTTCCATTGCTATTGTAAGTCAAATTTTATGCATTTGAATAGATATAGTTAGTTATAGGGTCCAGGGTATTCGCTGTAAGCATATATGTATTTTAAAAATCGTTATAAATAATACAGTGCACGGTTATGTTAGATGATACACGACAGGTCAGGAATCTGTTTGAATGTACATAATATTTAAAATTATGTAATAATAATAATAATAATAATAATAATAATAATAATAATAATAATAATAATAATAATAATAATAATAATAATAATAATAATAATAATAACAATAATAATAATAATACACTGTAATGAGGTATAAATCATCATAACCTTTGGATTTTAGAACAAGCCACTCATCCAAAATAATACAAAAATTTACAAGTAAATCAACTATTATAATAATAGAATTTTTACTTCATAAATTATAAATTATACCACTGTTACTTAAAACCATTAAATGAGCAAAATCAATTATCCAAGAAGTATACCATTATTTTCATTTTAAATAATTTAACTTTTTCAGTCGTTTTAAATTGGTAGGGAAATTAGTTGTGTATTATGATGTACATTTTAATTGCACTTGTTTGGTTTGCTTTGCTGTTTGTTCTCATTCTATGAAAAACTTTCTTGTTGTATTCTGTTGATATATACATATATTTGTTTATTTGTTACGAGTTGTTTGTTATAAGCTTGCTATTTATAAATAAAAATGGTTCATATACACATTATTGTCGGGTGTAAATACAAGCATAATAGCAATTTCTGAGTTCATTAAGATTTACATTGTATGCTAAATTTCTAGAAACCCAATTACACTGAGAGTTTTCATTAAATTTTCTGTATGCTTATTCCTTTTTACACCATTTTGCATCAAAATTATAAGGAATTCATTATTACTTGAATTTTCAGTTCAGTTATTATTAAAGATTGCAGCTACTTTTGGTTTCTCTCTCTTTACTTTCAGGGAAAATGCTCTATAATTGTTTTTTGTATATTACCTTTCAGTTTGTTATATGAAAATCAATCAACAATAATAAAATTTAGCATATAAGTGACTACAATTTCTCCCATACAATCCACAGTAATGTACATATCATCAGCATATTGAATGAATGTTTGGAGAGACGTATTTATTTTCAATTCATTCACAAATAGCAAGAAAAGCACTAGACCTAGTTTTTTTGGTCTTGTGGGACTCGAGGTTTTCATGATATTTGTTCAAATAGTGACTTAATTTTCCTTCTTTAAGTATATGTGATTTCTAACAGTTGATCTCTCCTGTGCAAGTAGATTTTATCTTTACTATATAGGAAGATTCTTAACAGTAAAGTTATTTTAAATTCTGATATTTGGATGGATACTTATAAGGTGAAATTTTAGGATAACATTCCAAAAAAGATTTTGTTTTAATTTTTCATTATTTAATTATGTTTGAAGTTATTGTTTTCATGTAGTGCTTTGCATTTTACGAATTCGTCTCATAGTTAGGGTGTAATGTGATCATTTAAAGGGCCGTGCGCGAGTGGGCATTTCCAATTTAAAGCTCTCGAAAAACTGTCAGTTTTATGAAGTAACATCTTTTTCTGTATTTATTGGTTTGAATTTCGCGAACTTTAACATTTCTGAAAGTCGCAGGAAATTGTAATCTGTAGTGCTGGCTAATCTGAAAGCAGCTATTATACGTGAATCGCAGAAGAAGGAAAATTGTACGAAAGAAATGAGATATATTGTGTTTCAGAGATTGTGATCTGCTTTCGTGCTTAGAAGTATTGTCTTTTCTCCCAAAAAGAAGAACAACAAAGCATTATACTTTCTAAATATTGTGACATATAAATTATCCCCTCAAATAAATAGTTTCACTCGCAGGTGTACATAAATAATCTAGGTTGGAAAAGAAACATTTCTTTTGCTATGTTTATTAATAGTATAAATATATATTTGTATATATGAATCGTATTAATGATCATCGTCCTGTTCGAAGGAAAGTAAGTAAGAATGTAAATAAGATGATAAAATCATTATTAGACAAAGACAAAAAATACAAACAAATACGTGTAGTAGTGAAAAAGAAAATTCAGTGAAAGAAGCTGAAACTCAAATATCGTCCTCTAGTAAGAGACTTTCACATTTTAGTAAATTATTTATTTCAGACTCTGTGAATATTGAGAATACTTTTAGTGAGAGTCTTGATGCAACGTATAGGCCATGCATGTTATATGATGGTTGGCAGCAGCTTGTGGAAGGAAATTGTGTGTATGTGTGAATGTGAGAGCATTTGTGGATCTAATAATTTATTTATAGAAACACAAATATTTTCAGTGCAGAAGTGGTAAAGAAGTTCATATCAGTTTCTCATATCCTCGTGCCTAATAAACTTTGGCTGCGTTGCACTGTAGGGAAGACCCAAAAAGCTATCCAGTGCCTACATAGTATTATTTGGCCCAAATGTTCGAAAGAAGTATTCGTTCCAAAGAAAATTTTGGAAATTACGGTGGCTTCTGCTAATTTACAATTTAATATGAGATGTGAGGCTTCTCAAAAAATGAAATAAAATGTAACAGTGACGATAACGAGTGAATCACGACAAAAATTAGTGTAGTGAGAAACAAACGTTGAGTGAAGCAGGGTGAACTAGCAACACAAAGAGGAAGTATGTAGGAAGTTGGAAATTGTCCAAACTATTGCAGAATTGAAGAAGAAAGATGTAGAAAACTGGATAGATTTATTGCAGTAGGATGCTGGTAAAGTACTTTTTTCACATTTTACATTTAAAAATAAATTTTATCTCAATTTTTTTTTCAGGATTTACTAAAATCTCAAAATGCCCCACGCAATGCAATATATTTTGTTTAATTTTCAGAACTTGTGTATAAAAAATTAAAAAAAAAACGGATTAGGCTTTTCATATTATCTATAATGATTAAATAATAACAAGTTCTTTTTAGCACATAACTGAAATTTTGAGCAAACAATTTTACCAAAATTAAAATATTTATTTATTCTATAAAACGTATTAAAAATTACCTAAAAATCTAATCAGTTCCTTTATTTTGGTCTAGTGAGGCAATATGAAATTTTGAAGCAAAATTTTGAAAACTTCATCGCCTTGTGCATTTGGAAAATGTAACAACCAAGCAAATATTTTTACATTAAAAATGATAACTAGAAAACTGTTAATGATAGTACCATAAAATTTTGTATTTGTTACATAATATAGCATTACTATGGCATGTAAAAATTTGAACTTTATAGTATGTAAAATAAAAAAGAAATAATTTTCAAAATTGCATTGCCTTAACATTAGAACTTCCTAATCTTGTTATTCAACTCTTTTAAAGGAACACAAATTTAATAATATTTTTATATTTTCAGTATTTACTTAAGATGACATGTGATATATATAAAACGTTGCGTTATTTATGTAATTCAACTCCTTTTAAAGGAAACACAAACTGATTAATGCTGTTGCATTTTTAGTATTTACCTAAGGTAGTAACCTATCCTGGACAAATGCAATCTGGCAAATTTATCCTAGATCCTAGAAATACTCTTTACACACCTTCTTTCAAACTGGACAGAAGAGGAATAAGAAAATTTATTGCGTTAATCACTGAAAATGGTCATTTCAGGAAACATCTACAAAAAGTGGGTCTCTACGAAGATGGACTCACTTGCATAGTGTGTAAACAGAATGAGGAATTAGCCCTTCATATCCTATTTGAATGTCCAATCCTGGAAAGAGATTTGTTCTCTCTATAACCAGAGGAGATCTGGGAAAGGACGTTCATTTTGGAACCAAAACACTGCAAGTTGTACAAGAAACAGATGTTGGGAAACAATAATGGTTGGTGCCTTTTACAATAGGTGTTTTTCCTAAGCCTTACAGGTTGATGTGTTGGAGTTTGCTCAAACCGCTTATCCCCCGAAATCTATGTATCTTCAATAATTATACTGATTTCTCAATGGTCTACAATAAAATTATTTTTTGTTGAAAAGCATCTTTAGTCGAAAAATTGAATGTTTTACTGTGTTTTATCAGTTAATATTTGCTTTAAAAATGTTAAAAATTTTTCATTATTAACTAACATTTCTCTAATAGATGCTATTTTATTTTATTGCACTTATGAAGGCCAATGTATTGCTACTAGGAAAGTATGAGTTTTTAATCTTGAAAAATCTGCTCATTAGCTTCTTTTTCATTTGCAGTTGAGCATTCGTCTTTATCCAATATCATATCTCCAATCAATATTGGTAACATTTTAATGTGTGCAATAGAGCTTTAGTGTATTTTGATGCTTGGCATTCCATGATTTGTCACTTTTTTTCTCTTTGAACCTATTAATCAAAGGATGATTATAGAATTTACCTTAGCTTCTGCTTACAGAATAAAGTGTTTTTCAGTACATTTTGAATGCAATTGGTTTACATCATATATGCATATCATTTGTTTTTGAATAATTTTAATGCCGTTATTTGGAAGTGGCAATAAAGTTGATTATCCTACATGAAGAAACGAAAAACATAACTGCATTGAGCTTTCCAGTGCTTTATTTTGTTCATGAAGACACTCCTTGTACAGCTTGTGACGAACTGGAATTGTGCTGTTTAATACACCAAATCCATTGCTAATTATTCTGATAAAATTTGCAATTTGTTTCGTCTGTGGATATCGATGAGAAGAAAATTCTGATGCTTTCATTCATTTTATCATTTTATAAAATTGAAAAAAAAAGTGAGCACAGAAAATTTTATGAATATACTACAAATCTAATTCTTTCTGACAACTGATAAGCTTATTGAAGGGTATTTTGTTAACTGACTCACCTGTATAAAGCAGAAATCCTTTGTCTAGCAGATCCTTCTCAGAGCACATTGTATGAAGCCTTACATTTTGCTTTCAGCTCAGTAATATATATATTGTTTTCTCTTATTTTAAGTTCTGACATAAGTTTCATATTTAAATCTGTCATATCATAAATAAAACCCTTCATCAAGTGATTCAATAAATGTATCCACATTAATAATAATCCCTTATATTACACAGTGATCAAATACAACATATACAGGTTGATTCCCCTTATTGTCTGGTATTTTATATTTCTGCTGCTAATTAGAACATGGATAGCAAATAATGCCATCCATGTGAACATAAACAACTGATAACTCTTCTTTAATCAGAATTATGCATCCCTAAAGAAGCATTAGAATGAGTTTTAAGTATCTTTGTGCTAAATTCTATAAAGATTGGTGAAATGGGGAACAGACTGAGGCGTTAGAAACACTAGATATTGGATAACCGAGACCCTATTTTCCAAAATAAAATGCTTTATTGTTTTTCATGCAATTTTATTATTTTAAATCTATTTTAAATCTATTTTATTTTAAATTTATTTTATAAATTTAATTTAATTTAATTTAATTTTATAAATTTAAATTTTATAAATTTTAAATTTATTTTAAATCTATTCAACGCTCCAGGAGTGTATCCTTTTAATAACACTTACATTTAACATAGTTTCCGTGTCTGATTAATTTTTTTTAAAGTGCGAAAAATTAGGTTTAGCTCATTTTAACTATTACCTCATTGGTTCCATTTTCCATTGAAAAATTGCACTATTCCTTCTCATATCCCCTATTTTGAGAATCGCCCTGGTATGTCCTCTACTGTATATTTATCTTTCCCCAGATTCAAAGCTAATCCATTATCCACTTTTGGCTATATTTATGTACTTGAGAACTTCTTTTAAAACTACCTTTTATTGGCAGTAAAACTTAATTAAGGTATCATAATTTTTCAGCTTATTTGAGTATTTAGCACAAGTTGTGTTCTAAAAGCATTCTCTTAAGCACTATCTACATATAGAGAGAATATTCATGGCTTATAATGGAATAATATTCAGTCCACTCACAACAATTACACAAACTGTTCTTAATAATTTATATATATTTTCACTTAATTAATTACATTTTTATAGGACAAACATAAAAATCACATGTCTGAAACATAAAATTAAAGGTTTTATAGTACTATTCTTCACTAGAATAATTTTATAAAACCAGGTTATTTGAGTTACTGGCTCTCAGAGTGTATAATGGGAGAAAACAGTTGTCAAGGCCTAGCTGGTAGCAGATTGTAGTTAATTTGAGGGAGGCTTCATAAACAGGTGTTTTGCATTCATGTGCTATTTAGTGATTTCGTGCATGTAAATGTTGATCTGTCTTAGAGCATAACTCAGTGTAGAATTTTGGGAAGTGATAAATTGCATAATCAGAATGTGATAAATATTACACAACTGTTTTGCAGCTTCGCATGCCTGTTTTATGCACGAGGCCTAAATCTTTAAAATATGACTTCATAACAATGAAGGATGAATGTTCATTTATATGAAGAATCATACAGATCTGGGAACCAACAGTGTTATGCTTCATGATATCAATATAATAGGTTGAGGAAAACTTCTATCTTAACTTCATTAGGCAGTATGATGCAAAGAGAATATAAACTTGCCTCCTCTGCTTTTGCAGTGGACTGTGGGTCAATTACATACACATTTAATGCCTTATTTTTCCATTTTTATTCAGATGCATAGGAACTATAAATCCATTTTAGAAATAAAATTGACTATTCCACTCTTATGGCGTCATCTTAAAATCAACCAATGAACATAACTTTTAATTTTGATCAAACACCACCCGATTACGGAGTAAAAATATTGAAAAAAAAAAAAATATCAAACCCATTTTATCGCACGACGTGCATTTGGCTTGTGGTCAGTGTAGCCAACTCTATACCTCCACTGTATAATTCCTGAACACGCATCAATGACCACTTTTGCTAAAGGCGGTGGGAGCTATTGATAGTGACAAAAGCATGAACAATCGACGATCAGAACGCAAAATAGAGGGTTCTACAAAGCGTTTTGTTGATGCGTTTAGTTTAATACAGTTATTGGAGCATTCGGTGGGTTCGTGAAGCAGCCACAGAGACCTAGGAACATAGAACTTGTCATATGCTATTACCGCAGTAGCATTCAATCTACATTTATAAACAATATTGTGTACATCTACATAAATAGTTACAATTAAAATGAACAAGAACAACTCAACCAAACAACAAAAATTGACAAGTCACTTAATAATACATGTTTACATAAGCAATGATATATAATTATTGCAGTGTTTTAACTCAGCATAATATTATAACTGATATATTCCTTTGCCGAATAACAGGCATTTTTACATAGTTATTTTCGAATAGGATATATAAAGGAATTATCATTGTCTTTTAAATCTTTCAGGTTAGAGTAAAGAGCATTTTCTACTGGAATGGATTCATAATAAACAAGTATTTTAGCACAGTAATGTGTTGAAGCCGGTCTATATAGATTAGCTTTTGTCTAGTATTTTTGTATTATATATTTTGATTTGAAACAAATGTTTCTTTATGTCTTATATAAAAGTTCAATAGGGATTATATATATGCAAGGAAGTGTAAACTTTTCCAATTGCCTAAAGAGGTTTATGCATGAATGCTTGCTACGTATATCTGCGATTATTCATATGGCTTTTTTCTGTATTAGGAAGACATGTTCACTTTTTCCTGAATTCTCCCAAAATATTACACCGCATCTCATTATTGAGAAGAAATAAGCATAATAAACTAGTTAAAGTCTTAACTAACTCTAACATTACTAATGCATGTATACCTAGCATGCCCTGCTAAGTTTACGTATCATAAAATTAATGTGACCTTTCCAATCCAGGCTATTATCAATTATTAAACCAAGGAATTTAATATATTTGGTTTGTAGAAGTACACCGTTACAATATCCTATCTGTAATTGTGGAACTGGAGATCTGTGAGCGCTGAATTTCATAACATTTGTTTTAACTAAATTTAGTTACAATTTGTTTGCTTTGAACCATACATGCAAAGAACTCAGAATTAGATTAATTTATTGGCACAGTGATTAACGCTCTTTCCATTTATCAATACGCTTATGTCATCTGCAAATAGAACAGCGTTTCCTGCATCTTGAATATATAAGGAGAGATAATATATATTAGAAAAAGAAGAGGGCCCAGTACAGATCCTTGAGGCATTTCATGATTAATCTAATGCATTGCTTTTATTTCTAAAGGGACAACTTATAACTATTTTTTGTTTCCTTTTGTCAAGTTAAACCATTTTAAATGTTTATTTTTATTCCGTAGAAAGATAATTTATCTATCGGAACTTTATGATTGAAACATTCAAAAGCCTTTGCTTAGATACAAAATATTCCTCCCACATGTGCTCTTTAATTAAATGCACTTGAAATTTCATTAGTGAGTATATAGATTGCATTTTCTGTTGAAATTCCTTTTCTAAAGCAAAACTGATCATTAACTATAATATTGTGATGTTCAAGGTAATGGTAAAACCCTCTGTACATTTCTTACTCAAACTCCTTGGAAAATCTAAATGAAATAGCTATAGGTCTGTAATTCTGGGCATTTATCCTTTCTCCCTTTTTGAACAGAGGCTTCACTATTGAGTATTTTAGCCTCTCAGGAAATACATCTAAAGTTAACGCTTTAATACTCAAAAGACTAAGGGGGATACTAATTTCTTTTGCATAGGCATTTATGACTTTGCTGTTGATCTCATCATAGCCAGAAGAACTTTTTTATTTTAGTTTTCTAATGATATTACTAATTTCTAGTGGGGTAGTGGTACATGGATTGAATTCATTATTTTGACTTGGAATTGATGATTGCAAAATGCTTAATGCTTCTCTTTTATCACCAGAGTATATTTATTAAATTTTTGTTACATTAGGAAAATAATAATTGAACACATTTACTACATTTCAGGGTGTTCTATCTCTTGATTGTTAATGCTTAAGATTATTGCATTATCTTGTTGCAAAATTTTGCCTGTTTCTTGTTTTGTTATATGCTAAGTAATTTTTATTTTGATTTTTACTGACTGATAAATGTTTGATATTGGAGGTCTTTTGCTGCTTTTATGATTTTCCTAAGTATCTTAAAATAGTTCTTTAAAATGAATTTTTAATTAATAACCATTCCCTGCTCATATTATAGCTTCTTTTTTAATTTCTAGTGGAAATATACTTCAAACAGCAATTTTAAAATGTATAAATAAGTGTTGAAAAATACTCTCAATATCATTTGCACTAAAGTCATTATTCCACGATTGTTTTTTTACGGGTCTCCGCAATTTTACTGAGGTTTGCATCATTAATATTTCTATATTTTGTATATCTATGACATCCTTTGAATTTTATTGTAGAATCCTTTTTCAATAGTACTTGAAGAGAGACCATTGATCAATGGAGACTCAGAATGTGATGACAGTTTGTCTGAATTTACAAATAATTTACATTTCTGTTATTGCTGTGCTAGAGTTTCTATCAATCCTGATGGGAAAGTTAATTTTGTGTAGCATATTATATGCCGTAAGAGGGGAACTCATTCGATTGATTCTAACACTTGGCATTAAGTGAGCCACATTTATGTCCCCAAATATAATTACTTCTTGCATAGGCTTAAATAAAAAGCTTAAGGTATCTTTAAGTTTCATTACGCTGATGACCTGAAATGTTAAAGAGCGTTCATAAAAAAAATTAAAAATCATCAAGAACGTTTCAAAATTTCCAAGTGGTAAGCGGTAAATAGCAATTGCAGTTATTATTTTGTATTTTTCATATCCAATTGGACTGTATGTATGCAATATCCTGTTCTGCATTAAATTATGATATATCTAATGTTTTAGGTGGTATCTCCAGCCTAACATAAATGAAAAACTCTCTGTTATTTAATTTTTCCTTAAAGATTCTGCTCCCAAACAATAACCATGTAATGACATTTGTGATAATTCCTGTTGTTTCAAATAATGTTTACATAAGGCAGATAATATGTGGCTTTATGTGGTCACAAGTTAAGCTGTTTAGCAATTCATTTGGTTTACTTTCCAAACCTCTAACATTTTGATGAAATATATAAATGTTGTTTATTACTTGCTGAATGCTCTGAAATTTTCTTCATTTTCTGAGCAATCATTATCATTAATACGATTGTCATTTGAGTTAACATTAACTGCCACTAAGTATGACTATATAATTTTCTGGCCTGGATCAGACGTCTTTATCCTAAAAAAACGGGACCTTGAACTATTCATAACAACAGTAATCTTATCCTTGATTCTATCAGTAGTAAAGAGGGAAAGCTGCTTTTTGCCTTAGAATTCAAGCGAAGGCCATGTACAGTAAAGATATTTATATTTAGGTGATGTACATCTATCATATAATGTACAAATTGGTCTTATCATTAGGAATTCCGAACTACAGAATACAAAGGAAAATATAGGCACTGTTTGCTATTTATTTTTTATTTTTCTCAGTTGGTATTAGAAAATGAAACGGTAGCTATTGTAATAATGGACTATTGATCAATTCACTCTCACGGCTTCTGAATATTCTAGATTATCAAAATTATAACGTTTTCTACAAGTGTTAATATTGTTTGCGTGATTTAATTTATATATATACAACTTTTATTCTTATTCTGTTCATAAAACAGTCCTAAATCCTATTTTGCTCTTCTCTATTGGCACTACTGGCAACTGCCATTGCACAGAACGTAGTTCGAATAGGTGAAGTACAAATAAATATTTATTACAATTTGGTAAGCCAAGTTTAGGGGAATTATATTTAAATTCTTATTTTATTCCTAAAATAGTATGTAGTATAATATACTATAGTATTTAGTATAATATATATATATATATATATATATATATATATATATATATATATATATATATATATATATATATATATAATACTAAATACGTCACTCGGACGTCTGAGCTGATAAAAATTCACCGTTCGTGAATTTATCGGTGTTCTCAGACCCTCTCATTATACTAGTCATAATTTATCAAAATTAAGTTACGGTTATCAAGGATTGATTTGTTACTGTAAGAGTTATTTTGTAACTAATCCCATAATTGTTGTTGAATTATTAGTAAATTCTGCTTGGCTAATGTAATTCCTCATGTTCATACATGAAATTAGTTCTGGAGGGAATCAAAATTATATTAATCATTCTAAGGTTAGAATATATATAGTGATTATTTTTGTACAAAACAAGGTGATCCTGCATTATAATGTTGATATTGTCATAAAATTTTGAATATATTTTGTGTTAATTTTAAAGTACTTTTAAAAGCAAAGAAATGGGTGGATAATTATTAAAAATCTTATTTGGTGCTATTTGGTAAAAAAATGACTTTACCTCAGGAAATTGGAACTTAATGAACAGTTTCTTCATCTTCACAGCTTAAATGATATATACTTAACTACAAGTATGTGAGGATATTACTGAATTAAGTAGTATTAAACTATATTATATAGATTTTTTAAATTCTGCTGTACTTAATTCTTTAAGCTTTTAATGATATTTGTGATTACTGCTTGAGGTTTTGGGGTTAATTTAAAGCAGCAAAAATTCTGGTTGAAAAACACTATATATTTGAATATTAATAATCATTTTTCACAGTTTAAGCATATTAATAAAATAGTAAAATAAATTTTATAGCAAGTTTTTTTCTATCTCCTCAGTTACTTCCACTATATGCTTAACGTTAACTGCAGAGAATGTATTATGTAGAGAATGGTGTATTGGGTTATGTGATAATTCTTTAGTTGTTATTCCTCTTGTATTATGAGTGTGAATTTCATTTCTAGTATCATAACTGGTTACATGCTTTTATTTATGTAAAGTAAATATTTAAAATATACAAAGTTAGTACAGAAAGAATTTTCAATTTAAGAAACAGAGGTGTACAATGTGCTTTAAGTGCTGATTGAAGATAGCATTTGAATAGTTTTTTCTTGCAGCAACAAAACATTTATGCCACTACAATTACCCCATAAAATCAAACTATTGAAGTGCATAGAAAGAAAAAATAAGAAAGCAAACTATGCAATACAAATGTAGTTTTCAGGCAAAACAATTCTGAAAATTTTGAGCAAATAGAAAACTCTAGATGGTCTTATTACATACAAATTTTATATGTGAATTTCAGAGTAATTTTTGGACTATAACAATACCTAATAAATTAATATCATGAATATCCAGTATGTCTGCACAAAATACATGGAATGATTTCAGATTACATTTTTTACTTTTATCCTCATTTATTAAAAAGGCATTAGCTCTAAACCAGCTACTACCGTGCTCCATGGAACATCCGATCATTGATTTATAAAGTTTAATTTAGAATTACACTCAAAAATATAGTTTAATTAGCAAACAATGTGATATAAGTGTTTGTAATCTCTATTGGTAAGTCATTAACCATAATGATATACGACAAAGGGCCCAATACTAATTCCTTAGGCACAGCCATCTTAACCCCTTTATTAGCCGATTTACCCTCACTATTTTCAACATATTGTTTATGATTCATTAAGTAGGACTCAATAAATTTTAAGGGAGTGCCCTGAATACAATATTAGAAATTTTATTCAATAAAATATCATGTTCAACACAGTCAAATGCCTTAATCAAATCACATGTAGTAAGTAGTTCAAACTTCTTATCGTCAAAAGCATGTTTAACCTTATTAATCGACATTCAAGATGGCATCTATAGGACATTTACCACATTTAAAACAAAACTGGAATTTGGATAATATACTACATCATAAAAAGTTCACATTTCAGAAATTTTACTGTTGTTTGTATTATTTTACATAACATGGGTACAACAGATATTAGCTTATAATTAGATGGTAGCATGTAATCAGTCTTTTTATAAATAGATACCAATAGATAAAACACAAAGAATGTTATAGATATATAAAATATAGAGATATTAATGATGCTAACCTCAGTAAAATGGCGTAGACACTTCGACAACAATCATGAAATAGTGTTTTCAGTGCAAATAATGTTAATAGCAAATTCAACAATTTTTTACATATTTTTAAATTGGATTTTGAACCATATTTCTCACTAAACATCAAAAAAAGAAGTTATAATAAGAGCAGGGAATGGTTAACCCAAGGAATAAAAAATCTTGTCAACATAAAAGACAATTATATAATGAGCAAAAGCTCAGTAAAGACCCTAAATTAAAAATACATTTTAGAAAGTATTGCAAGATACTTAGGAATGTCATAAAAGCAGCAAAAGGCCTCCATTACCAAACACTTATCAATCAGTCAAAAAACAAATTAATAACTACTTGGAATATAAAAAACAAGAAACAGGCAAAAATTTGCAACAAGATGATGCAATAATCTTAGACATTAACAATCAAGGGATACAACACCCTGCGGATGTAGCAAATGTGTTTAATGATTACTTTCTTATTGGAACAAAAAATTTAAGTTTATATTCTGGTGATAAAAGAGATGCTTTAAAAATTTTAAAATCAACCACCCCCATCATAATGAATTCAAACCAGATTTCACTACCCCACTAGAAATTAGTAATATCATTAGAAAACTAAAATCAAAAAACTCTTCTGGCTATGATGAGATCAACAGCAAAGTCATAAAGGCCTGTGCAAAGAAAATTAGTACCCTCCTTAGTCACTTGTGTAATGAATCTTTAACATTTGGTGTATTTCCTGAGAGGCTAAAATATTCAATAGTCAGGCCTGTGTACAAAAAGGGAGAAAAGATAAATGTCTCTAATTATAGACCTATAGCTATTTCACCTACATTTTCTAAGGTGTTTGAGAAAGTAATGTACAATAGGCTTTACCATTACTTTGAAAGTAACAATATTCTAGTTAGTGATCAGTTTGGCTTTAGAAAAGGAATTTCAACAGAAAATGCAATCTATAATCTCAGTAATGAAATTTTAACTGCATTTAATGAAAGAGCACATGTAGGAGGAATATTTTGTGACTTAGCTAAGGCTTTTGATTATGTCAGTCATGAAATTCTGATAGATAAATTAGCTTTCTATCCCTCATGAACTTTTATATAAGAAATAAACAAAAATTTATAAACAAAATAAATAAATAAAACATTAAATAAAATAAATAAAAATAAATAAATTAATTAAATAAATTAAATAAATAAATTTAAATAAAACATTGAATAAAACATTAGATGAAATAAAAATACTGTCCACTACCGAAAAACGAAAACTCACACATAGCAACCCAGCTTTACCTAGAATGTATGCACTTCCTAAATTACACAAAAAAGACAACAGCATGAGACCTATAATCAATAATATCAATTCACCAACATACTTGTTAGCAAAAAAATTAACCGACATTTTCAAATCCTTGAAAAAATACCAAAGTTTGAGTGTCAAAAATTCACAAGATTTGGTAGAAAAAATACAAAATTACAAAATTACAGCAGAAAATATAATGGTATCGTTTGATGTAGAAGCCTTATTCCCAAGCATACCAAAAGATACACTTATGCTAATGTTAAAGAAATGGTTAAAATCCTTAGATCTACAGACACAAGAAATTGAAGACTTGATAAAACTTACGAACATTTGCATTGAACAAAATTACTTCATTTTCAATAAAAAATATTACCAACAAGTCTCGGGACTAGCTATGGGAAACCCGTTATCTCCATTTCTAGCAGATTTTTTTATGAGTTCATTTGAAATGCATATCACCAAAGCCTTCCCTCTAATCTTCAAAACATGGTATAGGTATGTGGATGACATATTTGCAATAATTCCGAAAAAACATACAATGGATGCACTAAAACTTCTGAATTTGCAGCACAAATATATAAATTTCACCATAGAGGAAGAAAGAAGGGGATATCTCCCCTTCCTAGATGTAAAAATCATAAGAAATGAAAACTATCTTACATTTGGAATTCATAGAAAGGATACTCACACAGAAAATTACATAAAAAATGACAGTTTTAACCCCATTCCACATAAATATGCAGTGTTTTATAGTTTAGCACACAGATTAGTTAACATTCCACTCACAGAAACAGAGTACAAATTGGAATACCAACATATCATAAAGATAGGAGAAACTAATGGATACAACAAAGACACAGTAATAAAAATCATCAATAAAACCAAAAAACAAAAGGCAATAAGAGATGTTTCCACTCTTAAAAGTGCCAAAGAAAGGTACAAATTCAAAAGTTTCACATATCACCCAATTTATCACAATAAGTTCAAAAAGATATTCAAAGAACAAGGAATTATGTTAGCCCCAAAGAACAATTTTAATATAAAGAACTTATTAGGTTGCAGAGTAAAGGACTACATGCCAACAGAACAAAAGTCAGGTATTTATGAAATAGAATGTGCAGATTGCGACAAAAAATACATTGGAAAAACGAAGAGGAATTTGGGAATCCGGAAAAAAGAACACTTCAGAAATATTCGCTTAAAACAAATTGATAAATCAGCAATAGCAGCGCACTTTTGGAATAAAAATCATGAAATTAAATCAGAGATAAAACTACTTAAACAACTTCATAATGCAATAGAACTTTCCACTTGGGAAAACATTTTCATTACAAAAAATAAGGATAATTTGATCAATTTCGATATCCCTCCATTGGATGAACTCAGCAAATTCCTAATAATACCAACAGATGCCGCCACAAGAACATCAAGAGACCCAACCGCCACGTTTAACGACAGTTTGTCAACAGGCTGAAGATGGGAGGGATCGCTCCCGAAACATATGTTCCAAATTTATGTAAGTGAATGGAGTTAGTGTGAAAAAAACTGTATACATTGTTTATATATATATATACCACTCCATTGTCAACAGCTTCGTAAGTACACTTATTTGAGAAACAAAAATTTGTTCAAAATCAAAATATACCTAACAAGAATACTAGACAAAAAGCAAATCTACATCTCCCAATTTCAGCACTTTAATGCCATCAAAAATGCATTTATTATTAGTGCATTTTAGTATACAGTGCTCTTCCCTCTAGCCTAAAAGCCTTAATAAACAGTGTCAATTCCTTTAAATCTGCTCTTAGAAAATACCCATGTAAAAAGGCCTATTCTGTAAAGGAATATATGAGTGATAATATTATACTGCACAACATATCAATGTATATGTAAATATGTATACAATAACATTTGTATGATTAAGTGACTTGTCTGTTTTTGTTGTTGGTTGAGTTGTTCAAAGTGTGCTTTTTTAATTTTATTGTAATTATTTATGTAGATGCATAAAAATTTTTGTAAATACAAATTGAAAGCTACTGTGGTAATTGTTTATGACAAGTTCAATGTTCATAGGTCTCTGTGGCTGCTCCACGAACTCACTGAATGCTCCAAGAACTAAGTAACTAACTCTTGCAATGTAGAGTACATCATTGAAAAAAGCTTCATTTAAACATTTATTAATACAATAGGTTAATGGTAGAACTAATGCATTAATAAATAATGTTTTAATAAAATTAAATGTCATAAACATCCTTACTGCTAGATGCTTTCATCCAATGCACCAAATTAATACCTTAACACACCTGATACTGTCTGTTGACTATTTATGAAGAATTTTGTTTGCTTGTTGATAATTTAAGCTGAATGAATAAATTAAATTTTAATCATTGTAGGAAAAATGGTTAAAATATTTCAGTATTCACCTTCCTAAAGACATTCCGAACAAGAGCATTATTTTTTTCTTATTTTTTAATCCTTCCAGGCTCTAATGCAAAAAGAGTGTTTGTAATATTAAATAAGAAATGGAGAAAAAGTTCTTATTAATATAATTAAAAATGACTTTCAAATATATTTAAAATGTAATGCTAGTTGTCACAGTGCTTATGACCTAATTTTTAAATAAAGGGTTGCTCTTATGGTGTACCGCCATGTTTATATTATTTTATGGACTGTGAATATGTTGCAAAAAGTACTCAATAACTTTACAGGTAGTCATTTTTATGGTTAGGGAACAACTATTATCTGCCTTTGAGAGTAACATTTTTTGTGTCCCTTAGTGAAATTGTGAAAATCTTGCTATTCTGTGAATTTTATTGTTAATTTTTCTGTTGCAGAAAATGCCAAGGAGGAAACAACCAAAGTTATTAACTCAGCTAAGCCTGGAAACCTTGAGGCAGTTGATGAGAAAATTGATAATTATCATAAATAATGATGTTGGCAAAAAGAATGATGTTATTGCCTTCATCCGCGAAACCATGTTATCTCTTCCACAGAGTGTTGGAGAAGTTATTAGTAAGGAGTTCCTTAATGTCATCCAAGATCGCTCATCATTTGATTTAATGACTACCTTTAGCTGTGGCATATTAGATGAGCTTATAACAGCAACATTGCATCCTAAAATGAAGTATTTGGATGTTTGTAAAGAATCTTTACTACTTGGAAGGGCAATATGGATGAGCTTGCCCAATCTAAAATACTTGGAATCCCTTTCTATTGGAAGGACCACTTTTTATAATATACCAAATCCTGTTAATTTCTCCAATCGATTGGTAATACTGATATGTCATTTTGAATGCACATCACAAATGATAGAAGAACTTGCACTAACATGTCATAGTCTTTGTAAATTGGATGTAAAAAATTCAGTACATGTTTTGGACCCATCTGTGGATACATTACTGTGCTTGAAAAACTTATGTATATTACAGGTAAAGGGGCAGTTCAGTATATTTTATTTCTTAACTATGATTAATATGTATTATTCATATTACCAGTGAGCAGCTACATTTAGTGTTTTAATGTGCAACACTGTATTAGGAATAAAGAAAACAATAAAGCTAAATTTTATATGATGTAGAACTACAATGTGCATGTTGTTAAAACTTTGTAGGTTCGGGGAACAGGCCTAACTGCAGATGGATGTATTAAACTGCTTTACAAGCTGCCAAAACTCCATAAATTTGAATCAGATTTCTCCTTACAAAGCCTGATGAAAATGGCCAATTTGGACGTTTTTCCTCAGTTAACAGAGGTTAGTAAATAAGGTCATTGATTTATCTGTAGACTAACATTTTTATTCATAATTTGGTGATTAGGGAACAGTCAAGAACTGTGGTATTTGAGCATTTCATTCAATACCTTTTAGGAAGGATTTTTTTATAAACATGCTTGCATATAATCTAAGGTAGATTAAAAGTAAAACTACTTAAAACCATGTTAACATATTAAAAATACTCTTCACGTCCCACTCTTAAAAACCTTATGATTAAAAACTTGCACGTGTTTCATGAGACCTTGCTAACATTGTCAACCATAGAATGACTGGTGTTTCAAACTATGTTCTAAACTGTATAAGTGACTCTCCGTGCTCTGGTGGTCTTTTAATGAACCAAAACAAAATGTTTTCTGCCCATGGGGTATCAAAATTTATGAGTCTATGATCATACTTCTTTATAAAATTTTTTTCCCATATGTGGAATTCCTTTGGGTGTTAAACTGCTTTTAACAATGTGATGTCCTTTACTATTTCATTGGGTTCATTCCAAGAATGTGCTGCCACTGCTGATTTCTCTGTTTGTTTGTGTTTAATATTCCTGCACTGTTCCTTCAATCTTGTAGCCAAATTTCTGTTTGTCATGCCTATTTACAATCTACACAATTAATCTTCTATATTAAAATGTAAATTTGAATTTGCACATTGAAGCCAATCATAATTGATATTATTGTATGATTTATTTGAACTGCACACCTTAATGCTTCACTTGTCAAAATATATAGAACCGTACAAAAACATTTCATTCTCATCAGCTAGGCTAAGATTCAACTGTTGGATAATTCTTTAATCTGTGGGAATGTGTATTTGGTGTCATTGTGATAAACTTGTAGTTTATGTTTTCATCCTGTCAAAGTTCATTAGACTGTATAAAATATAGTGAACTTTTGTAACAGTGGTGTCAAATATTAACCTTTTAAAAAATTGAGTCAAAATTATAACATACACACCACTAAAATTCAATAAAATGAAATACTGGAACTGACGATAGGAGTAATGGCTCCGGAAAAGTCTTCCATTTTATTGAATTTAAGTGGTGTGTATGTTACAATTTTGACTCATTAGACTGTCTTTGTATTTGTAGATTTAGATTTTCTCCCAAGTTGCTAGTTCTGTAGATCCTTGTACAGATTTTAATAATTTTGCTTTATTCTCTGTCATGATTTTGTGCCCAAAAATGATATGCTACTGCTGATTTCTTTATTTACTTGTACTTTATGTTCCTGAAATGTTCTTTTAACCATGTTCCTGTGTTTTTCTTTGTTTTTCCAATGTAGAATTTTTCACATTATCTACAATTTATTTTCTAAATACCTGCTTTTTTCTCTTGAGAAATACTGTCATTAACATCGTCTATTAGCAGGTTTTTAACATTAAATCTTATCAGGTTTTTAATATTAAATCTGTTAATGAGTGCCAACCGATATTAAAATCTTGAAGAATATTCTGAAATTTTTTGTAGCCCATGGATGATATGTAAATTTATTAAAAATTTGCTTATCTTTTCTTAATCAAAGTGTGGTGGTTTCTTTGATATGTTTTCGTGTATTGAATTTTGTACCTTTTTGTGTACTAGTTCTTTTTCAAAACCATATTTAAACACTGTTTGTTCTATTTCTTTATATTCATTAAAATATTCTTCTTTGCGAATTTGTAGGTTAACTAGCTGGTGTGTTGAACTGTTGGTAACTGTAAGACTGTGCGCTTTGGGGTTAAAACTGTCACCTTTGATATAATTATCTGCATGTTTATTCTTTGTGTATATACCAAATTCCAGATTTCTTTGATGTTTCATTATTTTAATATGCAAGAATGGCAACATTTATCTGTTTCTGTTTCTTATGTAAATGATATGTTTCTGCTTGTATATTCAAAAGTTTTAAGGCATCATCAAAGAGTTTTTTGGTTAACTATGGCAAATATATCATCGACATGTCTGTACCATACTTTAATATGTATGGAAAAGCTGAGTTGATGTGTGTTTGAAATTTGCGAGATTAGCTAGAAATAGAGATACGGAGCTGCCCATAGTAAGTCCTCCTTGTGGTGTATAAAATTTTCCTTTGAAAGATAATAGACTTGGTTTATGCAAATTTCTATGAGTATTTATTTATTCTTTTTTGTGTGCATCATTAATTCCACTTGTTTTAGGCCAATAATGTGGATAAATTAGGAGTTTCTCTTTTCTTATGCTTGGAAACAGCGATTGTATGTCAAAAGATGTTAAAGAGTGTCAGAGGAATATAATTTTATGCCATAAATTTTTTCTATTAACATACATGAATTGATTATATTCCTGCTTTGAAATTTAGGTAATGTCTTGAATTTTTAGCTAGCCATTTTGCTAAATAGTATGAAAGAGCATTGATATTAACATTTTAAAAAATTGAGTCAAGATTGTAACATACACACCACTAAAATTCAATAAAAAAGAAAGACTACTTTTCTGAGCCATCGCTCCTATCGTCAGTTCCTGGTCGACATGATAGGAGCAATGGTTCCCGAAACAAGTCTTCCTTTTTTATTGAATTTTAGTGATATGTATGTTACAATCACAACTCAATTTTTTTTAAAATGTTAATATTTGACATCACTGTCAGAAAGTTCACTATATTTTATACAAGCATTGATATTGTTAATGATGGGACGCATACCATTTCCAGTCTTGTGAATTTTTGTAAACCATACATTTTTGCTATTGTAGGGTTGCTCTGTTTTATTTTGTATATTGTTTCCTTTGGGATTACAGTGCAGTTTTCTTGAACCTCATTATTTAAATTAATAAATCCCATCAATGGGTCTAAATGAATCTGAACATATTCTTTTTTAACCAATTCTGTATTCTAGTATTATAATCTTCTTTATCTAATATTACTAATATGTTTCTTTTGTCAGCTTTAGTATAAATAACTTCTTTATCATTTAAGGATTTTATTGTGTTCCTATATGTCTTGTTTAATGCCGTTTTCTTTTTAACTACGTCTTTAAAAACTGTGTCTGATTTTATTCTATTTCTTTTTCTTTGTTGTTTAATCCTTCAATGGCCAGTTCTAAATCTACAATATAATCTTCTATTTTAGTGGATTATTGTACACAAGTTTTTAAGCCTTTATTTAAAAATGCGAATTCTTGTTTTTTTGAAACATTCATTACATAGATTCTCCATATAATTCTGATTTTTCTTTGGTTTATGATTAATATTCCTAAACTTTCTTTTCTGATTGCTGACTTTTTTGTATACTGGAAATTGTGTATGTTTTAATGCTGTTCTGATTAAGTTATTCCATATGGAATCAAACCTCTTTGAAATCTGCAAGTGTTTTCCATATAGTTTAAGAACAATATTTGCCATTTTTGTATGATTTCTACTTGGATAACATTTTTTTCTCTGCAGCTATCTGCTCATGACTGTTGTGGTAATGTTTTAACAATTTTTAGAATGAAATTTGGACATACTTTGTATTTAAGTCTCCGGTTTAAAAAAATAAATATCTGCTCTAATGTCCTCTTTCAGATTATAAAAATTACAATTGAAGTTATTCAGTTGTGCATTCTGTGCACTCCATCTTACTAAACGAATTAATCCAGGTCAGTGTTCCTACGGCTCCAAGGCCTATTTACTAATTAAAATGTAATTTGGAACTGGCCCAGTCAAGGCAATCATATAATTGATATTATTGTATTATTTAGTTGAACTGCACACTATTAATGCTTTACTTACTTGTCCTAATATATAGAACCAGTTTCCAGAACATATCGTTCTCATCATCAGCTAGGCTAAGATTCAACTGTGGGATAATTGTTTAATTTGTAGTAATGTGTATTTGGTAGCAGTGTTATAAACTTGTACTTTATGTTTTCATCCCTGTCACTGTCAAAGATCATTACACTGTCTTTGTATTTGTAGATTTAGATTTTCTCCCAATTTGCTAGTTCTGAAAGTCTTTGTACAGATTTTAATAATTTTACTTTATTCTCCATGTCGTGATTTTGTGCCCAAAAATGATATGCTACTGCTGAATTATTTATTTGCTTGTACTTTATGTTCCTGAAATGTTCCTTTAACTGTGTGGCTGGTCTGAACCCAGCCAGGACAAATGGATTTTTTTGGGCATAAAAATCCTAAGTATGGGTTGCTTTGGAAGGGAAGTAAAGCCATGGGTCCCGTGTCGTACATTTATGGCACGAAAAAGAACCTCAAGCCTGAAAGAGAGGCCTCTGAGCAAAATATGTCAGCCGTTTCATTCCCTGATTGAATGGGATGTTGATGACCTGAGATGTGAAAGAGCGTCCATAAATAAATTAATCAAAAAAAATTTAACAGTGTCCCTATGTTTTTCTTTGTTTATCCAAAGTAGAATTTTTCTCATTCTGCACAATTTATTTTCTAGATACCTGGTTTTTTCTCTTGTGGAATACTGTCATTAGCATTGTCTATCAATAGGTTTTTAACATTACAAATGTTAACCACTGCTAACCTGATGTTCAAATTGTTAAGAATATTCTGAAATGTTTTGTAGCCCATGGATGATATGTGAATTTTTTAAAAATTAGCTTTATCTTTTCTTGCTGAAAGTGTGTTGGTTTATTTGTAGCATTTTTGTCTCTTGAATTTCTGCACTGTTTTGTGTACTAGTTCTTTTTTATAAAGCATTTTTTAAGCGCAGTTTCTTCTATTTCTATATATTCATTAAAATATTCTTCTTTGCTAATTTGTAGGTAAGGATTTAATCTATCTACATGATTGATGTATTCCTTTAGTTGCACATCCTTAATTCTACTTGAATTAATACATTCGTTAAATGGGCCTGAATGGATCTGAACAAATTTTTTTTATTATAAATAACATCTTTTTCATTTAAGGATTATATTGTGATTCTATATGTTTTTTTTATTGCTGTTTTCCTTTGCATCTCATCATTAAAAATATCAATGCTCCTTCATACTATTTAGCAAAATGTCTAGCTAATAGATTCAAGACATTACCTAAATTTCAAAGCAGGAGTATAATCAATTTATGTAAGTTAATACAAAAATTAAAGACATAAAATTACATTCCTCTGTTATGATAATGTCTTTTGATGTAGAATCGCTGTTTCCAAGCAAAGCAAAAGAAAAACTCCTAATTTATGGGCTTGATTGGCTTAAAACAAGTGGAATTAATGATGCATACATAAAAGAATACATAAAACTCACAGAAGTTTCCATAAACCTAGCCTATTTTTCTTTCAAAGGAAAATTTTACAAACAACAAGGAGGACTTAATATGGACAAGCCCTTATCTCCATTTCTAGCTAACTTATTGAGCAGATTTTAAATACAAATCTACTCAGCTTTTCCATACATATTTAAGGTATGGTAGAGATATGTCGATGATATATTTGCCATAGTTAACAAAAAACTCACAAATAATACCGTAAAACTTTGAATAAACAAGTAGAAACTTATGGTTTACATAAGAAACATATAACATGTTGCCATTCTTGATTATAAAAATAATGAAACGTCAAAGAAATCTGGAATTTGTTATATGCACAAAGAATACACACACAGATAATCACATCTAACCTGACACTTTTAACCCCAGAACGCACAAGCATGCAGTTATCAACAGTTCAACACACTGGGTAGTTAACCTACAAATTCGTAAAGAAGAATATTTTAATGAATATAAAGAAATAGAAGAAACAGTGCTTAAAAATGTTTCTTAAAAAGAACTAGTACACAAAAAGGAACGGAATTCTATAGACGAAAATGTATCAATGAAAGCACAACACTTTGAGCAAGAAAAGGTAAGCTAATTTTTAATAAATTTACAAATCCATGGGCTACAAAAATTTCAGAATATTCTTAAAAATTTTAACATCAGGTTGGCCATGGTTAACAGATTTAATGTTAAAAACCTGCTAATAGACAATGTTACTGACAGTATTCCACAAGAGAAAAAAGCACGTATTTAGAAAATAAATTATGCATAATGTGAAAAATTCAATATTGGAAAAACAAACAGAAACATAGATATGTGGTTAAAGGAACATTTCAGGAACATAAAGTGCCAGCAAATAGAGAAATCAGCGGTAGCATATCATTTTGTGGATACAACATCATGACATAGTGAATATAGCAAAATTATTCAAATTAGTACAAGCACCTACAGAACTAGTAACTTGGGAGAAAATCTAAATCTATAAATACAAGAACGTGTAATGAATACTGCCTGGGATAAAACATGAACTGCAAGTTTGTCACACGACCACCGGTGCAGAGTACACATTCCCACAGCTTAACGAATTATCTGACAGTTGAATCTTAGCCTAGCTGATAATGAGAACTAAATGTTCTTGAAACCATTCTATATAGTATCACAAGTAAGTGAAGCATTAAGAGTGTGCAGTTCAACTAATCATTGAATAATATCAATCTTTTATATTCAGGAATTTTCTTCTTTATGTCTGGGGTCTGTTGGATTTAGTTTGAACAATTTGCGAACACTGTACTTATTTTTATGTGCTAAAGCGATATTGTATTATTTACAAAATTTTTGATACTTATTATAGTGGTATGAGTGGTAAGTGAATTTATGGTAAGTTTTTTCTTTGGATAATGTGCTGAGTAGAATAATTTGTTTCATTTTCTTTTTCCTGTAATTTTTTTTAAATTTTGATCAATAATTTTTTTATGAAATCCATTGAATTTGGAGGTTTCTATTATGTGTAAGTATTCTTTTTTATACTCATTATTCAGAGATACATTAACCAATCTGTAACCACTTTGTCAAATGCTACTTCTTTATGATGTCAAGGGTTGAAGCCATCATCTTTTAATTAATTATCAGCATGTGTGTCTTTTCTGCAAATCCCAAATTCCCACTTGTTATTCCTTTTTAAAATCTTAAAATCCAAAAAGGTAAATTGTAGATTTCATTTTCTGTAATGAATTTGAATGTGGGTTCCTGTAAATTTAATAGTTTTTGTGCATCTTCTATATATTTTTGTACAATGGCAAAATATTATCCAGATATCTATGCCAAATCTGTGATGTGCATCTTAAAGAACCTCATAAATAAATCTGTCAGGAATGGAGAGGGGACTACCCAAAGCTAAACCTGATTTTTATTAAAAGAACCTTACTTCAAAGAAAAAGAAGGCCTGATCTAAACATAATTCTATAACCTTCATATATTCTTTGATGTGTGTTTCTGTAAGATGAATGGATATCAACTAACTCTCGTATGTTAGTGGCTGGACATACGCAACAGAAAGAAAGAGTGGTGGCAAGAGAACTGGTAAAAATATTATAAACAAATGTTTAAAAAAAATTGGTGACCCCAATGATTAAATTTTGGATTCTGCAATTTGAAGTGTGACTCTGTAGAAAGCATTGTATACTTCCTATGTCATGAAATTATGGTTTGACACAGATTAATAATTGGAGTTGATCTTTCCAGTTTTTTAATTTAATTTTTCTCTTCCAATGGTTGCAAAGAAAAACTTTAAGAATGATAAGCTTTGTGTACTGTTCATTTTCTTTATATAAATTGAATTAAAGTAACTACTTTATGAATTCATATGGTACTTATATAGCCTACCATTCAATGGAAATGTGATGAACTTAAAAGTTTATGTATTCATACCTAGAAGTGTCAAAGTTTATTAAACTGTAATAGAATACAATATACTGGGACACTTCTGGATGAAAACAAGTTTGACTCAATCATAAAATGATTTCAATTATATGATTTGCTTCACTCTACAAGTTCAAATCAACAGTTGTAGTTAACTATAAGCTTTCTTATATTTCATATACATGACTGCATATCCAATAATATACTGTTTTGCTGTAACTATTTATAAATATTTAAAGTATGTCATTGAACTTTGTAACACAACAAGAATCAATGATATAATTTTGTACCAAACTGCCCTGGGAGTACACTTGACAAAATGAAATACTTAATTGGGCGCACACACAATTATTCTTATGGCCTTCTCTGTTGCTTGCTTTCACCTTCCTGTGTGAAATCATAACTTACCAAGACAATGGTTTGCATCACAACTGCAAACCAGTCTCCTCTCCTAATTGAAATGATAATGTACTAAGATATTGACTTTCATTACAACTGCAAACCAAGCCCTCTTAAGATAAATGCAAATGTAAATATAGGGTACAGTAAAGAAGTTTCCTATGGACATCATCCAGGCCCCTCCCCCTTTTACGCATAAAAATGCGTTAAGTAATTGTTATAGGAAACTAAATGTTAAACTCTTTGGCATACTATCGTCCCACTATGTCTTGGAAAAGTTCGCTTACTTTGAGCCATAAATTTGTTTGTCATACTAAGGTAACATATTTGATGCCAGAGGGATGTTGTATTGACACATATTTTAGATTTATAGGAAAGCTATACATAATACGTTTTACAGTTTAATTTAATTAATGCCACTTAAAGCGATGAGTTTGACCACCTGTACTTGTGACATCTGTAAGTACTAAGTGTAAGCAAATGTAAATCATTCTTATGATCCATTAGGACACAGAACTAGACTATGTCTTAGCCTCATAAGTTGATGATGATTAATTGAACTCTTATTTGGGTGCAAAGTATCTGAGAGGTACCTCTCCTCTATTTTTAATGTACTGATATAACTTAATGTAAAATAACTCCAATCCATAGTAGCTTATTAAAACACATTGTTGCATTTCCTTGCTAATTGTTTATCAACTGCCCATTATTTTGTTGAATAATCAAGCAAAAGTATCTGTTGTTAATTTGGATTATTTACGGAAGGTATTTAACATCTCAGGTCATCAACATCCCACTCAATTCAGAGCATGAAACAGTCGATAAATTTTGCTCAGAGGCCTCTTTCTTCAGGCTTGAGATTCTTTTACATACCGTAAATCTATGGGAACCCACAACTTTACTTCCCTTCCAATGGAAGCCATACTACACCAAAAAAATCCATTGAACTCAGCCAGGATTGAACCTGCGATCTTGGGTTTAAGAGGAAAATGTGATTACCATTACACCAGGATTGACAAATGTATCTATGAGATACATTGTGGCTGCTCATATATCTCATTATCCTTGTGTTCTTTGTTGTTATCAGTCATGCTTTTGCATATATAATATCACAAAAATGATAAGCATTCATCTAACTGAAATAAACTACTTACAGAATATGGAAATATATTATTCAAATTAACTATAAATTTCTTTTAGTCTTAAATTTAATAACTTTTTGTTTCTATCACTGGAAAGATTCATACCAGATTCTTGGCATACTTTTTGCCAATTTATTCTTAATGCTCCAATCAGTAGTAACTTTACATTTTTCACAACAACATCATGAATTGTATACTTTACAGAAGCTTTTTAACATCTCAGGACATCAGCGTCGCACTCAATTCAGAGGAGAAAACTTGCTGATTTCATGAAAAGTTTAAAATATGTGATGTTTATTATTTATGTATAAACTGTACAATATAATTTTTTTTTTTTTTTTTTTTTTTCACTAGTTGTAGTGTCACAGAGATAATAATTTATTTCCTGTAATATAAGCACTTATCACTTCATGGTAAAAGTTTTTCTGCTTATGTCACATGAAACGTACACAATCTGATGTTTCCAAGACCTTGCAGTCTCCTCCTCAAGGAGTTATGAATTAAAACTTGAAATGTGTCAGAGGGTGGGAGTGGAAAGTGGGGCTCATTTGTCATGGCATAAGGTATTACTACATGAAAAAATTAATTGTAACTTGCACAGTGAAGCCAATCATATTGATATTATTGTATGATTTAGTTGAATTAAACACTCTTAATGCTTCACTTACATTTCATAATATATAGAAAGGGTTTCGAGAACATTTATTCTCATCATCAGCTTGGATAAATCCAACTGTCAGATAATTCGTTGTGTATTCAGCTCTGGTGGCAGTGTGATAAACTTGTAGTTCCTGTTTTCATCGTCAACAGTGTCGAAGTTCATTAGTAGACTGTGTTTGTATTTGTAGATGTAGATTTTCTCCGAATTTGCCATCTCTGTAGGTCCTTGTACTGATTTTAATAATTTTGCTTTATTCACTGTGTCATGATTTTGTGTCCAAAATGATATGCTACTGCTGATTTCTCTATTTGCTTGTACTTTATGTTCCTGAAATGTTCCTTTAACTATTTGCCTATATTTGTCTTTGTTTTTCCAATGTAGATTTTTTCACATTGTGCACAATTTATTTTGTAAATACTTGTTTTTTTTTTCTTTTCTGGAATACTGTCATTAACCTTCATGTTCCTGAAATGTTCCTTTAATCGTTTGCCAATGTTTCTCTTTTTTTTCCCAATTCCAGCACTTGACTTAAAAATGCTCACAACATTATAATTGCTACCCAAGTCGTCCTTCAGTACGAATGACCCCTCCCATGACTACTACCTAGCAACAAAATCTTACTCTTCCTCTTAGGCTTAGCATCTGCTACTGGAAGAGGACTTGTGCTCTGATGAGCTTCCAATGTTGCAAAAACATTGAATCTGTTCACCAGAGGGATAATGGTAGCATCATCAGCAGAGAATACTCTGCTCTTCTTGGGATTGTTTCTTGGCCCAACCTTGAATTCAGGTGATTTACTGCTGACTTTAATTGGTGAGCAATAGCTCTCAATCTGCATCTTTGCAAGTGCCATATCCTTTTGCAGTTGGAGGACAGCTTTCTCTTCCTTAACAACTAGGAATTTATATTTACAAAGTTCACAGTAATACTGGTCAGATGTAGCAACCATATCACTGTTAGTTTTAGCACAAATCCAATGAAACAATAACTGATAACCATCACAAAACATGCCTGAACTCACCTTCTTAGGACACTCACCACAGTTAGTGCTCAAATCACACTTTTTAGCACTCATTTTCACGCTTTGTACCCAAACTCGGACACACCTTAGATTAAACTATGTAAGCTAAACTTAACAACCACTCACAACACAAAACTCCTATATTTAGCCTAAACTTACCCCTCACAAGCCACACAAAACCATGTCAAGTGAGCTGCACTTAACACGCACAACACAAAATTCAAGCTAATATTTAATGCCAAGTATGTATCTGATTTAACTCCAGACTAACAAATCATTAGCTATGGGATTAACTATGCTCAATGTGAATGAAAAAAGTAACTGAATCTACACTAGATACACAAATGAAACCAAACCAATATGTTGGACAATCAACTGATTTTAAGCGTCGGAAGAATTGTTATTTGAACCACCCTGTTTTCTTTAGCCTCGTTTAATTCCATGATTTAAATCTATTTCTTCCTAAGTGATATTTTATTTAAAAGAAAGTAGGAGATTAATTTTTTACATATAATGATGAAAAGTTGCACATTCTAAAGATATTGACTATCGTTAGATTGTATTAATATAAATTCCCTCTTTATCTGTACTGTATGAAATGAGTGCCTTAATGTAGGCACAGTGTTAACCCAGACATTTGATATAAATTCTGTATGGAAATGTCCAGAAATCAGGATCAGTATTCCACAGTCTGAAGATAGATGTGATTTTATATATATATATATATATATATATATTCAGTAACAAAGAACCATTTACTTAAATGTAAAATTGGAACTTAAACACAGTGAAGCCAATCATATTAATGGATATCATTGTATGATTAGTTGAACTACACACTCTTAAAGCTTCACTTACTTTTTATAAATGTTCTCGAAACCGGTTCCATACATTTATAAAAAGTAAGTGAAGCTTTAAGAGTGTGTAGTTCAACTAATCATACAATGATATCCATTAAAGAACCATTTGTATTTTTGTCCCCAGCATTTGTATTAAAAGTAAGAGATATTTCGCAGAAGCAAGAAAGTAAACTATGTAAATAATATTCTGGGGAAGATTATAATATGGGACATTTTTTCTGAAACTAGTGGCATTTTTCGTTAAGTACCATGCTATATTATTCCCTGATGCATTTTTGTCTACAGCAGTATGAAAGATTCAGTTAAATGACAGCTGTTCTTGTTAGAGGGTAGTGGCTGTTATGCCATTGTTGAAAGTTTTATCATCTGTTGAGTTAAAGCAATGTATGTTGACAAAAGTTATTTAAACTTTTAATCTTTTAATCTTTTTAGAATAAATGCGGGCAGTTTTATTCATCCCATATTGCAGCCAAATTTTCCAAGAAGTTTATTTTTGCATTCTATTAATATTCTTAAATCTAACATCGGATTCCTTGATACAATATGGTTAGCACTTTGCACACATTAGAAGAAATTATATTCAAATATGATTTCACTTCAATTCCCATTTATAACGTCATTGGTTGCAAATTACATACTGAGAAAATTGCTTCCTAGCAACTTCTCTATTTTTTTACTGCTGTTATCATCATTTCTTCCTGATTGTTCTTCAGTACTTTAGAGTGTATATTCATGTGCATTCATTCTTAGAAACTCAGTAATTGGATAAAATCAGAATGAATGATCACTAAATTATACTTGTAAAAGAAACAAACTGGCTAATCAAATGATGTGAAGACAGTTTGGAGATGAGAAGGTAAAGTACACTAATATCCGTTAGCCTTCTAAAAACAGAAGCTTTGTTCAGCTGTGTTTGAAATTAGTACAAATTTTAACTACATTTACATTTCTTTGCTAGCAAATAGTTTGATATTAAAATTAGGTAGTTCAATTATCTTAAAAATGTTTGGGTTTTTTCCCCTGTATCTCTTTCTGCTTTGGATCAATTCAGTTCAATTGCAATAATTAGGACTTATATCACAATACCTTGTTAAACTATAGACACCAAAGTGAGCCAGAATACACTGAAATTTTACTTTCACTGACATATCCACTGAAAATTGAACATGTTTAGCAACTATGAATAGTCTTGCTCATAATGTTCTTACATCATTTAATGCAGGAAGTACTTATACTGATTCTAATATTAAAATAATTTTGAAAGCAGTATTCCTGGTAGCACTAAATAATAAGATAATCATAAATCTAGTATAAGATAACATATATGAGAACTTTGTTTCAGATGAAATTAACTTTATGTATATTTTGAACTGTTAACAGGTATGGTTAAATAACCCCTTGATAACCATCTATCCATTACACAACATGCAGAATTTGACAAAACTGTGTATTTATAATGGAGATTATGAACACATTGAATTTTCTCGGCTTCTTGCACTTCATGGAATGAAGCTACGTTCTTTGGAATTGGCTAATATGAAAGGGGTCTGTATTATAGATATAATAAATGAGTGTCCAAATCTAAAGCAGCTACTCTTAAGTTTTTGCACCTTCCAAAATGTGCCACAGGATTATCTTTGGGATCGAAGTCTGCCTCACTTTACCAGTGTAGAAGAACTAACAGTGGTTAATAATTTTTGGTTTTTAAACTATCCAGTTATTTACTATTCCAATCTGCACTACATTATGTGTTCCAAAAGTATCAATTTTACAGATATTCAGCTTAATGAAGCACTTTCACAGGGATGGTTAAAATATGCTCATATCATACGTTTCCGGAATTGTAATCTTCTTTCCATGCATGCTTTATCCATCCTTATTGAACGTTGCAATGAGCTTGAAATGGTTGGAGACATAATGACTTGGAATGGAATTGATAGAATGCAATATATTTTAACTGCCATTCATTATAAAGTAAACAATATTGACATAACTATACTGTAAATAACAGGATTAATTTTGGGAACAGTAAGTCAGTGTTTTACTTTCAAGGTTATACAACCTGTATACATGGTTCATACTCACTAATTCCTTAGTGCAATATACTATTGTTAATCTGAAATTAGAAAGTTATACGGAAAAATGGAAATAACATATAAAATAATAATAATTAAAAATTCAAATGGGTAATATAAAATTTAAATTAAAATGACATCACAGTTACATCATAGTCTAGTTTCATTGGAATTACAATTCAGGCCAGTGTCCCCCCCCCCCATATTTTCACAATCATATTGGAATTCATTTCATCACAAACTCATTCACTACCTCTACCACTAGTATTCATATTACATTTTCAACTGTTTTTCATAGGTTTATGCTTATTTGTTACTTGGTTTTATTATTTCTATTTTTTTGTTGAATTATTCACTGCCTTAATTACACACTGCTTGGTCATAGCTTCTGCCATGATGCCAACTGGAATGTGACTTTTAGGTATTTTGTGATTTTTTGTTGTGATTGGAATTTGTACAGTCCTAATAAAATTTGTTGGTTTGTATTGCTCAATATTTTGAATTAAAATCTCTCTTAAATAGAAATAAATAAGATATACCACTTTATTAAGTGAAGCAGAATTGAAAACAGTGTCACAGGATGACATATCTATTGCAGTGTTTCATGTAGATGATCCACTGTAGTTCTGAATCCTTCAATTATACCTTTTTTTTAAAAAAAAAAAAAAAGATTTATTCCTAAATGCACTTCCATTGAAAGAAAATAGTGCTGTTTTTGTAAAACAAGCCGTATTTTTTCATATATAATTTTCTTATTCTTCTTCTTCTTCTTCTTCTTCTTCTTCTTCTTCTTCTTCTTCTTCTTCACAAAATACCTTATAAGTATAATTTACCCCTTCATGTGCCATCATCTTTGGAATTAGTACGAGAAATAACGATTTCTGGCAATTTAAAATGTGTAAATACATTGTATCTAGTATGCTTATTTGCCATTACTGTATTTATGGTATGCATCATATGAAATTAGAATTATTATGTATCAAAACATTAAAACTGGTCAGTATTTTGAATTTTAATGTCATATCAAATCAGTTTAAGTACTTTGCAAAGAATTATTTAATTTTGAAATGAGACCTGTCATGATCATCACAACTATTACATGCACATGTTGTATTGTACATATGTCCACGAGCACATACACAAAGTTAAATAGCTTGATATTAATGTGTTGTAAGCTTGCTGATATTTTGAGTTAGATATGGATAATACATACCTATGGCAGCAAAAAAAATATTTTGTTCTGTTGTCTCATTTTATCATATTATATTCTTTGTAAGATTTTCTCTTGGATCTTTTCCTTTATTAAATTAAATTCTTCTTGCTATTTGGAATATAAGAATCTGACATAATCAGTAAACTAAGAGCTACAAAACATTGATTTAGTGATATAAAATACAAATCTATTTTATTAGAAAAATCTCAAGTATAATTAACATAAATTAATGTAAAATTATTATGTATAATGAAAACAACAAATCATAAATCATCATTTTAAATATGAATAAGTTTTAAATTCAAAATAAATGTCAAGTCTGAATTAATACAATGAAGCAATTAATTTATTCTTAATTAGATAGTGATGTGGATTTAATACTCTTATCCCCCACTTACAATTCAATTATACAGAACATGTTTCACAGGCCTTCGCCTGTGTCATCAGCTGTGTGTCGCCAGATTCGTAGCTGGTTGAATGTACTGGGTGTAGCTCTCTTGGACATTTTATGAACTTTTGGATTAATTTGTCTTCTGTTGGGATCGTGAAGTTCATAACCTTATCTTCATATGTTTTATAAACATTTTTTCCCATATTCCCAGCTCCAAAGTCTATCTATGAATTTCAATAATTTGACTTGCATTTTTATATTATTGTTTAATTAAGAATGAATAAGTTTGTTGCACATAATATTTTACATGTTCAGAAATAGTCCATGATTCTAGACATAGAGGTGTTTTAATGTTTATGTTTTGCAGCAGTTATTATAATTAAATATGTAAAACATGTGGATGGAAAGATTTTGGAAGGATTGGATTAATAATTGAGATCTCAGGGGTAAAAGTTTCCTTCTGGTCCAACGATGGTTTCCGGTGACTTATATATTTCCTCTGGCTGTTGAGACAATATGAATTTTAATAATTTGATTTCCATTTCTATATTATTTTCTAATTAAGATTGATAAGTTTGTTGCCCATAATATTTTACAAGTGCAATAAGGATTTGCACTTAAGGTATCTTTGTTCAAGCGCATCTTTGATAACCATAGCTCCTTTTGGCATTAAAGGATGTACATTTTTGTTTGCTTGTATTCTTTTAATATATCTCTGGTTAGTTTAATTGCATTATATAAGTACATGTATGAATGCCATTGTATGTGTGCAAGTACCCATGCTTTTTTGTGTGTGTGTGTGTGCGCGCGCATGTGTGTGTGTGTGTGTGTGTGTGTATTATTGATGATTTGAATTGTGTATGCTTCTTAGACAATGCTTTCATAGTATAAAGATCTGATTTAATTTTAGGTTGTTGCTCTTCAAATTTCTATACTGTACTCTAAATTTGAATAGATAATTCTTTGAGATAATAAGCAATTTTTGTTACTTCACTGACAGATAATTTAATAATTTCCTGAGAAATTAAAACTATGTACTAATTTTATTACAAATTTGATCTGCTTTGTTCATATTTAAACATATTCTACATAGATACCAACAAATATTTGATGTAACATCTGCTCTATTTTTACCTATGTTTTATTTAATTACTTACATACTTCTACAGTATACTTGATTTCTGAACATTTGCTTTCAAAGCTTTCTAAAATAATTTATAAGGGATACTAGGTATTTAAAATTTGTTGTATTCTGATTGCAGTATAAAAGAGAAGTATCATGAGCTTAAGCTGTAATTATATTGCTTCTTTGCATGTGAAATGAATGTGTATAGATTAAAAGTAAAACATGCTCAAGAACTGAACCTTATAGCAGACCTGCATTTACCATTTAATATACTTTTTTTTTTTTTTCTGGCAAATCTCAATACATGTAATTTGATTTATTAAATACAATGGCAGTAGTCCATTAAATGTTCCACTTAGCCCATAACATTTAATTTTTTCAAATTTGCTTATTCAAAAACCATATGCTTTATTCTACACATTCACATTGTTTTTTATATTAATATAAGTTTTGTCATGATTTTTGAATAGATAATTCTCTGAGATATTAAGCAATTTTTGTTACTTCACTGACAGATATTTTTATAATTTCCTGAGAAAGTAAGACTATGTACTAATTTTATTACAAATTTGATCTGCTTTGTTCATATTTAAACATTTCACATAGATACCAACAAATATATGATATATCTGCTCTGTTTTTACCTATGTTTTATTTAACTACTTACTTCTACAGTATGCTTGATTTCTGAACATTTGCTTTCAAAGCTTTCTAAAATAATTTATAAGGGATACTAGGGATTTAAATCTTTTTCTTGTAAATTTGTTATATTCTGATTGCAGTATAAATGCGAAGTATCATGGGCTTAAGCTGTAATTATATTGCTTCTTTGCATGTGAAATGAATGTGTATAGATTAAAAGTAAAACATGCTCAAGAACTGAACCTTATAGCACACCTGCATTTACCATTTAGTATACAGGTTTTTTTTTTTTTTTTTTTTTTTTTTTTTGCTGGCAAATCTCAATGTAATTTGATTTATTATTTTTTGCCTGCAAATCTCAATACATGTAATATGATTTATGAAATACTATGGCAGTAATCCATTAAATTGTTCCTCTTAGCCCATAACATTTAATTTTTTCAAATGTGCTTATTGAAAAACCATATGCTTTTATTCTACACATTCACATTTTATATTAATATAAGTTTTGTCATGATTTTATGAATGAATTTTGATACACAAACACCTTTCCTAAAGTCATGTTGGGCATTTACTAAAATGTAAGAGTACATATTTCTAAGCAGCTATTCAAAATTTTATGAATACTTTTATAACAAGTTGAAAATATGTGTAATAATGTAGCAGATGAATAATTAAATAACATTAGTTTTAATATATTTTTTATTGTCTGGTCTATTCCATTTTAAACTGTTAGAATATGCTTCAACATTCATAAATTATAAATCTTGTACTTACGAAGCTGTTGACAATGGAGTGGCAATATAACTTTAACTTATGTTAAGTAAAAATTGTACTTACGAAGCTGTAGACAATGGAGTGGTAATATATGTTACATTAATGTTTTCAGTTGTTAACACTAACTCCACTTACTTATTTAAAACTTTGGACTAGTTTCGGGAGAGGTCCCTCCCATCATCGGCTGCTGTTGACTGAGTGCCGTTGTTCGAAACGGGGGATGGACGCCCGTTCGCCCCTGTGGTGGTATCTCGTGGCTCTAATAATAATAAGAAATGCAAACAGTTTTAACTTTGGAATTCACAGGAAACAAACACACACAGAAAATTACATAAAAAATGATAGCTATAACCCCACCCCACATAAATATGCAGTGTTTCACAGTTTAGCACACAGACTAATCAACATCCCATTGACTGAAACCGAGTACAAAATGGAACACCAACATATAATGAAGACGGCTATAACTAATGGTTTCAACACAGACTCAATAACAAAAATCATCAAAAAAGCTAAAAGACAAAAATCGATTAAGGAAGTCTCCACACTTAAAAACACCCAAGACAGATATAAATTCAAAAGTTTCACATACCACCCAACTTACCACAACAAATTTAAGAAGATATTCAAAGAGCATGGAATTATGTTAGCCCCAAAGAACAAATACAATATAAAAAATTTATTAGACTGCACAATGAAAGATAACATTCCCACAGAACAAAAATCAGGAATATATGAGATTAAATGTGCAGATTGTGAACAGAGCTACATTGGGAAAACGAAAAGAAATTTAGAAATTCGAAGAAAAGAACATTTTAGGAACGTTAGATTGAAACAGATAGACAAATCAGCAATAGCAGCTCATTTTTGGAACAAAAACCATGAAATAAAACCAGAAATTAAATTACTGAAACAACTTCGCAAACCAATAGAACTATCCACATGGGAGAGAATTTTCATTTTAAAAAATAAGAACAACTTAATGAATTTTGATTTTCCACCGCTGGATGAACTCAGCAAGTTTCTATTAGAGCCACGAGATACCACCACAGGGGCGAACGGGCGTCCATCCCCCGTTTCGAACAACGGCACTCAGTCAACAGCAGCCGATGATGGGAGGGACCTCTCCCGAAACTAGTCCAAAGTTTTAAATAAGTAAGTGGAGTTAGTGTTAACAACTGAAAACATTAATGTAACATATATTTAACTTATGTATTCACTTTTTTACACTTTACTCCATTCACTTATCCAAAAGTAAGATGTGTTTCGGCTAGCTATAGTTTCGAGCAACGGCAGTTCATTAAGCAACTGAAGATGGGAGAGATTCTCCTGAAACACGTCTTACTTTTGGGTAAGTGAATGGAGTAAAGTGTTCAAAAACGTGAATACATAAGTGAAAGTTATTCATAAATTAATTTATATATTTATTGATATCTGTAGAGTGATATTTTTATACTTGCTTTATATATGCACCTGATACTTTGGGACTTTAGTTCTGGCTGCTCAGATGTACGGAATTAAAGAGACCCTTTTAGATGGATCAGTCATATGCTTAGGAGCAGAAATAGTAGTGCTAATCTTCTTGGCAAAACGGAAGGAACTGTCATCACAGGGGGGCTGCCAACAGGGGGGGAGCGATATTCTTGTCCCTCTTCTATTGAGTATCTTGTTGGACAGTCTACTCCAAGATATGACCCGAAAAGGGGTTTACATACAAGGCTATGCAGATGACATAGCACTGAATAATTTTTGGGAAATTTCCGATCACAGTATCACACATGATAAACAATAGGCTGAGGAAAATTTACTTCCGGTGCAAGCAGAAAGGTTTATCCATAAATGGTAGTAAAACAGTTTTCATTCCATTTACAAACAGGAGGAATCTGAAAGGCTTAGGTACTCTTAAGCTTAGCAGCTCAAATCTGGAATGCTTTGAGTCTGTCAAATATCTAGGTCTTGAACTGAACAAGAAACTGACCTGAAACAATCATATTAATAACATTCTCCGCACAACCAGATAGTCGCTCATAGCCACCAGATTCACTATTGGATCCGCCTGGGTCCTTTAACCCCATATTAGTCATTGACTTTATATCCCTATAGTTAGATACCAGATATCTTATGGCGCCATTGTCTGGTGGCAGACAACCTTAAAAACTACTATAGCAAGTAAGTTTACTAACCTACAGAGATTAGCATGTCTTTGTGTTACAGGGGCCTTCAGAAGCATGCCAACCTTCGCATTGGAGACTGTTAGACTCCCTGCAATGTTCATTTACTTACAAGCGGAGGCTCACAGCTGGATACTTACAGGAAATTGGATAAGTAGCTTTGCAGTAACCGGACATGCTTCCATCCTAAATTTCCTGGACATTTCAGAACTCAGAATGAGGTCAGACCTAATGAATACTCAGTGCTGAACTTTCTCTCCTTCTTATGGTTACTCTCGGATCTAGAGAAAACTGGATGGAAGGAATGAATCATGCCAAAACAAGAAGGTAATCAACTTAGTGGTACACTGTTGGATCTGGTAAAGGGTTGCAATCTGCTCCAGGAATATGTGGTCGATCTCCAAGGACTATTTCAGTATAACTAATGAAGTCTTTTTGCACCCCCATATGGGCCTGAGCTTTACCGCAACGATCACTTCCATCTCCATCACATGAATTCGTAAAGTGCAGTATTGCAGAGGGCATGTGATCAACACACCGCCTCCTGCTGATCGCTATATCGCGGGTTACTAGATCGGAAATCGCCACCTCTCCATCCCGATTGTCCTCACGGTGCTGGGTGGATCGCGATCTAAACCACCCTATCTTAGAAAAATTCCTAAATAGGTCCCGGGAATCGAACCAGGCCGTCCCGGGTTGCAGTGAGCAACGCCAACCTCTAGACCAAAGCTGTGGTTATTTCAATATAAACCTTGGTAAATATTCTATAGTTTTTCAGGCGAAGTTTGTGCTATCTTAAAATGCACCTATAGAAGACTGGAGAAGGGCTAACGGAGGAAACGAATTCTCATCCTCTCGGATAGTCAAAGTGCACTAAAAGCACTTTCCTCTTACCAGGCAAAATCTAAACTGGTATGGGAATGTCAAAATGCCCTGTTTTCCCTGGCATCCTGCAACAGGCTGGAACTGCAGTGGGTGCCGAGGCATAAGGGCATTTATGGAAATGAAATGTCAGTACAAATGGTAAAAACGGGTGCTAAGCCACCCTTTTGGTTAGAATCAGTGCTCATCCTGCTAAGGCCGCAGTCAAAACATGGATTGTGGATAAGCACCAACTAAAATGGCCAGCAAGCATCTCTCCTCATCTCATCTCCAATTAGATAGAAGAGGAATGAGGGAAGCGATTGCGTTAATTACTGAATATGGTCAGTTCAGGAAAAACTAAAAAGTTGATCTCTATAAAGATGAACCCACTTGCAGAATGTGCAAACAGGACGAGGAATCTGCCTCCCACATCCTATTTAAGTGTCCAGTTCTGGAAAGAGACCAGGGAAGATTTGGGAAAAGATGCCACATTGGAACCAAAATACTGCAACTAGTACAAGTAACAAATTTTGGTAAACTATGGGGTAGCACAATTAAACTTAAGGATGACTCGCTGAAGAATACGAAAACTCCATCATATACCCCAATATCCCTCCATCGATCCACATCCATCTATCAATTAAAATGACCCTCCTTAGAGATGCCAATTTGGAACGGTTATTGAAATTTAAGGGAATTATTTTGGTTATTAAATAGGGAGATGTTATTAGGATACTTGAAAAGAATTGTCAACGGGGCTGACCGATGTTAGATGAACCAGCTCTCTTGCAATTTCTTCCTGTAGTTTCTCCACTGGCAGATCTTGCATGTAAGTGCCCCGGCTTAAGTCATTAACTCACCACTCCCGGTTCCTATCAGTCGTGGTGTTTCTCTCATGGTCGTCTTAGTAGCTTTTGTCGATGTATATCTAAGGGGCGGAAAGGAACGAGTATCTGGGATGACTGAATAGACCTTATTTAAATTACTCTACACGATACATTTATTAGAACGATATCTTATGTTTCTTGCCTCTCCGTGAGCCTCTAGCAAAGGGATTAATTAAGATTTCATTAAGCTTGGAGTTGCCTGACTAGCTGATCCTTTGAGATAAATCGGTGCTTCTGTATACGCATAGGAGAATTCACATGGCATTGTTCATTCGCGATAGTCATATCCAGGTGCAGTGATTTCCGGTCAGTCTGAACACTTCTGATAATGTTTCTATAAATGAAAGAATATACTCTTAAAACTTTCTATCACTGGGCAAGGTTTTCAGTTGTCACAAAATGGAAAAACGGTGTAACTTAATAACTTACCACTTTGACACTGCGTCGCCTTTCTGCGAGACTTTTAAGCACCAACTTCTCGCCGTAATCTAAAACTTAACTCTTTCACGCCGAAATCTGAAGTCCAACTAGTAAATTGAAATCTAACATACAACGATGACCAAAGTGCCCCAGAAATTGATTCTCTATACTAAGTTTAAGCGTCACATGTTTAGACGCCACGATGCTATTTGATTTTTAAACGCTAGAAGCTTCGGGAAAAATTGGTTTCAAACTCGTCTTCTGACTGGCCATCAACCTCCCTAAGCGTTACTTCGTGTTCGTCTTTTAAAACCGCCTTGACACATACAAGCTATTATCTGAAGGATTCCGCTTTTTGAAATGTCACCCCTCAAAAAGAATGGATGCTTCAACTTTCTCGTTCACCCAGTGAGAGAGCTTTGTTCCAAAGAATTTAAACATTTTACAATGGAAAGTTCCATCATACTTATAAAGGGTAATCTTGCGATTGGCTCCAGCTTGGCGAAGGAGTATAACCATCTAAACATATATAACAGATAACTTTAATCATGTTGAAGTCTTTCATTAAGCGTATCAACTTTCCTCAGATATGCATATACTTGTTCCATAATACCATTACTATCAGAGGGTCATGAAGCTGTTTATAAAGAAGGGAACACACATTAATGATCAAGTTAATTACAATACATTTTTTTTCCAATTACCTTGCTATTCCTACGGGGGTCGAAGCTGGGTATTCCACTTCAACACCCTTAATATTCCGTAATCATTTCGTTTCAGTGGCGGAGTAGGAGTTTGCAAAGTAATTCTTGATTCATGAAAAGAGAATAAAACCTCACAACTAAAACTTTTATTTACGGAATTTTTATATTATTTCCATCCAGTTCATGTTTTTTGAGGATGGAATGATTGGCTTTTATTTCTTATGGGGTTGTTGTAAAACAGCTGTGTATGCTAAACATTTGACTATAAAAGAAGAACTAAAAAATCGCATTAAAAACATTCGGTTTCAGAGGAAAGGTATAAAATAGTTTTCGATAATATGCCCAAAAGAATTGAAGCCTGCATTGAAAAGATTGGAATCTATTTTCAACAATTTGTTTCAAAATGCACAGTATGTATTTCAATTTACATGCAACTCTATATTGAATACTATATGCTTTTTTGATTTGATTTATATATGGAAGCTCCTACAATATCTCAGAATCTCCTTACTTGTAGTACTGTCTACTGTATTTTGATTAAGTAAAAACCTGGCAGAATGATTAAAATCTAATATTTGTTTGCTTCCGTTCTATATATCCCGTCTGACGAAACATTGCAGTTTCCATGCAAGGGCTCTCGTGTGTTGTTACTGCGCTCCGCGTATTTTTTGTTTATACTATATATTATTTACATGCAATTACATACAACACAAAAACAATGTTAATGATTTTACATTATATTGTTCTGCTTTTCTTCTCTTACTGTGTTTTACATATCCATCATAACTTTGTCCATTTTTTTATCTGTAAAATTTTATGAAATATAATAAAACATGTACATTTCATCTACAGTATCTATTGAATTGCCTTCTTCTACTATCGTCCCTGTCATTTCATCTTCATCACACTCGCCATCACTACTCAATACTATGTTTTATTACAATACTGTCAACTTCCTTTTCCATTAACGCATCAATACGCCAATAATCTTCCTTGGTATGTTTGAGGTGGTCTATTGGTAGCTATACTTGCCTCATGAACCCAAAATCGCGGTTTCAATCCCGGCCAGGTTTTATAAAAGTTTTCTGCTGTAAAAATCCTAAGTATGGCGAGGTGTTAAAGAGTATCCGTAAATAAATAAATCAACCTCAATATGTTTGACAGATTGGCAGCATTTTAACCAATCATCTTTGCTGATTTTAACTTATTGCTTGTACGGACATACGTTTCAAAACTGGCAGGGAAATGGAACCAACATTTTAGATGCAATTATTTTGTTTCACTAATTGGCAAAATAGTTTGATTGGATTTAGGTCGCAGTGATTGAGTGGTTATCGTATTACAGTAAATCTCCGTGTTCTATTAAAATCCTCTCATCTGTATAGTTTTTTTTTTTTTTAATTCTTATATATAGGCATATCTGAGTCTGCAGTGGGATTTTAATTTTTTTTTTAAGCTGAAGATTATATCATCTTTTCTACGGGTCATTGTTGGTACTTAATTTTCTTATACTGTATGTTACTATGCGTTATCTAAAATGACGATGCACGCAGATGGTAGATTAACCTTCCTTTTAACTATTGATTATAATTTTCGCCATCCATTTCATCATGATAATCTGTAGAATTGTAATGGGGCCATATATCAACTCGACCTCTTCAATTATGCATTTATTCGCGATTTCAAAGCCGTTTACGACTTTGCTATTTAAAAGGCTTGAAATCGCAAATAGACGTGTTTTATTTTTAAGAAACTAGAATGCTTATATAAATATGCAGATTTACTAAGGAAACAGCATAACATTATTTAAGTATCGGCGAAATTCGACAAATAAAAAAAGTAGAATTAAAACAACGTATAGCAGTTAAATTAAGCAAAAATAACAATAATGACCGAAGAGAGAACCTAAAAACGTTTATAATGAGCACATTTCACTAATGACCTATAAAAGGGCTAAAAATAACAAGGGCACAAATTCTTATGGAAAGTGTGAAAAATTCTGTAAGAACTAAGTATATAGGAGATTTACTAAGGACCCAGCGTACAGTGACCCCCCCCCCAAAAGGAAATATAACTAAAACTACTAAAAATCGCAAATAAAATTGAATTTTTTATAAACAGCGTAAAAATATTAGATAAAGCAAAAATAAGCATAACGTGGTAAGGGCATCAAACGCTTTAAGCAAGCAAAGTAACATTTTACTAGTTAACACGTAAAAAATTTGAATATTGAAGAAAAAAAATTCTAATAAAAGGTAAAAACGCTACAATAACTAAACAAATGGATTCACTACGTAAACATAAAAAATGGTAAATATTAGTGCAGTTAGAAGAAAATCAGCTTAAATAAGCACAAAATATATAGAATTTCTTACAAAGAGTAGAATAAGCTACACTAGAATAATTTCCTAGTAAATAGCATGCAAAAGCCTTAAATGAGGAAAATAGCACATTACTAGTGAATCAGTAAAAGGACTTTAAATCGCAAATAAAGGCGCTATTTTAAGAGACCTGTGAAAAACGCTAGAACAACTAAATAAGCTGATTTACTAAGGAATTGTCGTAAAGTTACTTAAATAACAACGAAATTAAAAAAAAAAAGATTGTTTTTAAAGCAGCATAAAAGATAGTAACTTAAGCAAAATAATAATTACAATGGAGGAAAGAGGCTAAAACTTTAAATGAGTAAAATAAGCACTTTTTAAACACGCTTAAAAGGCTAGAAATAGTAAATGCACAAATTCGTGTAAGCTGTGTTAAAAACGCAATAAGAATTGAAAAAAAAAATAAGCATATTTATTAAGGAAACAGCGTAGATTAATCAAAAGGAAAAAGAAAAGATTATATAAGTAATTTTTTTAAATCAGCTAAAATGGGCAAAAAGAAGTATTAATTTATTAAAACAGTAAAAGTAACCACAATTACCAAGAGGAGCCTAAAAGCGCCTTAAATGAGCAAAATAAGCACATTTTACTGCTAACCCCGCAAAATGACTGATAATAGCAAATAAAGCCATATTTTTGATTAAATGTAAAAATACACACACACACACACACACACACACATATATATATATATATATTCACGAGGCTTGTCCGGAAAGTAAGGACCGGCTTATGAAAAAGGATAAAATATTTGTTTTCACATAAACATTTATTTGTATCTGAAAGAGCATTCCTTAACCTATATTTCGACATAGTTACCACCATTGTTCAGGAATTTGTCATAGCGGGAAATCAACTTTAGTATGCCCTCTACAAAGAAAGATGCCGCCAGTGCAGAGAGCTACTGAGGAACATTGTTTTTTGCGTCGTTATAGCTGTCATAGCTCCTTCCCCCGAGCCTACGCTTCGTGTTAAAGAACAAGTGGTAGTCAAAAAGGCGCGAGATCGGGGCTGTATGGCGGGTGATTGAACTGCTCCCAACCTAATTGTTGAATATTGTTTTGTGTGACACCAGCAGAATGGGGATGTACGTTGTCATGAAGCAACACAATGCCTTGACTGAGCATTCCACGCCTTTTATTTTGAATTGCGCGCCGAAGATTTCTCAATGTTTCACAGTATCGTACTGCATTGATGGTTGCATCTCTGGGAAGGAATTGAACAAGCAGAATGCCCCGTCTGTCGCAGAACACAGTGCACACGATTTTTCGTGCTGACAACGTTGTTTTGAATTTTTGTCATTTAGAGGCTTCTGTGCGCCTCGACTCCATCGACTGTTTTTATTCTGGAGTAACATGACCAACCCAAGTTTCATCACCGGTCATTATCCTGCTGAAGAATTCATCTCCCTGTATCGGATAAGAAATATCAAAGCACTGTCAAGTCGCTTCGTTTTGTGCACATCCTTAAGCATCTTTGGAACCCAACAGGAACACAGTTTGCAATAATTTATGCGCTTTGTAGCAATCCCATGCACAACAGTTTTTTAAATTTGTGAAAACACATTACAAACAATTTTGAACCGTCTGTTTTCACGAATTGCCTCATTCATTGTTTAATCAAACCATCAGTGACAACAGAATGCCGCCCTCTTCGTGCTGCGTGCAACATTGCAACGTCTATCATTGAATTGCTTAACCCACATTCTCACCATTCGACCTGTCATAAAATTTCACCGTAAATCTCTACATGTTGACGATGAATTTCAGCTGACTTAACATTCCTTGCGTTCAAAAAACATATTACGGAACGCACTTCACAGTCGGCGGGATCAGAAATTGCCTTAAACACTTCGAAAAATCTCAAACTACTGTAAACACTATACGACCAGACTGTAATGGCGTCAGTTTACAGATAAAAACCAGAGAGACAAGTGCGCATGCGTGGAATTGCGATACTACCGTAGCGGTGGCGGTAGAATGAAATGTCTCTGTCTTTCCGGACACGCCTCATACTAAGGAAACAGCGTAAAACTACTTTAAAATCAGCGAATTACGAATAAATAAATAAATAAATAAATAAATAAATAGCTTAAAAACAAGTGTACAACACCACTTAAATTAAGTGAAAATAACATTAATTGCCAAAGATAGAACCTAAAAACACCTTAAATGAGCAAAATAAGTACATTTTACAGGTAAACCGTAAAAAGGTTGGAAAGGCTTTTAAAAATAAGAACAATTTCTAATGTAAAGTGTGAAACACTATAACTATTAAACAGGTAGATATAGTAAGTAAATATTGCAAAATCACCAAAAAAAGGCTATTACATATGTACATGTGTAAAAATACTTAATGAGTTAAATTATGCAAAAAGAAGGTAGAATTTCTTTAAAACAACGCAAAAATGGTTAAATTCAGCAAAAATAAGCAATACCCTGGAGAGAGCCTAAAGTTTGCCTAATAAGCACATTTTACTAATAAACCTATATAATGGCTGAAAATGACAAGACACAGTTTGTTATAAAAAGTGTTTAAAACGCTATAACAATTAAATAAATACGCAGATTTACTAAGAATACATCTTAAAATGACAAAAAAGAAATATAATTATATTTACTTAAACATCAGCTAAAGTATATAAAGAAAAAAGAAGATACAGAATTTAAAAACGAGCGTAAAAAGGTTAAAGTCGGCAATAATGATTACAGTAACAAGGAAAGCCTGAAATGAGCAAAATAAGAATAACCCGTTGAAAAAAGCTGGAAAGGCATGAAAGCACAAATTCTTATGAAAAGGATCAAGAACGCTAAAATAGCTAAGTAAACAAGCACATTTACTAAGAAAACATAAATGCAATGTTATTTACTAGCGAAACTTTGTGAAATGACAAAAATGGCAAATATAAGTTAAAATACATAACAATGAACTAAAATAGTAAAATAGAAGGTGAACTTTCTTAAAAACGGTGTAAATACTTAAATTAAGTCAAAATAATAATTACCGAAGAAATAGCCTAAAAACATCGAAAATTAGCAAAATAAGAACATTTTACTACTAAACCCATAAAATGGCTTGAAATGGCAAATAAAATGCATAATTTTTTATTAAAAGTCTGGAATATGCTATAACAAGCGAATAATAAAATATGTTTACTGAGAAAAATACGTAAAACAACATGTAAGTACATTACTTAAAAATCCGCTAAAACTAAGCCCAAAAAAGATAGATAGATGAGTTCTTTAAAAGAATTTAATATGTGAATTTAAAGAATTGTGATAATAATTATCTAGGAAAAAACGTAAAAACGCAACAAATGAGCAAAATAAGCAGGTAAAACCGTTAAAAATCCGGAAAAGACAAAATAAGGCACAATTTCTTATAAAAGTGTGAAAAGCACCATAACAGCTAAATAAATAAGCAAATTTACTTAGAAAACAGCATAAAATAAGACAATACAAGGTAAAAAGAATAAGTGAGGTATTTACAAACCAGGTGTAATGCACAAAAATTGATTGTATTTCTTAAAAACAAAAAAAAAAAAAACAAAAAAAAACAGCATAAAAATAGTTAAATTAAGAAAGAAAAGGAAAAACCAACGAAGAAAGAACATAAAACACCTTAAACAAGAAAAATCAGTATATTTTAGTAGTAAACTTGTAACAGGACTGGAAATTGCATTTAGGGGCATAATTTCTTATCAAAAGTGTGAAAAACTGTATTATTGCTAAATAAATGTGCAGATTTACTCAGCAAACATTGTAAAATGACAAAAAACCAAATATAGGTAAAATTAGGTACATAAATATCAGTTAAATTAGGGGAACATAATAGAATTTCCAAATAAAAAAGCGTAACATTGTTAAAATTAAGCAAACAAGAATATTTATCTAGTAAATAGCCGAAAAAGACCTTAATTAAGCAAAATAAGCACATTTTACTATAAATCCCATAAAAGTGCTGCAAATGGCAAACAAATACATAGTTACTTCTGAAGAGCTGAAATACCTACAATAAGTAAATAAATAATCTGATTTGCAAAGAAAACCGTGTAAAATGACTAAAAACGAAATATAAGTAAGGTTATTTAAAACGGGGCAATATGCACAAAATATATAGAATTAAAGAAAAGCAGCATAAAAACAATTTAATTAAGCAAAAATAAAAGCAATTAACGAGAAAATGAAATAAAATCGCCTTAAAGAAGCCAAATAATCACTGTTTACTAGTAAATCCCGTAAAAGGGCTGAAAACTGCAAAACAATGGCACAATTTTTTTTTAAAAAGTATTACTAGCACTATAATAACTAAGAAATTAAATTTACAAAGAAACAGCATACAATTACTTAAAAATATCGTAATAAGAAACTAAAAGTTTAATTGCTTAAAAAGCCTACAAGTGGTTAAATTAAGGAAGGAACAATTGAAGGGGGAAACAATCTAAAAACGCCTTAAATGAGCAAAATAAGCACATTTTTCTAACAAACCCGTGAAAAGACTTGAAATGGCAAATAAAACCACACTTTCTTAATAAAAGTGGGAAAATCTCTATAACAGCTAAGTAAATAAGTTAATTCGCTAAGAAAACAGCATAAGATTACAAAAATGAAGGAACTATAAGTAAGGTTATTTAAAAAACCAAGTAAAATGCACAAAGAAGATAGCGTTTCTTAAAATCAGCATAAAAATAGTTAAATTAAGCAGATATAAAAATAATTAACGAGGAAAGACAATAAAAACATTTTAAACAAGCAAAATTTGCACTTTTCACAAGTAAACCCGTAAAAGGGTTTGGAAATGAAAAATTAGGCACAAATTCTTATGAATATTTGGAAAAATGCTACATTAATCAAAGAATTCCCAGATTTACAAAGAAACAGCATAAAATACTTAAAAATCAGTGAAATACGAAAAAGTGTAGAAGTACTTAAAAACAGCGTCCTATTGTGTGTCTCATAGTATTAATATCTGTTTTCATTATTTTCTCTTGTTTCTGCTCCATACATAATTACAGGTCTAATCACCGTTTTATGAGTTTTATATTGTTTTCTAGCCTATGGTATTCACTATTATATAGTTTATTACAAAATTTGTATCTCGTGTTGTTTTTAATTGTGTACTTACATATAATATTATGGATGAAGAATAAAGTGATTAATTTTTAGATCGTGTTGGCTGCAGAATTCTACATTATCATCATCGAATCGTTGCTGTATTCCCGGATTTTATTATTTCATGTTAGTACATTTAAATCACCCATCAGCATTATATAGCCACATTTGCGTATTTTATATCTAATTTGAGATATCTTCACAAAATTTATTTCGTTCAATATTTGACTTTCTAATGTCTGGTCCTTATGCAGTTAAAATATATATTTTATCAACTGATTTTAGTGTCACTAATTTTATCCTTTCCTTTACATAATTGATCTCATCTATATTTATATACAAAGCATCCCCACACTCGCTTTAGCCCTTTATTCTATAACTTTCCCACTGTAAACCAAAATATGATTTCCCACTTGCCTGGCTCAACTTCCTCTGCAACATATGTGAATTTTCTTCTCTTCTAGTTACACCATAGTTAATCGTGTTTTATATTCCATACAAATCCCTGTAGCTTTTCTCATACCATTGTTTTTCCTTATTCTTTTTATCGTTGCTTTACCTGTCCGACTTCCACAAATCCATTTCCGAATGACTTTTTTTGCGTGGGTCTCTGATCTATTAAATGCCATGCCTTCGGTGGTTTCGTAAGTTGACCTTAAACGGCAGAGCGGAACTGATAGAATATAGAGCGAAATAAAAATTATTTTGTGAGTAAAATTTAAGAAAAATGTTTGGAAAACTGCATTTTATTTCTACAAAAGTTTTATCGGAGGTCTGAATTTTCGGATACTTAGTTCCTTAACTACGTGTCAGTAACATATTTTCCCTCACAAAAGTGTTCCTATCTGCTTGACCTAATCGTTCCTGAAAATTTGTCTATGAGGTTCTGTTACACTCTTTATTATAAAAACATGTATTTTTGGATTTTAAAACTAAGTGATATGAAAAAAAAATGGAAACAGCAGAAATGGTATTTTAAGAATATTATACAACCAAGTTAGAACACGAATCAAAACTTACGCTTGAACAAAATGAGCAGTGAGTACAAAATTACAAATAAGCAGATATATGCAAAATTTTCAGATATAACAAAAGAAATAGTTAACCACATATAGCTTACTTATAAACATTAGACTTCCAAAATTAGTCTGCACTTTCACCATTCTCAGTGAAGATGAAATTCAGGACTATGGATGGAAAGTCCAGCAGGTGGACAGAATTGTAACGTAAGGGATTTCCAGGATTTGTTTATATTATTGTTGTAGTGTATTGTTGCCACTGTCGAAACTTTTTCCTATAAAATATAAAGCATATGTTCTCCTCTACATTATGCGAATCAATTCCAAACATTAACAACATGTCTATCACATCATTGTTTTCTAGGAATATCATTCCACGATTACACATTTAAGTAATTCTTAATGAAGGAACGCTATTTATGTCATGACTGCACAGAATTATCCGTTGCCGTTCAAGTGTGCATAAGTGCACCCGTCAGAATAGGCAACACTTTCATCTGCGTAGTAAGTGAGCACCTGGTAACCAAGCAGGAAATATTCATGGAGATAGCTGTGTAGAGAATGATCAATCAAAGTATAAGGTTGATACATAGTGACAACACATGAAGAAACACTGGTATCTTTATTAGCGGTTTATTTTATTGTATTTACTGTAATAGTGTTCCTCACGACTTGGGTTCCTATCTTATTCCAGTTATTTTATTTGCTTTTAAACTGTTAGCTTTCTTTGGCACGAGGTGTTACTAATGGAAGTTAGACTCCATATTTCAAAGCGTTTTCGAACCTAAGACAAGAAATAGTAGTCGAGTTGTAGGCATTAATGTGTTGGATTAAAATTTGTTGTAGTCTAAGATTGCTGTTTGTGGGTAACATTGGAGGCATGTGCTTATTGTAGATTTGGCCATGAATATTTGCACATAGTCTGGAATCCCTGACCTCATCATGTACCCTTATATTTGGCATATTGTATATCTTTTCTTTAAGAATGTTATATTATATTAGTAATATATGCCCGTTATATTCTAATTTAGTCAAATTCTATTAGTATATTTCTTTTATAATTTTAAAATAGTTTCTTACATAGTTTTGTATAAAAATTAACACAAAACGACAATCATAAATGTTTATATTTACAGTACTTATAAAAAGAAAATGTAAATTATTTTAGATAATGTTATATAATTAAAATAATGAAATTAAAGAACTAGTATATAAGGTTACATACAGTCAAAACATCATTCTGATCACAAATAGGACCATTATTAATTGACTGAAGCATTATTGCACCTTCAATTCTAAAGTGTTGTGACCTAAAATTCACAAACTTCATTTGCAGATTTGGTGTATTTTTCTCTGCATAAAACTGCAGTATTTCACAATTCATTATTTTAATACATATTATACCAATATACAGCTTTATAGAATGTTTTTAGATGGAAATATTATTTGTGCTGAACTATTGCTTTTTATACAACACTAATATATTAGAATTGTACAACATTTTTAAGTTATAAAATATGCACTAGAAACATGTCAGTTTATAATATGTTTTTAATAAAGAATTTTTACAATCTGAACATACTGTTGTGCTCCTGAAATGTCTACATTAGCAATGTAGCACACCATAGCGAATAAGATCAACACAACATAATTTATTACAATTTGTTGCACAAGAAAATAAATTCTCTTAGATGAAAGAGAACAATCGCTCTGGGCTTTCCTTGTCGGGAGCTAAGAACCGTGAATATATCAGTGAAATATGCGTCTTGCAAAGTTAAATATAGATATGTAATTCTTTGACTTTAAAGTATTTTTCAGATTATAATTGTTTTTTTTTTCTGAATTTTGATTATTTACTTCACTTTTTTTAACATTATTTCTTTTGTTATTTTAAATACCTGAACGAGAACTTAGTCTCATAATATTAGGCGACGCTTATTATAAACAAGCTGAGAATAAAGAGAATACTATCAACAATGAACGTTTCTTGCAGAACTAAAACATAGTGTATTTTATACTTTTAAAACCCAATTTAAATTGCGTATATCTGGTAATTCATAAACTACACGGGTCAACTTTATTTTTCCACATGAAAATTAAATATAAACTATAGTGCAGTCTCTGAATTCTGTGTATGTGATTGGAATTTTTCCATCAGACATTGTCTCTTGTGACACTCATTTGCATTTTTTCAAATGTTAGTGTTCCTTATTGATTTTAAATGGATGAATTAATTTTTAGTTTTAATGTTAATTTGAAAAGTACTTAAAGAAATTGGTTTACTCTATAGTGGAGGCCAGAATGCCAAGACTGCGCAAGCTTATTCAAGTTCTGGCATGTATAAATGTTGCATTGTTATGCAAGCAGAGAGCTAATATTGTATTTTAGTGCGTCTATTAGCACAAGCGTTGTTTATATTTTTACATGTGGTGTTTTGTTGATTATTATGTTTTATAAATTATTACTATTTATTTTTGGATAAGATGAATATCGCAAAAAGTTCTTAAATTTTCTGGGCAAGTTCTGCTATGCGCGCGTTGAATTAACTCCAGATCTCATATGGGACATTTCTCGATATTTGTAAAAACGTGTTCTGATCTCTATTTTGGGTGTAAAACCGGCGATTTTGATCAAATTGGGAAAATATATGCTGTATATAATTATTACTGGATAGAAAATAGGTATAAAAATTATATAATTTGTAATTCCTATTATTTGTAGGGAACAAAGAATCATTCAATTGATTGCTGTTTCTGTTTAGAAAAATGGCATGACAGATGCCGTTAAATATCCAGTTTTTCATCTGCAATGATGCCTGTATTACATAGCGAAGAGTGAATACTCTGTACGCATGTGTCCAGATTTCGTTACCATTCTGAGCCTAAATCAGATTGAAGTAGATAACATATTATTGTTATTGGTGTTGTTGTTATTATTATTATTATTATTATTTTTATTATTATTATTATTATTATTATTATTATTATTATTATTATTATTATTATTATTATTATTATAAGCCTCTTTTTCAGGCTTCATTTTCTTTTATATGCCGTAAATCTACGACAGGGGACCAATGGCTCCCCTTGCGAAGCAAGCCAAACTTAGAATGTTTACGTTCAAAATAATTCATCGATCCGGGCCCGATTTGAACCCGCAATCTTGGTTCAAGGAGGCAAGTATGACTACAGACAAGATAAGTGATTCTATATTAGAAGAAAGATGTTCATCACTTATTAACTCAGGAAGATCTTAATAATATCATTTGGAATTTAAACATGTCTAAAGATTAATAACTGAAATTCCGGGCTCAAAGAATGGAATCAACTCAATAAAAGTGCAAGAAGACCCATTTACCGCAGAAGCCATAGATAGTTCATAGATTACTTCTGTGAAGTAAGGTGCAGTTTTTCTATTTTGAGTTCATACAAAGCTATGGGATTTAACTATGACTAGAAAATCCTGGGTCCGACAGCGATGAACATAGTGAGCATTTTCATCACAATTTTTTTTACGATGAAAACAATGTAGCTAGGCAAATGGAGTCAAAGTACGCTGGACAATGTTGCTTGATCATAAAATGAGATATCCCTCCCCCCCAAAAAAAAACAAATAAAAATTACAAAATTTGTCATATTTAACTTTTTAGGGAAATCAAGGATGTGAATATAATTCAAGGTTACGTAATTGCTCATTTTATAAAACTTTAAACGTGTGAAAAAAGAGCTGATGGAAAATATCTGAATGTTTGAATTCAGCATATTGAAAAATGCATTTAAATTCATTTTATTTTATTCACATTGGAAAAGTATATTTTGTTTTATTTGTTTATTTTGTAGACCAGTACCATTAATTCAAAAGTTTGGCATGGCCATACCTACGGTTAACCGCATCCAGTAATATTTTATAATTTTCCTACTATACCCTAGTTGAAATAGTGCTTATATAGGCTTAAATGTTTTTGCTAGAAAAATTTTAATCGTTAAATATTATCTATTTATTTTTTAAAATGGCTAGGTGTATTAACCAAAGCTTGATGCTAGCGCTAAGAAATAATAATTTAAGAACATAGCTGCAGGTCCTAGAAACGGTGATGCTGACAAACCATCCTATTCATAAATACAATAAATAATTTATGTTTTATAATAATATAATACTTGATACAAGAGCAATAAAGGGAACGAGTACATAACAAAATGTAATTAATCTCTTGGCGTATCCTATCCTTTATCAAATTAAGACTCGTTGTGGAACAGAATAGCTAGACCTAGTATTTGTCATTATTATTATTATTATTATTATTATTATTATTATTATTATTATTATTATTATTATTATTATTATTATTATTATTATTATTCTTCAAACATTGACAACTAAGTTTTTGAAAAATCTGAACTATTAGGGAATGTAAAAATACAAAAATGAAATGAATTTTGGAATAGGAATGTTAGATCACTTACCATACAATACCCTTTCAGTAAAGGAGATCAAAAGAAAGAACAGATATTTTAATAATATCTGAAACAAATTAAAAATAAAACATTTCTTAGAGCTTTAAAGATATTTTGATTCTTTATAGTGCAGTAACACAGGAGAAATGAGTGCAATCAGACATGGCTACTATGATAAGGAAAAATTACAGGAATAAAATTTATTCCTACACTTTTATTAATGAAAGGATTATTGTGCTGCAGAAAAAGGAGCAACCGACCGGTCATAAGTATTGCGACTGAAGGACAAAAGGTCTTAAATATCATGGTTAATGCAATTCATTGGACGACTGTAAATAAATGGGACACTTAAGTCCCCTGTAGAATAGCATGAGCGCAGGCTGTCAATAAAGCTGACGTGGCATACGCAGGAGTAACCAAGCAGAGTGTAGATTTGGAAATATCGCATTGGAGAAGAAGAATACGAACACTACTTGAATCCTTCAAGATTGCCAAGGCTCGCTCTTGCAAACGAATCATACAAGTTTTGTCTGAAAAAGCAAAAGGGGTGGGGATAAAAAATCTCCCCAGTGCCTCACGCAAATCCGCTCGGATCAAAGGCAAATGTAGGCCTACCATAATAAACTCCTTAGAAATCAAACAATCAACAATGGAGGCACTGTAATACTTCCCCACATCAGCTTTGTTCCATAATAAACGGTAGCCGGTGTTGTTTACCAACACAGCCTCAAGCGCCCTGCCCAACAATTGTGGCGATACTAGGAGCGGACTCAAACGTTGCGTTGTACAGGTTTTATAAATAAATTCTGTACGATAAGATTGAAATAATAATTCAAACAATGGTTCTGCCCCGGTTGATCGCGTTATGATGGCATCCTGAAGGCCAAACACTTTGTCACAGAATGAGTTATTAAACAAATTAACAAAATGACTGAACATCCTGATTTTTTGTAAAATATTGTACATGACTGAATCAGATATAAACATATTTTCCATATGTGGCTTATCTGCGAGTAAAAACTGTGATCCTAAAATCGATCCATCACCCCTCAAGGGGTTATTATTAGACTGAAACAAAGAAAGGTAGTCATCTTGGATGTTACTAAATTTAGACGTGAACCATGCACAAAAGCTGCTACGCTAGCGTTAGTCATATAATAGCTAGACACAGGCGAAAAAAAACAGCATTGGTCGGAGAGAAAAAGAACAGGCACTGAAATCTCATAGAAAGGCATATTAGGTAATGCATTAAATACTCCACCAGCTGGTACTTCTATTGGCATATTGCCATTAAGTGCATTTGAAGCCATAAGGAATATCAGAAGGCATAGTATGCTCAATCGTAGCATCACCATGGTGGCCATTTCCACGGAGGTGCTCCCCAGCGCGTACACCTTGTGCTGTCTATTTAATCTATATTAAAAAATACTCAAACTCGTGAACGAACACTCGTTCTATTTCTCAACTTTAAATGGTATATCAGAAAGTAAACTATCAGCTAAAATTACAGGTTGATGACGCTACAGTGTTTGGACATTGTAGAAAGGTCAATTACTACTAAATTTTCAGGATTGATGAAGTGTGATTTGTGGCAATAGATTGCAAAAATTTTTATTCTTAATTTATTTCTTTTAGATTGAGTGGATTACTCTATTGTTCAGAGTTGTTCATAGATGGGAAAATTGGCCAGGGATAAGAACGGTCTTGGGAATTTTTGTTTCTTAAGTATGTTTTTATCCTACTGAAACAAGAGAAATTTATTTCTACAAACATACTAGTGGACGCCAGAGACACTACAAGAGAAAATGGCCTATAAACTTCCTGGAATATGTTTTAGTGAACGCCACTTTGTAAATTTCCAAAATATATAAAATATTAATATGACTGCAATCGGTTTTACAAAAAAAAAAAAAAAAAAAAAAAAAAATGGATGGGAGCGTTCTATAAGTATTTTTTAGAACATATGAAGAAAATTCCCGGAATGCGCTTTGAATTATATATTGTCTATCTCAGTTATAAATTCAACCCTGTACAAATCTTAGATTGAGAAATGGAATATTGGCGACCACTTGGGAAAGCATTTATGCTGGGCGAAATAGTTGAGTCTTTGGTGCATTTTATATTTTAAGTCTAGAAAGTGTGAACGATCTTGTAAATGTAATGGAAGTTTACAAAGAGCATTTTCGATGATGATCTTCTAAGATTTCAAATGCAGCTTAAATGAAAAGCAGTCACTTGAGCGATTGAGGAGGGCTTTCGGGGGACTTTTTCATGTGTTACTGTATCCTGCTGGTTAGGGCAATTAAACGGGAGACGACATTCTGTTATAGATGAAGAGAAGAGTGGAAGACCAACAATAGAAGTGACCTGTGGAAATAATGATCAGGAAAGATCCAAGAATACAAGGACATTGAACTGGGATTAGCAACTAGTTCGCCAAGTGTTTCTACCATCCTTTATCAGCACCTTCATATAAAAGAAAATTCTTCAAAATGGTTGCCCCATAATTTGCCTGAAGTAGAAAAGCTCCACAAGGTGGAATGGTACAAAGAAATGCTGCAAAGCTTTAACTGTGGAAAGTCTCACCATGTTTCATATATTGTTATGGGTGACGAAACATGGATATATTAAGTTTGATCCAGAAACAATACGCCAGTCCTCCATTTGGGTTTTCCCTGATGACAAACCGCCCGCCAAAGTAAAGAGTTCAAGCAGTATGGGAAAGAAAACGGTTGTCTCTTTCTTATCCACAAATAATCAGGTGGCAACTATTATGCTCGAAAATGAGAGAAAAATACTTAAAAATAGTACACAGAAGTTTGACTTTCGGAAGTATTTAAGAAAAACCAAGAACTGCGTCCAAAGACAGGACTATGGTACATTTTGTTGCACCATAAAAATGCATCAGTTCCCACCGCTAATGGAATTTCTGCAAGGAACTGAGGAAAAACAAATGACTCGTTCATTCTATGCTCCCGAACTGGCACCAAGTGATTTCTCCGGTTTCCCTGGTGCAAGAACCGACTTCGTGGTCACCGATTTCCTAGCCCTTAAGAAGCGGTTGCAGCCGTTAACTGCAGTGCTGGAAACTGAGTGGCGTGCGTGCTTATAGAGGATGGCACGCTGTATACAATGCCAGGGGAATACCTGGAGAAACTGAGATAAACAAAACGTTTTTATGAATATTCATTATTTGCTGCCTAAACACTTATTTAGTGACCCTCGTATTAGCAACTATTTCATAAAACAATTAAGTACTTATGGAAAATATTTTCATCAGCAAAGTAGGTACGTAGACTTTTATAGTCAGAATTATCTTTCACTTTTGCATTTCGAGATATTAGTACAATGATATATTTCTTTTTCTATTTATGAACTCACAAATACACAACTTTTACAGTCACGAGTATTTAAGTAAAAACTTTTTTTGTGGGATATCGTACTAAAATCCGTTAAATTGAAATTAGCATAAAAATACCAGCGCCAAGAAGCGAAATTCAACGTCATTCATGTGATGCAAGAAACCTATACATTCACAGAAGGATAAACCTTAAGATTCAAGAACGTTTACTATTTCATGAAATACCTCTTTCATACCATCCCAGTTTTTCTACTACTGTGTTGAAAACGTTCAAGTATGATGTCCATCATGTTTGCAAAACCGTAGGAATTTGCCTTCCGATTATCGAATTGAGGACATAATTACGTTCGCCTGCATTGTTAAAAATGGAATTCACCAATGTTTACAAACGTAATCTACTACTTGAAATAATTTTACTACTTTGTAACAGAAATAAATTCAAACAATAAATGCCAATGGCTTGAGGAAATTCATGTTTTACGTTCTTCTGTAAGGCATTTAAATGTCAATGTCATCAAACGTCCCTGTCGTAACACTGTTCTATCAATTTATTACCATGATTTAATGATCCTGGTATGTTTCCATTAGTTCAAATACTGGTTTTGCAATGCAATTGGAACTAACTTTTTGAAAGCCTGAAAAATGGTCCCCACTAATTTTCCACCTGTTCTAACCTAAATCAGTTGTATCATCAATTTACAAGGGAAAAATCTAATTCATTCAGCTGCTTCTGTATTTGCTCATAAATGAAGGCTGAAATACATCCAATTGTTTGTTATGAATTGCTTTTAGCAGTCACTGATTAGGGATTTATTTTATTATAGTGATTTTGAATTTCGTCATAACATACAGAGAGTAGCACATTAATCTGTCCTTTAAAATTACCAACATTACTCGACAAAATATTTCATGTCCTCAAAATGTTACAATAATCTTGTTTTCCTAAAAAATAGGCAGCTTTAATTACAAGTTTCATTAATTTCCTTTTTAGCTGTACATTAACATTACATATTCTGATGTTAAGAGCGAATAATTATCTTAACTGCATCTATTCGCACTCCCGCCTGGGAGCCATTTAATTCACTTTATCTACTCTACATTTGGTTAAGTTATAGAAACTCAACTCTCTAAAGAGTTTTTATTTTGTCATTATCAACGATGTTAACATTTTTATGCATTTTACGGAGAGTGAGCGTATTTTTCCATTATTTGCATTAATATACCATCAGCATTGTATATGTGGCATTTTTTAAACAATTTAGTTGTATAACGGTGTTGCCAACTTTCTTTGGCAAAAGGTGGCATTTAATACAATTCCCACCAACTCCTTGATTTAACTATCAATTTTTTGCCAAGCCTTGATGACTGTTATATTTAGATATATGCCTGAGAATGTGGAAAAAATCACAGAAATACATTTCACCTATAATCTTACTGGCAGGATGTGCGTTGCTCTATTCTGTATATAGGAAGCCATTGCAGACATATACGATTTCCATTGCTATTGTAAGTCAAATGTTATGCATTTGAATGGAAATAGTTAGTTATAGGGTCCAGGTTATTCGTCTGTGAACATAATGTATTTTACCAACGTTATAAATAATACAGTGCACCGTTATGTTAGATGATACATGACAGGTCAGGAATCTGTTTGAATGAACATAACATTTATAATTATGTAATAATAATAATAATAATAATAATAATAATAATAATAATAATAATAATAATAATAATAATGATGATGATGATGATGATGATGATGATGATAATACACTATAATGAAATATAAATCATCATAACGTTTGGATTTTTAGAACAAGTGGCTCAACCAAAATAATACAAAAATTTTCAAGTAAATCAACTATTATAATAACAGAATTTTTACTTCATAAATTATAAATTATACCACTGTTACTTAAAACCATTAAATGAACAAAATCAATTATCCAAGAAGTATACCATTATTGTCATTTTAAATTAATTAAATTTTTCAGTCGTTTTAAATTGGTAGGGAAATTAGTTTTGTAATGATATACATTTTATTTGCCCTTTTTGGTATGCTTTGCTGTTTGTTCTCATTCTATGAAAATCTTTCTTATTGTATTGTGCTGATGTATATTTGTTTATTTATTATGAGTTCTTTGTTATAAGCTTGCTATTTATAAATAAAAATGGTTCATATACACATTTTAGTCGGGTGAAAATACAAGCATAATAGCCATTACTGAGTATATCACGATTTACATTGTTTGCTAAATTTCTAGAAACCCAATTACACTAACAGTTTTCATTACATGTTCTGTATGCTTATTCCTCTTGACACCATTTTCCATCTAAATTATAAGGAATTCAACAGTACTTGAATTTTCAGTTCAGTTATTATTAAAGATTGCAGTTACTTTTGGCTTCTCTCTCTTTGCTTTCAGGGAAAATGCTCTATAATTGTTTTTTTGTATATTAACTTTCAGTTTGTTATATGAAAATCAATCAACAATAATAAAATTTAGCATATAAGTGACTACAATTTCTCCCATACAATCCACAGTAATGTATCATCAACATATTGAATGAATGTTTGGAGAGAAATATTTAATTTCTATTCATTCACAAATAGCAAGAAAAGCACTGGACCTAGTTTTTGGTCTTGTTGGACTCGAGGTTTTCATGGTATTTGTTCAAATAGTGACTTAATTCTCCTTCTTTAAGTATATGTGATTTCTAACAGTTGTTCTCTCCTATGCAAGTAGATTTTATCTTTACTATATAGGAAGATTCTTAACAGTGAAGTTATTTTAAATTCTGATATTTGGATGGATACTTTTAAGGCGAAATTTTAGGATAACATCTCAAAAAAGAATTTTCTAATTTTTCATTATTTCATTATGTTTGAAGTTTTTGTTTTCGTGTAGTGCTTTGCATTTTACGAATTCGTCACATATTAAGAGTGTAACGTGATCATTTAAAGGGCCGTGCGCGAGTAGATGTTTCCTATTTAAAACTCTTGGTTGAATTTCGCGAACTTTGATATTGCTGAAAGTCGCAGGAAATTGTAATCTTTAGTGCTGGCTAATCTCAAAGCAGTTAATACATGTGAATCATAGAAGAAGGAAATTGTAGGAAAGAAATGAGATTCTTTGTGTTTTAGTGATTGTGATCTGCTTTCGTGCTTAGAAATATTGTCTTTTCTCCTAAAAAGAAGAACAACAAAGCATTATACTTTCTAAATATTGTGACATATAAATTATCCCCTCAAATAAAGTTTCACTCGCAGGTGTACATAAATAATCTAGGTTGGAAAAGAAACATTTCTTTTGCTATGTTTATTAATGGCATAAATACATATTTGTATATATGAATCGTATTAATGATCATCATCCTGTTCGAAGGAAAGTAAGAATGTAAATAAGATGCGAAAATCATTATTAGACAAAAACAAAAAGTACAAACAAATACGTGTAGTAGTTAAAAATAAAATTCAGTGAAAGAAGCTGAACCTCAAATATCGTCCTCTAGTAAGAGATTTTCACATTTTAGTAAATTATTTATTTCAGACTCTGTGAATATTGAGAATACTTTTAGTGAGAGTCTTGGTGCAACGTACAGGCCATGTTATATGATGGTTGGCAGCAGTTTGTGGAAGGAAATTGTGTGTATGTGTGAATGTGAGGGCAGTTTGTGGATCTAATAATTTATTTATAGAAACACAACTATTTTCAGTGCACAAGTGATAAAGAAGGTTATATCTGTTTCTCATATCCTCGTGCCTAATAAACTTTGGCTGCGTTGCACTGTAGGGAAGACCCAAAAAGCTATCCAGTGCCTACATAGTATTATTTGGCCCAAATGTTCGAAAGAAGTATTCATTCCAAAGAAATTTTTGGAAATTTCGGTGGCTTCTGCCATTTCACAATTTAATATGAGATGTGAGGCTTCTCAAAAAATGAAATAAAATGTAACAGTGACGATAATGAGTGAATCACGACAAAAATTAGTGTAGTGAGAAACAAACGTTGAGTGAAGCAGGGTGAACTAGCAACACAAAGAGGAAGTATGTAGGAAGTTGGAAATTGTCCAAACTATTGCAGAATTGAAGAAGAAAGAAGTAGAAAACTGGATAGATTTATTGCAGTAGGATGCTGGTAAAGTGCTTTTTTCACATTTTACATTTAAAAATAAATTTTCTCTCATTTTTTTTTTCAGGATTTACTAAAATCTCAAAATGCCCCACGCAATGCAATATATTTTGTTTAATTTTCAGAACTTGTGTATAAAAATTTTTAAAAAGCTGATTAGGCTTTTTATATTATCAATAATGATTAAATAATAACAAGTTCTGTTTAGCACATAACTGAAATTTTGAGCAAACAATTTTACCAAAATTAAAATATTTATTTATTCTATAAAACGTATTAAAAATTACCTAAAAAGACTAATCAATTCCTTTATTTTGGTCTAGTGAGGCAATATGAAAATTTGAAGCAAAATTTTGAAACCTTCATTGCCTAGAGCATTTGGAAAATATAAAAACCAAGCAAATATTTTTATGTTAAAAATGATAACTGGAAAACTGCTAATGATAGTACCATAAAATTTTGTATGTGTTACATAATATAGCATTACTATGGCATGTAAAAATTGGAAGTTAAGGAGAGAGTTATCTCAAAAAAAGTTAATTACTGTAAAATCGCGTTTCTGATGACGTTTCAAACGATGGATATTGAACTTTATAGCATGTAAAATAAAAAAGAAAGAATTTTCAAAATTGCATTGCCTTAACATTAGAACTTCCTAATCTTGTTATTTAACTCTTTTAAAGGAACATAAATTTAATAATATTTTTGTATTTTTAATATTTACTTTAGATGACATGTGATATATATAAAACGTTGTGTTATTTATGTAATTCAACTCCTTTTAAAGGAAACACAAACTGATTAATGCTGTTGCATTTTTAGTATTTACTTAAGGTAGTAACCTATCTTGGACAAATACAAGCTGGCAAATTTATCCTAGACCCTAGAAATACTCTTTACACACCTTTTCTCAAACTGGACAGAAGAGGAATAAGAAAAGTTATTGCGTTATACACTGAAAATACTCATTTCAGGAAACTTCTACAAAAAGTGGGTCTCTACGAAGATGGACTCACTTGCATAGTGTGTAAACAGAATGAGGAATCAGCCCTTCATATCCTATTTGAGTGTTCAATCCTGGAAAGAGATTTGTTCTCTCTATAACCACAGGAAATCTGGGAAAGGACGTTCATTTTGGATCCAAAACACTGCAACTTGTACAAAAAACATATTTTGGGAAACAATAATGGTGCCTTTTCCAATAGGTGTTTTTCCTAAGCCTTACAGGTTGATGTGTTGGAGGTTGCTCAAACCGCTTATCCCCCGATGGATAGCAAATAATGCCTACCATGTGAACATAAACAGCATATAACTCTTCTTTAATCCGAATTATGCATTCCCAAAGAAGCATTAGAACGAGCTTTAAGTATCTTTGTGCTAAATTCTATAAATCTTGGTGAAATGGGAAACAGACTGAGGCTTTAGAAACACTAGATATTGGATAGCTGAGACCCCTTTTTCCAAAATAAAAAGATGTATTGTTTTATAAATCATGCAATTTTATTATTTCAAATGTGTTCAAAGCTCCAGGAGGGAAACCTTAAATAACACTTGCATTTTACATAGTTTCCGTGTATGATTAATTTTTTTTTAAAGTGCGAAAAATTAGGTGTAGCTCATTTTAACTATTACCTAATTGGTTCCATTTTGCATTGAAAAATTGCGCTAATCCTCCTCATATCCCCTATTTTGAGAATCGTCCTGGTATGTCCTCCACTGTATATTTATCATTCCCCAGATTCAAAGCTAATCTATCATTCACTTTTGGCTATATTTATGAACTTGAGAACTTCTTTTAAAACTACATTTTATTTGCAGTAAAATTTAATTGAGGTATACTTTTTCAGCTTATTTTGAATATTTAGCATGAGTTATGTTCTAAAAGCATTCTCTTAAGCACTATAAACATATAGGGAGAATAGTCATGGCTTATAATGGAACAATATTCAGCCCACTCACAACAATTATACAAATTGTTCTTAATAATTTATATATTTTTTCACTTAATTAATTACATTTATATAGGACAGACATAAAAAATCACATGTCTGGAACATAAAGTTAAAGGTTTTATAGTACTATTCTTCACTAGAATAATTTTATAAAACAAGGTTTTTTAATTTTTTTGCTCTCAGAGTGCATACTGGGAGAAAACAGTTGTCAAGGCCTAGCTGGTAGCAGATTGTAGTTAATTTGAGGCAGGCTTCATCAACACGTATTTTGCGTTCATGTGCTATTTAGTGATTTCATGCATGTAAATGTTGATTTGTTTTAGAACATAACTCTGTGTAGAAATTGGGAAGTGATAAATTGCACAATAAGAATGTGATAAATATAACACAATTGTATTGCATCTTCGCATGCCTGTTTTATGCACGAGGCCTAAATCTTTAAAATATGACTTCATAACAATGAAGGATGAATGTTCATTTATATGAAGAATCATACAGATCTGGGAACCAACAGTGTTATGCTTCATGATATCAATATAATAGGTTGAGGAAAACTTCTAACTAAACTTCATTAGGCAGTATGATGCAAAGAGAATATAAATTTGCCTCCTCTTTTGCAGTGGGCTGTGGGTCATTTACACACACATTTAATCGCTTATTTTTCCATTTTTATTCAGATGCAAAGGAACTATAAGTGCATTTTAGAAATAAAATTGACTATTCCACTCTTATGACGTCATCTTAAAATCAACCAATGAACCGAAACATAACTTTAAAATATGATCAAACACCGCCCGATTACGGAGTGAAAATATTAAAAAAAAAAAAAAAAAAAAAAAAATATCAAACCCATTTTATCGCACGACGTGCATTTGGCTTGTGGTCAGTGTAGCCAACTCTATACCTCCTCTGTATAATTCCTGAACACGCATCAATGACACTTTGGCTAAAGCGGTGGGAGCTATTGATAGTGATAAAAGCATGAATAATCGACGATCAGAACGCAAAATGGAGGGTTCTTTAAAGCGTTTTGTTGATGCGTATAGTTTAATACAGTTATTGGAGCATTCGGTGGGTTCATGAAGCAGCCACAGAGACTTAAGAACATAGAACTTATCATATGCAATTACCGCAGTAGCATTCAATCTACATTTATAAACAATGTTGTGTACTTCTTCATAAATAGTTACAATTAAAATGAACAAGAACAACTCAACCTAACAACAAAAACTGACAAGCCACTTAATCATACATGTTTACATAAGCAATGATATATAATTATTGCAGTGTTTTAACTCAGTATAGTATTATAACTGATATATTCCTTTGCCGAATAATAGATCTTTTTACATAGTTATTTTCGAATGGGACATTTAATGGAGTTATCATTGTCTATTAAAGCTTTCAGGTTAGAGTGAAGAGCATTTTCTACTAAATGCATTAATAATAAACCGCTATTTTAGCACAGTAATGTGTTGATTTGCTTTTGTCTAGTATTTTTGTATTGTATATTTTGATTTGAAACAAATGTTTCTTTATATCTTATATAAAAGTTCAACAGGGATTATATATATTCACAAAGAAGTTTAAAATTTTCCAATTGCTTAAGAGGTTTCTGCATGAATGCTTGCTACGTATATCAGCGATTATTCATATGGCTTTTTTCTGTAATAGGAAGACATGTTCACTTTTAACTAAATTCCCCCAAAATATTACACCGCATTTCATTATTGAGAAGAAATAAGCAAATAAACCAGTTAAAGTCTTAACTAACTCCAACATTACTAATGCATGTATGCCTAGCATGCCTTGCTAAGTTTATGTATCATAAAATTGATGTGACCTTTCCAATCCAGGGAATTATCAATTATTAAACCAAGGAATTTAATATATTTGGTTTGTAGAAGTACACTGTTACAATATCGTATCTGTAATTGTGGAACTGGAGATCTGTGAGCGCTGAATTTCATAACATTTGTTTTAACTAAATTTAGATACAATTTGTTTGCTTTGAACCATACATGCAAAGAACTCAGAACTAGATTAATTTATTGGCACACTGATTAACGCTCTTTCCATTGATCAATATGCTTGTGTCATCTGCAAATAGAACAGCGTTTCCTGCATCTTGAATATATAAGGAGAGATTATATATATATATATATATATATATATATATATATATATATATATATTAGAAAAAGAAGAGGGTCCAGAACAGATCCTTGAGGCATTCCATGATTAATCATTCCACACTCTAATGCATTGCTTTTATTTTTAAAGGGACAATTTATTACTACTTTTTGTTTCCCTTTGTCAAGGTAAACCATTTTAAATGTTTATTTTTATTCCGTAGAAAGATAATTTATCTATCCGAACTTTATTATTGAACCATTCAAAGGCCTTTGCTTAGATACAAAATATTCCTCCCACATGTGCTCTTTAATTAAATGCACATGACATTTCATTAGTGAGTATATAGATTGCATTTTCTGAAGAAATTCGTTTTCTAAAGCCAAACTGATCATTAACTAGAATATTGTGATTTTCAAGGTAATGGTAAAACCCACTATACATTACTTACTCAAACATCTTGGAAAATGTAAATGAAATAGTTATGGGTCTGTAATGCTGGGCATTTATCTTTTCTCCCTTTTTGAACAGAGGCTTCACTATTGAGTATTTTAGCCTCTCAGGAAATACATATAGAGTTAACGCTTTAATACACCAAAGACTAAGGGGAATACTAATTTCTTTTGCATAAACATTTATGACTTTGCTGTTGATCTCATCATAGCCAGAAAGCTTTTGTATTTTAGTTTTCAAATGATATTACTAATTTCTAGTGGGGTAGTGGTACATGGATTGAATTCATTATTTTGACTTGGAATTGATGATTGCAAAATACTTAATGCATCTCTTCCATCATCAGAGTATAAATATTAAATTTTTGTTACATTAAGAAAGTAATAATTAAACACATTTGCTACATTTCAGCGTGTTGTATCTCTTGATTGTTAAGGATTAAGATTATTGTATTATCTTGTTGCCAAATTTTGCCTATTTCTTGTTTTATTATATGCTAAGCAATTTTTATTTTGTTTTTTACTGACTGATAAATGTTTGATATTGGAGGTCTTTTGCTGCTTTTATTACTTTCCTAGGTATCTTACAATACTTCTTTAAAATGTATTTTTAATTTATAATAATTCCCTGCTCATATTATAGCTTCTTTTTTAATTTATAGTGGAAATATACTTCAAATTGCAATTTTAAAATGTATAAATAAGTGTTGAAAAATACTATCAATATCATTTGCAATGAAGTCATTATTCCATGATTCGTTTTTATGCGTCTCCGCCATTTTACTGAGGTTTGCATCATTAATATTTCTATATTTTGTATATCTATAACATCCTTTGAGTTTTATTGTACAATCCTTTTTCAATAGTACTTGAAGAGAGACCATTGATCAATGAAGACTCGGAATGTGATGACAGTTTGTCTGAATTTACAAATAATTTTCATTTCTATTATTGCTGTGCTAGAGAGTTTCTATCAATCCTGATGGGAAAGTTAATTATGTGTGGCATATTATATGCCGTAAGAAGGGAACTCATTCGATTCATTCTAACACTTGGCATTAAGTGAGCCTTATTTATGTCCCCAAATATAATTATTTCATGCATAGGCTTAAATAAAAAGCTTAAGGTATTTTTAAGTTTGATTACGCTGATGACCTGAGACGTTAAAGAGCATCCATAAAAAAATTAAATTTCATCAAGAACGTTTCAAAATTTCCTATCGGTACGCGATAAATAGCAATTGCAATTATTATTTTGTATTTTTCATATCCAATTGGACTGTATGTAATGCAATGTCCTGTTCTGAATTAAATTGTGATATATCTAATGTTTTAGGTGGTATCTCCAGCCTAACATAAATGCAAAACTCTCCGTTATTTAGTTTTTTCCTTGAAGATTCTGCTCCCAAACAATAACCACGTAATGACATTTGTGATAATTCCTGTTGTTTCAAATAATGTTTACGTAATGCAGATAATATGTGTTTTTATGTGGTCGCAAATTAAGCTGTTTAGCAATTCATCTGGTTTACTTTCTAAACCTCTAACATTTTGATGAAATATATAAATGTTGTTTATTGCTTGCTGAATGCTCTTCAAATGTGCTTTATTTTCTGAGCAATCATTATCATTAATACGATTGTCATTTGATTTAACATTAACTGCTATTAAGTATGACTTGATAATTTTCTGGCATGGATCAGGCGTCCTAATCCTAAAAAACGTGAACTATCTTATCATTGATTCTGACAGTTGTAACGAGAGAAGGCTTCTTTTTGCCTTAGAATTCAAGCGAAGGCCATGTACAGTAAAGTTATTCATATTTAGGTGATGTACATCTATCATTTAATGTACAAATTGGTCTTATCATTAGGAATTCCGAACTACAGAATACAAAGGAAAATATAGGCACTGTTTGCTATTTATTTTTTTTTTTCCTCAGTGGGTTTTAGAAAATGCAACGGTAGCTATAGTAATAATGGACTATTGATCAATTCACTCTCACGGCTTCTGAATATTCTAGATTATCAAAATTATAACGTTTTATACAAGTGTTAAAATTGTTCGCCTGCATTTAATTTAAATATACAACTTTTAAACTTATTATGTTCATGAAATAGTCCTAAACCGTATTTTGCTCTTCTCTATTGGCACTACTGACAACTGCCATTGCACTGAATATAGTTCGAATAGGTAAAGTACAAATAGGCATTTATTACAATTTGATAAGCCAAGTTTAGGGGAATTATATTTCAATTTTTATTTTATTCCTGAAATAGTATATAGTATAATATACTATAGTATATATATATCACTCGGGCGCCTGAGCTGATACAAATTCACCGTTCGGAATTTATCGGTGATCTCAGACCCTATCATTATACTAGTGATAATTTATCAAAATTAAGTTACGGTTATGAAGGATTGATTTGTTACTGTAAGAGTTATTTTGTAACTATTCCCATAATTGTCTGTTGCTGATAATAAATTATTAGTAAATTCTGCTTGGCTAATGTAATGCCTCATGTTCATACATGAAATTAGTTCTGGAGGGAATCTAAAATTATATTAGTCATTATAAGGTTAGATTATGTTTAGTGATAATTTTTGTACAAAACAGGGTGATCCTACAATATAATCCTGATATTGTCATAAAATTTGGAATATATTATGTGTAAATTTTAAAATACTTTTAAAAGCAAAGAAATGGGTGGATAATTATGAAAATTCTTATTTGGGGCTATATTGTAAAAAAAATGACTTTACCTCAGAAAATTCGAACTTTATGAACAGTTTCTTCATATTCACAGCTTAAATGATATAATTTAACTACAAGTATGTGAGGATACGACTCAATAAAGTAGTATTAAACTATATAATATACATTTTTTAAATTCTGCTGAACTTAATTCTTTAAGCTTTTAATGATATTTGTGATTACTGCATGAGGTTTTGAGGTTAATTTGAAGCAGCAAAAATTCTGGTTGAAACACACTATATTTTTGCATATTGATAATCATTTTTCACAGTTTAAGCATGTTAATAAAATGGTAAAATAAATTTTTTAGAAAGTTTGTTCTATCTCATTCTCAGTTACTTCCGCTGTATGCTTAGCATTAACTGCAGAGAATGTATTATGTAGAGAATGGTGTGTTGGGTAATGTGATAATTGTTTAGTTGTGATTCCTCTTGTATTTTTAGTGTGAATTTCATTTCTAGTATCATAACTGTTACATGCTTTTTTATGTAAAGTAAATATTTAAAATATACAAAGTTAGTACAAAAAGAATTTTCAATTTAAGAAACAGAGGTATACAATGTGCCTTAAGTGCTGATTTAAGATAGCATTTGAGTAGCTTTTGCTTGCAGCAACAAAACATTTATGCTACTACAATTACCCCATAAAATCAAACTATTGTAGTGAGAAGGAAATAATAAGAAAGTAAACTATGCAATACAAATATAGTTTTCAGGCAAAACATGTCTTAAAATTTTGAGCAAATAGAAAACTCTAGTTGGTCTTATTACATACAAATTTTATATGTGAATTTCAGGGTAATTTTTGGACTATAACAATACCTAATTAATATCATGAATATCCAGTATATCTGAACAAACTACATGATTTGATTACAGATTAGATTTTTACTTTTATCCTCATTAATTAAAAAGCAATTAGCTCTAAACCAGCTACTACCGTGCTCTATGGAACATCCCATCATTGATTTATAAAGTTTAATTTAGAATTACACTCAAAAATATAGTTTAATTAGCAAACAATGTAATATAAGTGTTTGCAATCTGTATTGATAAGTCATTAATCATAATGAAATAAAATAAAGGCCCATATTATTTCCTTAGGCACACCCATCTTAACCTCTTTATTATCCAATTTACCCTCATTATTTTCAACATATTGTTTATGATCCATCAAGTAGGACTCAATAAATTATAAGGGAGTGCCCTGAATACAATATTAGAAATTTTATTCAATAAAATATCATGTTCAACACAGTCAAATGCCTTACTCAAATCACTAGTAGTAATTAATTCAAACTTCTTATCTTCAAAAACATGTTTAACCTTATTAATCGACATTCAAGATGCCATCTATAGGACATTTACCACATTTAAAACAAAATTGAATTTGGATAATATACTACATCATCAAAAAATTCACATTTCAGAAATTTTACTGTTTGTATTACTTTACATAACATGGGTACAATAGATATTAGCTATAATTAGATGGTAGCATGTTATCAGTCTTTTTATAAATAGATACCAATAGATAAAAAAGAAAGAATGTTATAGGTATATAAAATACAGAGATATTAATGATGCTAACCTCAGTAAAATGGCGTAACCACTTGAACAAGAATCATGGAATAGTATTATCAGTGCAAATGATTTTAATAGTAAATTCAACAATTTTTTTACATATTTTTAAATTGCATTGTGAAGCATATTTCCCACCAAACATTAAAAAAAGAAGTTATACACCCTTCAGACTTAGCAAATGTGTTTAATGATTAATTTCTTATTGCAACAAAAAATTTAAATTAATATTCTGGTGATAAAGAGATGCTTTAAAAATTTTACAATCATCCAACCCCCATCATAATGAATTCAAACCAGATTTCACTACCCCACTAGAAATTAGTAATATCATTATAAAACTAAAATCAAAAAACTCTTCTGGCTATAATGAGATCAACAGCAAAGTCATAAAGGCCTGTGCAAAGAAAATTAGTAACCCCCCAGAGTCACTTGTGTAATGAATCTTTAACATTGGGTGTATTTCCTGAGAGACTAAAATATTCAATAGTGAGGCCTGTGTACAAAAAGGGAGAAAAGATAAATGTCTCTAATTATAGACCTATAGCTATTTCACCTACATTTTCTAAGGTGTTTGAGAAAGTAATGTACAATAGTCTTTACCATTACCTTGAAAGTAATAATATTTTAGTTAGTGATCAGTTTGGCTTTAGAAAAGGAATTTCAACAGAAAATGCAATCTATAAACTCAGTAATGAAATTTTAACTGCATTTAATGAAATAGCACATGTAGGAGGAATATTTTGTGACTTAGCTAAGGCTTTTGATTATGTCAATCATGAAATTCTGATTGATAAATTAGCTTTCTATGGAATAAAAAAAACAATATTTAAAATGGTTTATATTCTACCTTGATAAAAGGAAACAAAAAGTAGTGATAAATTGTCTATAATAAAAAGAATGCATCCGAGTGGGAAATGGTTAACCATGGAGTGCCTCAAGGATCTGTTCTGGGTCCTCTTTTTTTTTTTTCTGATATATATAAATGACCTCTCCTTATCTATCCAAGATGTAGGAAATACTTTTCTATTTGCAGATAACACAAGCATATTGATAAATGGAAAGCGCCTTATTGATTGTGCCATTAAATTAAATTTGGTTATCACTTCATTGTGTGTATGGTTCAAAGCAAACAAATTGTCTCTAAATCTACATAAAACAAACGTTATGAAATTCATTACTCACAGATCTCCAGATCTACAATTACAGATAGGATATTGTAACAGTGTACTTTCACAAACCAAATATATTAAATTCCTTGGTTTAATAATTGATAACCAACTGAATTGGAAAGATCACATTGATCATATTGGACCTAAACTAAGCAGTGCATGCTATGCAATACGTGCATTAGTAATGTTGGAGTCGATGAAGACTTTAAAACTAGTTTATTATGCTTATTTCAACTCAATAATGAAGTACGGTCTAACATTTTGGGGAAATTCAGTTAAAAGTCGATGTGTGTTCCTGTTACAGAAAAAATTCATACGAATAATTGCTGGTACACATAGCAGACTTTCATGCAGAAATCTCTTTAGGAAATTTAAAATTTTAACTCCTCCTCGTGAATATATTTTATCCCTCATGAACTTTTATATAAGAAATAAACAAAAATTTGTTCAAAATCAAAATATACCTAACAAGAATACTAGACAAAAAGCAAATCTACATCACCCAATTTCAGCACTTTAATGCCATCAAAAATGCATTTATTATGAGTGCATTTTAGTATACAGTGCTCTTCCCTCTAGCCCTAAAGCCTTAACAAACAATGTCAATTCCTTTAAATCTGCTCTTAGAAAATACCCATGTAAAAAGGCCTATTCTGTAAAGGAGTATATGAGTGATAATATTATACTGCACAACATATCAATGTATATGTAAATATGTATACAATAACATTTGTATGATTAAGTGACTTGTCTGTTTTTGTTGTTGGTTGAGTTGTTCAAAGTGTTCTTTTTTATTTTTATTGTAATTATTTATGTAGATGCAGACAAATTTTTGTGGCTGCTCCACGAACTCACTGAATGCTCCAAGAACTAAGTAACTAACTCTTGCAATGTAGAGTACATCAGGGAAAAAAGCTTCATTTAAGCATTTATTAATACAATAGGTTAATGGTAGAACTAATGCATTAATAAATAATATTGTAATAAAATTAGATGTCATAAACATCCTTACTGCTAGATGCTTTCATCCAATGCACCAAATTAATACCTTAACACACCTGATACTGTCTGTTGACTATTTATGAAGAATTTTGTTTGCTTGTTGATAATTTAAGCTGAAGGAATGAATTAAATTTTATTCATTGGAAGAAAAATAGTGAAAATATTTCAATATTCACCTTCCTAAAGACATTCCCAACAAGAGCATTATTTTTTTTTCTTATTTTTTAATCGTTCCAGGCTCTAATGCAAAAAGAGTGGTTGTAATATTAAATAAGAAATGGAGAAAAAGTTCTTATTAATATAATTAAGAATGACATTCAAATATATTTAAAATGTAATGCTAGTTGTCACAGTGCTTATGGCCTAATTTTTAAATAAAGTGTTCCAAGTATGGTGTACCGCCATGTTTATATTATTTTATGGACTGTGAATATGTTGCAAAAAGTACTCTATTAACTTTACAGGTAGTCATTTTTATGGTTAGGGAACAACCACTATCTGCCTTTGTGAGTAAAATTTTTTGTGTCCCTTAGTGAAATTCTGAAAATCAGGCTAGTCTGTGATTTTTATTGTTAATTTTTCTGTTGCAGAAAATGCCAAGGAGGAAACAACCAAAGTTATTAACACAGCTAAGCCTGGAAAGCTCGAGGCAGTTGATGAGAAAATTGATAATTATCATAAATAATGATGTTGGCAAAAAGAATGATGTTATTGCCTTCATCCGCAGAACCATGTTATGTCTTCCACAGAGTGTTGGAGAAGTTGTTAGTAGGGAGTTCCTTAATGTCATCCAAGATCGCTTATCATTAGATTTAATGAATACCTTTAGCTGTGGCATATTAGATGAGCTTATAACAGCAACATTGCATCCTAAAATGAAATATTTGGATGTTTGTAAAGAATCTTTACTACTTGGAAATGCAATATGGATGAGCTTGCCCAATCTCAAATACTTGGAATACCTTGCTATTGGAAGGACCGCTTTTTATAATATACCAAATCCTGTTAATTTCTCCAATCGATTGGTAACACTGATATGTCATTTTGAATGCACATCACAAATGATAGAAGAACTTGCACTAACATGTCATAGTCTTTCTAACTTGGATATAAAACATTCACTACGTGTTTTGGACCCATCTGTGGATTCATTACTGTGCTTGAAAAACTTATGTATATTACAGGTAAAGGGGCAGTTCAGTATATTTTATTTCTTAACTATGATTAATATGTATTATTCATATTACCAGTGAGCAGCTACATTTAGTGTTTTAATGTGCAACACTGTATTAAGAATAAAGAAAACAATAAAGCTAAAATTTATATGATGTTAGAACTACAATGTGCATGTTGTTAAAACTTTGTAGGTTCGGGGAACAGGCTTAACTGCAGTAGGATGTGTTAAACTGCTTTACCATCTGCCACAACTCCATAAATTTGAATCAGATTTCTGCTTACAAAGCCTGATGAAAATGGTCAATTTGAACGTTTTTCCTCAGTTAACAGAGGTTAGTAAATAAGCTCATTGATTTTTCTGTAGACTAACATTTTTATTCATAATTTGGTGATTAGGGAACAGTCAAGAACTGTGGTATTTGAGCATTTCATTCAATACCTTTTAGGAAGGATTTTTTTTTATAATCATGCTTGCATATAAAATCAGGTAGATTAAAAGTAAAACTACTTAAAATCATGTTAACACATTAAAAACACTCTTCACGTCCGACTCTTAAAAACCTTTAAAATTAAAAACTTGAACATGTGTCATGAGAACTTGCTAACATTGTGAACCATAGAATGACTAGCGTTTCAAACTATGTTCTAAACTGTATAAGTGACTGTCGGTACTCTGGTGGTCTGTTAATGAACCTAAACGAAATGTTTTCCGCCCCTGGGGTATCAAAATTTATGAGTCTATGCTCATACTTCTTTATAAAAATTTTTTCCCATATTTGGAATTCCTCTGGGTGTTAAACTGTTTTTAACAATGTGATGTCCTTCTCTATTTCATTGGGTTCATTCCAAAAATGTGCTGCCACTGCTGATTTCTCTGTTTGTTTGTGTTAAATATTCCTTGACTGTTCCTTCAATCTTAAAGCCATATTTCTGTTTGTCTTGCCTATTTAGAATCTATACGATTAATCTTGTATATTAAAATGAAAATTTGAATTTGCACAGTGAAGCCAATCATAATTGATATTATTGTATGATTTATTTGAACTACATACACTTAATGCTTCACTTGTCAAAATATATAGATACATACAAAAACATTTCATTCTCATCAGCTAGGCTAAGATTCAACTGTTGGATAATTCTTTAATCTGTGGGAATGTGTATTTGGTGGCATTGTGATAAACTTGTAGTTTATGTTTTCATCCCTGGCAGTGTCAAAGTTCATTTGACTGTCTTTATATTTGTAGATTTAGATTTTCTCCCAAGTTGCTAGTTCTGTAGATCCTTGTACAGATTTTAATAATTTTGCTTTATTCTCTATCATGATTTTGTGCCCAAAAATGATATGCTACTGCTGATTTCTTTATTTACTTGTACTTTATGTTCCTGAAATGTTCCTTTAACCGTGTTCCTGTGTTTCTCTTTGTTTTTCTAATGTAGAATTTTTCACATTATGCACAATTTATTTTCTAAATACCTGCTTTTTTCTCTTGTGAAATACTGTCATTAACATCGTCTATTAGTAGGTTTTTAACATTAAATCTTATTACCAGGTTTTTAACATTAAATCTGTTTATCAGTGCCAACCTGATATTAAAATCTTTAAGAATATTCTGAAATTTTTTTGTAGCCCATGAATGATATGTAAATTTATTAAAAATTAGCTTATGTTTTCTTGCTCAAAGTGTTGTGGTTTCTTTGATATGTTTTCATGTATTGAATTCTGTACCTTTTTGTGTACTAGTTCTTTTTGAAAACCATTTTAAATATTGTTTCTTCTATTTCTTTATATTCATTAAAATATTCTTCTTTGCGAATTTGTAGGTTCACTAGCCAGTGTATTGAACTGTTGGTAACTGTATGACTGTGGGGTTAAAACTGTCACCTTTAATATGATTATCTCCATGTGTATTCTTTGTGTATATACCAAATTCCAGATTTCTTTGATGTTTCATTATTTTAATGTGCAAGAATGGCAACATGTTATCTGTTTCTGTTTCTTATGTAAATGATATGTTTCTGCTTGTATATTCAAAAGTTTTAAGGCATCATTAAAGAGTTTTTTGCTTAGCTATGTAAAATATATAATCGACATATCTGTACCATACTTTAATATGTGTGGGAAGCTGAGTTGATGTGTGTTTAAAATCTGCGAGATTAGCTAGAAATGGAGATATGGGGCTGCCCATAGTAAGTCCTCCTTGTTCTGTATAAAATTTTCCTTTGAAAAAAAATGGGCTTGGTTTATGCAAATTTCTATTAGTTTTTATGTATTCTTTTATGTGTGTATCATTAATTCTACTTGTTTTAGGCCAATCATGTGGATAAATTAGGAGTTTCTCTTTTCTTATGCTTGGAAACAGCGATTGTATGTCAAATGATGTTAAAGCGTGTCAGAGGGATATAATTTTTTCTATTAACTTATATGAATTGATTATATTCCTGCTTTGAATTTTAGGTAATATCTTGACTTTATTAGCTAGCCATTCTGCTAAATAGTATGAAAGAGCATTGATATTAAAATTTTAAAAAAATTTAGTCAAGATTGTAACATACACACCACTAAAATTCAATAAAAAAGAAAGACTACTTTTAGGAGCCATCGCTCCTATCCTCACTTCCTGGTCGACATGATAGGAGCAATGGCTCCCGAAACTAGTCTTCCTTTTTTATTGAATTTTAGTGGTGTGTAAGTTACAATCTCAACTCAGTTTTTTTTTAAAATGTTAATATTTGACATCACTGTTAGAAAGTGCACTATATTTTATACAAGCATTGATATTATTAATGATGGGACGCATACCATTTCCAGTCTTGTGAATTTTTGTAAACCATACATTTTTGCTATTGTAGGGTTGCTCTGTTTTATTTTGTATATTGTTTCCTTTGGGAATACAGTGCAGTTTTCTTGAACCTCATTATTTAAATTAATAAATCCCATCAATGGGTCTAAATAAATCTGAACATATTCTTTTTTAACCAATTCTGTAATCTAGTATTATAATCTTCTTTAACTAATATTACTAATCTGTTTCTTTTGTCAGCTTTAGTATAAATAACTTCTTTATCATTTAAGGATTTTATTGTGTTCCTATATGTCGTGTTTAATGCTCTTTTCTTTTTAACTATGTCTTTAAAAACCTTGTCTGATTTAATTCTATTTCTTTTTCTTTGTTGTTTAATCCTTTAATGGCCAGTTCTAAATCTACAATATAATCTTCTATTTTAGTGGAGTATTGTACACAAGTTTTTAAGCCTTTATTTAAAAATGCTAATTCTTCTTTTTTGAAACATTCATTACATAGAATCTCCACATAATTCTGTTCAGGGTCTGGATTTTTCTTTGGTTTATGATTAATATTCCTAAACTTTCTTTTCTGATTGCTGACTTTTTTGTATATTGGAAATTGTATATGTTTTAATGCTGTTCTGATTAAGTTATTCCATATGGAATCAAACCTCTTCGAAATCTGAAAGTGTTTTCCATATAGTTTAAGAACAGTATTTGCCATTTTTGTATGATTTCTACTTGGATAACATTTTTTCTCTGCAGCTATCTGCTCGTGACTGTTGTGGTTATGTTTTAACACTTTTTAGAATGAAATTTGGAAATACTTTTTGTTTAAGGCTCCGGTTTAAAAAATAAATATCTGCTCTAATGTCCTCTTTCAGATTATAAAAATTACAATTGAAGTTATTCAGTTGTGCATTCTGTACACTCCATCTTACTAAACGAATTAATCCAGGTCAATGTCCCTACAGCTCCAAGGCCTATTTACTAATTAAAATGTAATTTGGAACTTGCATAGTGAAGTCAATCATATAATTGATATTATTGTATTATTTAGTTGAACTGCACACTATTAATGCTTTACTTACTTGTCCTAATATATAGAACCAGTTTCCAGAACGTATCGTTCTCATCATCAGCTAGGCTAAAATTCAACTGTCGGATAATTCTTTAATCTGTAGTAATGTGTATTTGGTAGCAGTGTGATAAACTTGTACTTTATGTTTTCATCCCTGTCAGTGTCAAAGATCATTAGACTGTCTTTGTATTTGTAGATTTAGATTTTCTCCCAAGTTGCTAGTTCTGTAAGTCTTTGTACAGATTTTAATAATTTGGCTTTATTCTCTATGTCGTGATTTTGTGCCCAAAAATGATATGCTACTGCTGAATTATTTATTTCCTTGTACTTTATTTTCCTGAAATGTTCCTTTAACTGTGTGGCTGGTTTGAACCCAGCCAGGACGAATGGATTTTTTCGGGCTAAAAGATCCTAAGTATGGGTTACTTCGGAAGGGAAGTAAAGCCATGGGTCCCATGTCGTACATTTATGGCACGAAAAAGAACCTCAAGCCTGAAAGAGAGGCCTCTGAGCAAAATATGTCAGCGGTTTCATTATTTGATTGAATGCGATGTTGATGATCTGAGATGTGAAAGAGCGTCCATAAATAAATTAATAAAAAAAAATTTAACAGTGTGCCTATGTTTTTCTTTGTTTATCCAATGTAGAATTTTTCTCAATCTGCGCAATTTATTTTGTAAATACCTGGTTTTTTCTCTTGTGGAATACTGTCATTAGCATTGTCTATCAATAGGTTTTTAACATTACAAATGTTAACCACTGCTAACCTGATGTTCAAATTGTTAAGAATATTCTGAAATGTTTTGTAGCCCATGGATGATATGTGAATTTTTTTAAAATTAGCTTTATCTTTACTTGCTGAAAGTGTGTTGGTTTATTTGTAACGTTTTTGTCTCTTGAATTTCTGTACTGTTTTGTGTAGTAGTTCTTTTTTAAAAAGCATTTTTAAGTGCTGTTTCTTCTATTTCTGTATATTCATTAAAATATTCTTTGCTAATTTGTAGGTAAGGATTTAATCTATCTACATGATTGATGTATTCCTTTAGTTGCACATCATTAATTCTACTTGAATTAATACATTCGTTAAATGGGCCTGAATGTATCTGAACAAATTTTTTTTATTATAAATAACATCTTTTTTATTTAAGGATTTTATTGTGATTCTATATGTTTTGTTTATTGCTGTTTTCCTTTGCGTCTCATCATTAACAATATCAATGCTCCTTCATACTATTTAGCAAAATGACTAGCTAATAGATTCAAGACATTACCTAAATTTCAAAGTAGGAGTATAATCAATTTATGTAAGTTAATAGAAAAAAATTAAAGACATAAAATTACATTCCTCTGTTACTCTGATATCTTTTGATGTAGAATCGCTGTTTCCAAGCATAGCAAAAGAAATACTCTTAATTTATCGACTTTGTTGGCTTAAAACAAGTGGAATTAATGATGTATACATAAAAGAATACATAAAACTCACAAAAGTTTGCATAAAGCAAGCCTATTTTTCTTTCAAAGGACAATTTTATAAACAACAAGGAGGACTTACTATGGGCAAGTCCTTATCTCCATTTCTAGCTAACCTCTTGAGCAGATTTTAAATACAAATCTACTCAACTTTTCCATACATATTTAAGGTATGGAGCAGTATTTCCTAGCTCCAGAGATTAGGGAGAATATAAAATTGTATTAATTGATATCATTGTATGATTCAGTTGAACTACACACTCTTAAAGCTTCACTTACTTTTAATGTATACATTAAACATACAATTTCATAAAATTGTATGTTTAATTTGATGAATCCTAAAGCATTAATAAGAAATTATCAATATAAATTAAAGCAAAAGCCTCTGAGAAAATGATACACACATTTGTGCAGTAACTCTGCAAAAATCATCTAAGTCAATACCCTCCGTCCGCCATACAAAGAATAGTAGTCATAAAAATTCCAATCCCTAACATACGGCTAGGCTAGGGGTGATCTTATGGCAGGAAAGACCTTGAAGACATGCAACTTGAACAAAATATAACGGGACATTGTTCTGACCTGAAAACTACATGGAGGGGAGAAATGAGAAAAACAAGCCCAGGAGTTTGTTAGTAGGAGGACTCTTAACAGAAATCGGCGCCAAATAGCAGCCTATAGGGAACGAACTGGGAACCTCGTGTAGCCAACCTAGAGTAGAACCTAAACAGACGTTGCAAGAATTTGAACTCACAATGAAAAAGACGCACATGAGACTGACTGACTGTGAAATTAATAAAATTTGGGGGGAAAGCATAAAAGCCCCGCAATTTTTGAAGAAAGCCAGGCAGCTCTAGTTAGGCAGTTTTTGAAGAAAACCAGACAGCTCTATTTAGGCAGTTTTGAAGGAGAGCCAGGCAGCTCTAGTTACGCAGTCTTGGGAAGAATCTTGGAGCAGGCAGTTTTTGAATAAAGCCAGGCAGCTCTAGTTACGCAGTTTTTGAAGAAAGCCAGGCAGCTCTAGTTAGGCAGTTTTGAAGAAAGCCAGGCAGCTCTAGTTAGGCAGTTTTGAAGAAAGCCAGGCAGCTCTAGTTATGCAGTCTTGTGAAGAATCTTGGAGCACTCAATTTTTGAAGAAAGCCAGGCAGCTCTAGTTACGCAGTCTTGTGAAGAATCTTGGAGCAGGCAGTTTTTGAAGAAAGCCAGGCAACTCTAGTTACGCAGTTTTTGATGAAAGCCAGGCAGCTCTATTTAGGCAGTTTTGAAGAAAGCCAGGCAGCTCTAGTTATGCAGTCTTGTGAAGAATCTTGAAGCACGCAGTTTTTGAAGAAAGCCAGGCAGCTCTATTTAGGCAGTGTGTGAAGAATCTTGATGCAGTCTCGACGCAGTCCTTGATCAGTTCCGGAGCATTTCCCAAGCAGTTTTGTGAAGAATCTTGGAGTAGTTACATAACAGTTGTCGATGCAGCCTTTGATCATTTGTAGTTAAGCAGTCTGAGGAGTTTTTTAGTCAAGCCCCACAGTTAAAGTTAGGAGCAGTGCGATCAAGTTTTTATTTAGTCAGTGTGAGGAATTTTAATCAGTTTTGATGAGTTTTTGAGGCAGTTCAGACAGTTCGCAGTTAGCTCCCTTATAGCTCAAACAGTCCGAGATTCTCTCCTGACTAAAAATTATAACTTATGTTAATAAAAGAGGTTCATCGTCTCTGCAACTGTGAATAAGCAAATCTCAAAAGGAATTTATGTGTGTCTTGAAGTGAAGGAGAGTGTGGCCCCCGTTCCCATCCTGTCTCCCTAGTAACATGCATACGTGCCAAAAACTAAGGGAAAAAAAAACGACTATAAACAAGTAATCGATTCTCATGCGCCGGAGCATTGGTTATGACGTGGTGAACAATACTTCATAGCAGCGGAGCATTCATCATTTTCCTCAACGGCATGACCGAACGACCAGCTGACGCCCACATCCCTTTATTTTTAATACCACTGCAGGTATGGAACAGATATGTCGATGATATATTTGTCATAGTTAACAAAAAACTCATAAATGATATCGTAAAATTTTTGAATAAACAACTAGAAACTTATGGTTTACATAAGAAACAGATAACATGTTGCCATTCTTGATTATTAAAATAATGAAATGTCAAAGAAATCTGGAATTTGTTATATGCACAAAGAATACACACGCAGATAATCACAGTTTTAATCCCACAATGCACAAGCCTGCAGTTATCAACAGCTCAACACACTGGGTAGTTAACCTACAAATTTGCAAAGAAGAATATTTTAATGAATATAAAAAAATAGAAGAAACAGAGCTTAAAAATGCTTTTTAAAAAAGAACTAGTACGCAAAACAGTACAGAAATTCAAGAGACAAAAGCGTTACAAATAAACCAACACACTTTCAGCAAGTAAAGATAAAGCTAATTTTTAATAAATTTACATATCCATGGGCTATAAAAATTTCAGAATATTCTTAAAAATTTTAATATCAGGTTGGCCATGGTTAACAGATTTAATGTTAAAAACCTGCTAATAGACAATGTCAATGATAGTATTCCACAAGAGAAAAAAGCACGTATTTAGAAAATAAATTGTGCATAATGTGAAAAATTCTATATTGGAAAAACAAACAGAATCATAGACACGTGGTTAAAGGAACTTTTCTGGAACATAAAGTACAAGTAAATAGAGAAATCAGAAATGGCATATCATTTTGTGGATACAACATCATGACATTGTGAATAAAGCAAAATTATTCAAATCCGTACAAGGACCTACAGAATTAGCAACTTGGGAGAAAATCTAAATCTATAAATACAAGACAGTCTAATGAACACTGCCTGGGATAAAACATGAACTACAAGTTTGTCACACCGCCACCAGTGCATAGTACACATTCCCGCAGCTTAATGAATTATCTGACAGTTGAATCTTAGCCTAGCTGATAATGAGAACTAAATTTTCTTGAAACCGTTCTATATATTATCACAAGTAAGTGAAGCATTAAGAGTGTGCAGTTCAACTAAATCATTGAATAATATCAATCTTTTATATGCCAGAATTTTCTTCTTTATGTCTGTGGTCTGGTGGATTTAGTTTGAACAATTTGTGAACACTGTACTTATTTTTATGGGCTAAAGCGATAGTGGTATGAGTAGTAAGTGAACTTATGGTAAGTTTTTTCTTTGGATAATGTGGTGAGTAGAGTAATTTGTTTCATTTTCTTTTTCTGTAAATTTTTTTTAAATTTTGATCAATAATTTTTGTATGAAATCCATTGAATTTGGAGGTTTCTATTATGTGTAAGTATTCTTTTTTATACTCATTATTGAGAGATACATTGACCAATCTGTAAACCACATTGTCAAATGCTGCTGCTTTATGATGTCAAGGGTTGAAGCCATTATCTTTTAATTAATTATCAGCGTGTCTCTCTTTTCTGCAAATCCCAAATTCCTACTTGTTATTCCTTTTTAAAATCTTAAAATCCAAAAAGGTAAATTGTAGATTTCATTTTCTGTAATGAATTTGAATGTGGGTTCCTGTAAATTTAATAGTTTTTGTGCATCTTCTATATATTTTTGTACAATGGCAAAATATTATCCAGATATCTATGCCAAATCTGTGATGTGCATCTTAAAGAACCTCATAAATAAATCTGTCAGGAATGGAGAGGGGACTACCCAAAGCTAAACCTGATTTTTATTAAAAGAACCTTCCTTCAAAGAAAAAGAAGGCCTGATCTAAACATAATTCTATAACCTTCATATATTCTTTGATGTGTGTTTCTGTAAGATGAATGGATATCAACCATTCATTCTCTTTAAAAAAATCAAGGTTTTCTTTTTTGAAATGCTAAGGAAAAGAGCTTTTGCATCGAAAGTAACTGATGTCTTTTGAGGATAACTTGCAATCTTTCATTTTGTTAACCAGATCCAAAGAGATTTTTAAACTTAAACTAGGAAATTTTGGAAATGTTTTGAAGTGGGTGGATAACCAATTTGCTAAGTGGTAAGAAGGAGTATTAATATTGTTAAAGATTGGTCTCATACTTTTTCCAGGTTGGTGTATATTTGGGAAGCCAAAAATTTTTGCTAAAGGTGAATTTGGTACTTTGATTTTGAGAATAGAGCATTTTCTTTTACAGTATCTTGTGTTAACTTTTGCATTTAAATAGTGGATCAGTTTTTCTTTCAATGATTTTATGATTGTTTCACCATGCAGATTCGTACATTCATCATTAATTGCATATGTCTTCAGCTGAGCTAGTGACGAATTGCCGCAGTATAAACCTGGGGTACACAACTTTACAACTGCTTCTGATTAATTTAGATCACAAGTTTCTAGAACCTGAATAGCAAAAATGAACTCTCATATTTTAATGGCTGGACATACACAACAGAAAGAAAGATTGGTGGCAAGAGAACTGGTAAAAATATCATAAAAATTGGTGACCCCAATGAATAAATTTTGGATTCTGCAATTTGAAGTCTGACTGTAGAAAGCATTGTATACTTCCTATGTCTTGAAATTATGGTTTGACACAGATTAATAATTGGAGTTGATCTTTCCAGTTTTTTAATTTAATTTTTCTCTTTGAATGGTTGCAAAGAAAAACTTTAAGAATGATAAGCTTTGTGTACTGTTCATTTTCTTTACATTTAATTATATAAATTGATTTAAAGCAACTACTTCATGAATTCATATGGAACTTATATAGCCTACCATTCAGCAATAACCTACTACTAACCAAATCACTTATCATTGCAATTGGAGAGTGTCCAGAATAAATCATAGTTAAATTAAATTTAATACAGGTTAATATTAAAACAACTGTAAGTTTATAATTGAAATCATTGTATGATTGAGTTGAACTAAACTCTCTTATTGCTCCACTTACTTGTCTATAAATGTAGAATAGTTTCACAAATCTTTGTCCACATCATCAGCTAGAGCATCTACCACCGGATTCTTTGTTATGCTGTGAGAATGTGTATTGTGCTCTGGTGGGGGTGTGATGAACTTAAAAGTTTATGTTTTCATCCCCAGAAGTGTCAAAGTTTATTAAACTGTAATACAATACAATACACTTTGACACTTCTGGATGAAAACAAGTTTGACTCAATCATAAAATGATTTCAATTATGTGATTCGCTTCACTCTACAAGTTCAAATCAACAGTTGTAGTTAACTATAAGCTTTCTTATATTTGATATACATGACTGCATATCCAATAATATACTGTTTTGCTGTAACTATTTATAAATATTTAAAGTATGTCATTGAACTTTGTAACACAACAAGAATCAATGATATAATTTTGTACCAAACTGTCCTGGGAGTACACTTGACGAAATGAAATACTTAATTGGGCGCACACACAATTATTCTTATGGCCTTCTCCTGTTGCTTGCTTTCACCTTCCCCTGTGTAAAATCATAACTTACCAAGACAATGGTTTGCATCACAACTGCAAACCAGTCACCTCTCCTAATTGAAATGATAACGTACTAAGACATTGACTTGCATTGCAACTGCAAACCAAGCCCTCTAAGATAACTGCAAATATAAATATAGGGTACAGTAAAGAAGTTTCCTATGGACATGGTCCAGGCCCCTCCCTCTTTTACACATAAAAATGCATTAAACAATTGTTATAGCAAACTAAATGTTAAACTCTTTGGCATACTATCGTCCCACTATGTCCTGGAAAAGTTCGCTTACTTTGAGCCATAAATTTGTTTGTCATACTAAGGTAACATATTTGATGCCAGAGGGATGTTGTATTGACACATATTTTAGATTTATAGGAAAGCTATACATAATACGTTTTACAGTTTAATTTAATTAATGCCCCTTAAAGCGATGAGTTTGGTCACCTGTACTTGTGACATCTGTAAGTACTAAATGTAATCAAATGTAAATCGTTCATATGATCCATTAGGACACAGAACTAGACTAAGGTCTTAGCCTCATAAGTTGATGATGATTAATTGAAATCTTATTTGGGTGCAAAGTATCTGAGAGGTACCTCTCCTGTATTTTTAATGTACTGATATAACTTAATGTAAAATAGCTCCAATCCATAGTAGCTTATTAAAACACATTTCCTTGCTAATTGTTGATCAGCTGCCCATTATTTTGTTGAATAGTCAAGCAAAAGTATCTTTTGTTGATTTGGTTTATTTACAGAAGGTATTTAACATCTCAGGTCATCAACGTCCCACTCAACTCAGAGCATGAAACAGTCGATAAATTTTGCTCAGAGGTCTCTTCCTTCAGGCTTGAGATTCTTTTACATACCGTAAATCTATGGGGACCCACAGCTTTACTTCCCTTCCAATGGAAGCCATACTACACCAAAAAAATCCATTGAACTCAGCCAGGATTGAACCTGCGATCTTGGGTTTAAGAGGAAAATGTGATTACCGTTACACCAGAATTGACAAATGTATCTATGAGAAACATTGTGGCTGCTCATATATCTCATTGTCCTTGTATTCTTTGTTGTTATTAGTCATGCTTTTGCATATATAGTATCACAAAAATGATAAGCATTAAATCTAACTGAAATAAACTACTTACAGAATATGGAAATATGTTATTCAAATTAACTATAAATTTCTTTTTGTCTATATCACTGGAAAGATTAATACCAGATTCTTGGCATACTTTTTGCCAATTTATTCTTAATGCTCTAATCAGTAGTAACTTTACACATCATGAATTGTATACTTTAAAGAAGCTTTTTAACATCTCAGGTCATCAGTGTCCCACTCAATTCAGAGCAGAAAACTTGCTGATTTCATGAAAAGTTTAAAATATGCGATGTTTATTATTTATCTATATACTGTACAATATAAATTTATTTTTCTTTTCCTAGTTGTAGTGTGACAGAGATAATAATTCATTTCCTGTAATATAAGCACTTATCACTTCATGGTAAAATTTTTCAGCTTATGTCACATGAAACGTACAATATCCGATGTTTCCTAGACCTTGCAGTCTCCTCCTCAAGGAGTTAGGAATTAAAACTTGAAATGTGCCAGAGGGTGGGAGGGGAAAGTGGGGCAAATTTGTCATAGGCTAAGGTATTACTACATGAAAAAATTAATAGAAACTTGCACAGTGAAGCCAATCATATTATTTTATGATTTAGTTGAATTAAACTCTCTTAATGCTTCACTTACATTTCATAATATATAGAAATGGTTTCGAGAACATTTATTCTCATCATAATCTTGGCTAAAATCTAACTGTCGGATAATTCATTAAGTTTTGGGAATGTGTATTCAGCTCTGGTGGCAGTGTGATAAATGTGTAGTTCATGTTTTCATCGCCAACAGTGTCCAAGTTCACTAGACTGTGTTTGTATTTGTAGATGTAGATTTTCTCAGAATTTGCTTGCTCTGTAGGTCCTTGTACTGATTTTAATAATTTTGCTTTATTCACTGTGTCATGATTTTGTGTCCAAAAATGATATGCTACTGCTGATTTCTCTATTTGCTTGTACTTTATGTTCCTGAAATGTTCCTTCAACTAATTGCCTATATTTGTCTTTGTTTTTCCAATGTAGATTTTTTCCCTTTGTGCACAATTTATTTTGTAAATCACTTTTTTTTTTTTTCTTTTTTTTTTTTTCCCCTCCCCTGGAATACCGTCATTAACCTTCATGTTCCTGAAATGTTCCTTTAATTGTGTGCCTATGTTTCTCTTTTTTTTCCCCCGAATTCCAGCACTTGGCTTAAAAATGCTCACAACATTATAATTGCTACCCAAGTCGTCCTTCAGTACGAATGACCCCTCCCATGACTACTACCTAGCAACAAAATCTTACTCTTCCTCTTAGGCTAAGCATCTGCTGCTGAAAGAGGACTTGTGCTCTGATGAGCTTCCAATGTTGCAAGAACATTGAATCTGTTCACCAGAGGGATAATGGTAGCATCGTCAGCAGAGAATACTCTGCTCTTCTTGGGATTGTTTCTTGGCACAACCTTGAAATCAGGTGATTTACTGCTGACTTTAATTGGTGAGCAATAGCTCTCAATCTGCATCTTTGCAAGTGCCAGTTACTTTTGCAGTTGGAGAATAGCTTTCTCTTGCTTAACAACTAGGAATTTATATTTACAAAGTTCACAATAATACTGGTCAGATTTAGCAGCCATATCACTGTTAGTTTTAGCATAAATCCAATGAAACAATAACTGATAACCATCACAAAACATGCCTGAACTCACCTTCCTAGGACACTCACCATAGTTAGTGCTCAAATCACACTTTTTAGCACTCATTTTCACGCTTTGTACCCAAACTCGGACAAACCTTAGATTAAACTATGTAAGCTAAACTTAACAACCACTCACAACACAAAACTCCTATATTTAGCCTAAACTTACCCCTCACAAGCCACACAAAACTATGTCAAGTGAGCTACACTTAACACGCACAACACAAAATTCAAGTTAATATTTAATGCCAAGGATATGTATCTGATTTAACTCCAGACTAACAAAGCATTAGCCATGGTATTAACTCTGCTCAAAGTGAATGAAAAAAGTAACTGAATGTACACTAGATACACAAATCAAACTAAACCAATATGGCGGAAAATCAGCTGATTTTAAGCGTCGGAAGAATTATTATTTGAACTACAATGTTTTGTTTAGCTTCATTTAATTCCATGATTTAAATCTATTTCTTCACAAGTGATATTTTATTTAAAAGAAAGTAGGAAATTAATTTTTTAGACATAATGAAGAAAAGTTGCACATTCCAAAGATATTGACTATATATATATATATATATATATTCAGTAATAAAAACCATTTGTATTTTTGTCCCCAGCATTTGTACTAAAAGTAAGAGATATTTCGCAGAAGCAAGAAAGTAAACTATGTAAATAATATTCTGGAGAAGATTATAATATGGGATATTTTTTCTGAAACTAGTGGCATTTTTTGCTAAGTGCCATGCTATATTATTCCCTGATGCATTTTTGTCTACAGCAGTATGAAAGATTTAGTTGAATGAGAGCTGTTCTTGCTAGAGGGTACTGGCTGTTATGTCATTGTTGAAAGTTTTATCATATGTTGAGTTAAAGCAATGTATGTTAGAGTGATTTTATTGGCATTAAAATAAGTAGAAAATGTAAGTAACTATTGGTCAGCATTACGAAAATCAAATGCAAAGCTAAATTCCATTTATCCTTTATCATTTTTTATGGCATGGTTTTTCCACATTACAAAAAACTCTACTCTGTGTGTGCAAAACATTGCTAAGGGTCTTTAAAATAAATGTTTAGGATATAGCTACATTCTTAAACCTTATTTTTATACTGGTTACTGATTGTGAAAAAATCCAGATATAACTAAAGCCGTCATTGATAGGATTTTGTAGGAATTATGATAATATAGATATTGCTAATAAGGCTGTTAAGAACATATTACTATTCTGTATCACTGAACATGTTTCTCTGCAGAGGGTAGATGCCTATAACATGCACCCTTTTTACAGAAGAAATTATCGAAACAATTTAAGAACTAGAAGTTCTTATTTTGTAACGACCATCTATACTATCATTAGCAGGACTGCAGATGGCAAACAAAAAATGATCCAAGTATCCGAAAGACTAAAGAATGGACAAATGAAACTCATTTCAAGTAGATTGAAAATAAGAACAAGAATCTGATGTGATTATTTCATTAGGAGCATTGGATTTATTAATTCCAGTTAAGAGATCAGCACCAAATAGTGAAGATACTGATTATATGTTTTATGATGTAACTTTTTCAAATTCAAAGTCTGGAGAAATGTTGATTGACTACATTTTTTGTTGTAAATAACCTCATATGGAACGAACTGAATATGTAAAAAATTAATTCGTGATTTCCTTGCCTAGAAAGAATTTCATATTCCTATCTCAGCTATGAAAACATATTTTGTTTGATTTTCCTGTCCAATAGGTTACTGTAGTTAGTGCTTTAACTTTGTATGTTATTTAAACTTTTAACCTTTTTAGAATAAATGCGGGCAGTTTTATTCATCCCACATTACAGCCAAATTTTCCAAGAAGTTTATTTTTGCAATCTATTAATATTCTTAAATCTAACATCAGATTCCTTGATACAATATGGTTAGGACTTGGCACTCATTAAAAGAAATTATATTCAAATATGATTTCACTTCAATTCCCATTTATAACTTCATTGGTTGCAAATTACATACTGAGAAAATTGCTTCCTAGCAACTTCTCTATTTTTTTACTGCTGTTATGATCATTTCTTCCTGATTGTTCTTCAGTACTTTAGAGTATATATTCATATGCATTCATTCTTAGAAACTCAGTAATTGGATAAAATCAGAATGAATGATCACTAAATTATACTTGTAAAAGAAACAAACTGGCTAATCAAGTGATGTGAAGACAGTTTGAAGATGAGAAGTTAAAGTACACTAATATCCCTTAGTCTTCTAAAAACAGAAGCTTTGTTCAGCTGTGTTTGAAATTAGTACAAATTTGAACTACATTTACATTTCTTTGCCAGCAAATAGTTTGATATTAAAATTAGGTAGTTCATTTATCTTAAAAATGTTTGGATTTTTTCCCCTGTATCTCTTTCTGCTTTGGATCAATTCAGTTCTATTGCAATGATTAGGACTTATATCACAATACCTTGTTAAACTATAGACACCAAAGTGAGCCAGAATACACTCAAATTTTACTTTAACTGACATTATATCCACTGAAAATTGAACATGTGTAGCAACTATGAATAGTCTTATTCATAATATTCTTACATCATCATTTAATGCAGGAAGTACTTATACTGAAATCTAATATTAAAATAATGTTGAAAGCAGTATTCCTGGTAGCACTAAATAATAAGATAATCATAAATCTAATATAAGATAACTTATATGAAAACTTTGTTTCAGATGAAATTAACTTTATGTATATTTTAAACTGTTAACAGGTATGGTTAAATAACCCCTTGATAACCATCTATCCATTACACAACATGCAGAATTTGACAAAACTGTGTATTTATAATGGAAATTATCAACAGATTGAATTTTCTCGACTACTTGCAATTCATGGAATGAAACTACACTCTTTGGAATTGACTCGTATGAAACAGGTCTGTATTATAGATATAATAAATGAGTGTCCAAATCTAAAGCAGCTACTCTTAAGTTTTTGCACCTTCCAAAATGTGCCACAGGATTATCTTTGGGATCGAAGTCTGCCTCACTTTACCAGTGTAGAAAAACTAAAAGTGGTTAATAATTTTGGGTTTTTAAACTATCCAGTTATTTACTATTCCACTCTGCGCTACATTAAATGTTCCAATATTATCAATTTTACAGATATTCAGCTTAATGAAGCACTTTCACAGGGATGGTTAAAATATGCTCATAGCATACGTTTCCAGAATTGTAATCTTTCCATCCATGCTTTATCCATCCTTATTGAACATTGCAATGAGCTTAAAATAGTTGGAGACATAATGACTTGGAATGGAATGGATAGAATGCAATATGTTTTAACTGCCATTCATTATAAAGTAAACAATATTGACATTACTATACTGTAAAAAAAAAAAGTTTAATTTTGGGAACAGTACAGTCAGTGTTTGACTTTCAAGGTTATACAACCTTTATACATGGTTCATACTCACTAATTCCTTAGTGCAATATACTATTGTTAATCTGAAACTATAAAGTTATACAGATAAATGGAAATAACATATAAAATAATAATAAAAAATAAAAATTCAAATGCATAATGCAAAATTTAAATTAAAATGACATCACAGTTACATCATAGTCTAGTATCATTGGAATCAGAATTCAGGCCAGTGTCCACCACCGCCCATTTTTTCACAATCATATTGGAATTCATTTCATCACAAACTGCATTTACTACTTCTACCACTAGCATTCACATTACTTTTTCAACTGTTTTTTATAGGTTTATGCTTATTTGTTACTTGGGTTTATTATTTCTATTTTTTTGTTGAATTATTCACTGTCTTAATTACACACTACATAGTCATAGCTTCTGCCATGATGCGTACTGGAATGTGACTTTTAGGTATTTTGTGATTTTCTGTTGTGATTGTAATTTGTACAGTCCTAATAAAATCTGTTGGATTGTATTGCTCAGTATTTTGAATTAAAATCTCTCTTAAATAGAAATAAATAAGATACACCACTTAATTAAGTGAAGCAGAATTGAAAAAATTATTCCTAAATGCACTTCCATTGAAAGAAAATAGTGCTGTTTTTGTAAAAATAAGCTGTATTTGTTCGTATATAATTATTTTCTTCTTCTTCTTCTTCTTCTTCTTCTTCTTCTTCTTCTTCTTCTTCACAAAATACCTTATTAGTATAATTACCCCTTCATGTGCCATCTTTGGAATTAGTACGAAAAATAACAATTTCTGGCAGGTTAAAATGTGTAAATATATTATATCTAGTATGCTTATTTGCCATTATGGTATTTATGGTATGCATCATATGAAATTAGAAATGTTATGTATCAAAACATTAAAACTGGTCAGTATTTTTAACTGTAATGTCATATTAAATCAGTTTAAGTACTTTGCAAAGAATTATTTAATTTTCAAATGAGACCTGTCATGATCATCACAACTTACATGCACATATTGCATTGTACACATGTCCACTAGCTTATACACAGAGTTAAATAGCTTGATATTAATGTGTTGTAAGCTTGCTGATGTTTTGAGTTAGATATGGATAATACATACCTATGGCAGCAAAAAAATATTTTGTTCTGTTGTCTCATTTTATCTTATGATATTCTTTAAGATTTTCTCTTGGATCTTTTCCTTTATTAAATTAAATTCTCCTTGATATTTGGGATGTAAGAATCTGGCATAATCAGTAAACTAAGAGCTACAAAACATTAATTTAGTTATATAAAATACAAATCTATTTTATTAGAAAAATCTCAAGTATAATTAACATAAATTAATGTAAAATTATTATGTATAATGAAAACAACAAATCATAAATCATCATTTTCAATATGAATAAGTTATAAATTCAAAATAAATGTCAAGTCTGAATTAATACAATGAAGCAATTAATTTATTCTTAATTAGATAGTGATGTCGATTTAATACTCTTATCCTCCACTTACAATTGAATTATACAGAACATTTTAAGAACTATCGAAATTATACAAATTCGACAATTCTAATTGGAACTAAACACAGTGAAGCTTTTGAAATGTATATAATCCACTACTTGTCGTCTAACCACTCTTATGCTTCACACTATTTTTGAAAATGACGGGACCGGTTTCGGAGCGACATCCACTCCATTCTCGACCAACTCGGCGACTTCAGAGAGAATGGTCGAATGGTACACTCGTGATTATAATAAGGAAGTTACATAAAATTACTTGCTATAATTACTCTATTAATTAAGGTGGTGGCTGCTCAGAAATACTGTTTCAATTTGTATGTGTTTAAATGTAAAACAGTAACAAATTTTAAATTTATATACACATGTTAAAGTAATGTGATTTAATAAAATGAGAAATTAAAGAAATTACATTTCTTGTAAAAGGTATTTGTTATATTCCCTAAACAAAATTTAAATAATGGCTTTTCAATAGCTTTTTAAACGTTTATCCATTTGCATATTTTATCTATTAAAGAAATTTCTTAAATTAAACCATTCCTTTGCAATAAGGATTTGCACTTAAGGTATCTTTGTTCAAGCGCATCTTTGATAACCATAGCTCCTTTTGGCATTAAAGGATATACATTTTTGTTTGCTTGTAAGTTTTTAATATATCTCTAGTTAGTTTAATTGCATTATATAAGTACATGTATGAACACCATTATATGGGTGCAAGTGCCCATGCATTTTTGTGTGTGTGTGTTATTGATGATTTGAATTGTGTATGCTTCTTAGACAATGTTTTCATATTATAAATACCTGATTTAATTTGGTTGTTGCTCTTCAAATTTCTATACTTTATTCTAAATTTGAATACATAGTTCTTTGAGATAATAAGCCATTTTTGTACTTCACTGACAGATATTTTTATAATTTCCTGAGAAAGTAAAAGTATGTACTAATTTTATTACAAATTTGATCTGCTTTGTTCATATTTAAACATATTCTACATAGATACCAACAAATATATGATGATACATCTACTCTATTTTTACTTATGTTTTATTTAATTATGTACATACTTCTACCGTATACTTGATTTCTGAACATTTGCTTTCAAAGCTTCCTAAAATAATTTTAAGGGATACTAGGGATTTAAAATTTTTTCTTGTAAATTTGTTGTATTCTGATTGCAGTATAAAAGAGAAGTGTCATGAGCTTAAGCTGTAATTATATTGCTTCTTTGCATGTGAAATGAATGTGTATAGATTAAAAGTAAAACATGCTCAAGAACTGAACCTTATAGCAGACCTGCATTTACCATTTAATATACAGTTGTTTTTTTTTTTGGGGGGGGGGGGCCAAATCTGAATACATGTAATTTGATTTATTAAATACAATGGCAGTAATCCATTAAATTGTACCTCTTAGCCCATAACATTTAATTTTTTCAAATTTGCTTATTCAAAAACCGTATACTTTTATTCTACACATTCACATTATTTTTTATATTAATATAAGTTTTGCCATGATTTTTGAATAGATAATTCTCTGAGATATTAAGCAATTTTTGTTACTTCACTTACAGATATTTTTATAATTTCCTGAGAAAGTAAGACTATGTACTAATTTTATTACAAATTTGATCTGCTTTGTTCATATTTAAACACATTTTACATAGATACCAACATATATATGATATATCTGCTCTGTTTTTACCTATGTTTTATTTAACTACTTCTACAGTATACTTGATTTCTGAACATTTGCTTTTAAAGCTTTCTAAAATAATTTTAAGGGATACTAGGGATTTAAAATTTTTTCTTGTAAATTTGTTGTATTCTGATTGCAGTATAAAAGAGAAGTGTCATGAGCTTAAGCTGTAATTATATTGCTTCTTTGCATGTGAAATGAATGTGTATAGATTAAAAGTAAAACATGCTCAAGAACTGAACCTTATAGCAGACCTGCATTTACCATTTAATATACAGTTTTTTTTTTGGGGGCAAATATGAATACATGTAATTTGATTTATTAAATACAATGGCAGTAATCCATTAAATTGTTTCTCTTAGCACATAACATTTAATTTTTTAAATTTGCTTATTCAAAAACCGTGTACTTTTATTCTACACATTCACATTATTTTTTATATTAATATAAGTTTTGCCATGATTTTTGAATAGATAATTCTCTGAGATATTAAGCAATTTTTGTTACTTCACTGACAGATATTTTTATAATTTCCTGAGAAAGTAAGACTATGTACTAATTTTATTACAAATTTGATCTGCTTTGTTCATATTTAAACACATTTTACATAGATACCAACATATATATGATATATCTGCTCTGTTTTTACCTATGTTTTATTTAACTACTTCTACAGTATACTTGATTTCTGAACATTTGCTTTCAAAGCTTTCTAAAATAATTTATAAGGGATACTAGGGATTTAAATTTTTTTCTTGTAAATTTGTTGTATTCTGATTGCAGTATAAATGAGAAGTATCATGAGCTTAAGTTGTAATTATATTGCTTCTTTGCATGTGAAATGAATGTGTATAGATTAAAAGTAAAACATGCTCAAGATCTGAACCTTATAGCACACCTGCATTTACCATTTAGTATGCAGGGGTTTTTTTTTTTTTTTTTTTGCTGGCAAATCTCAATGTAATTTGATTTTTATTATTTTTTGCTGGCAAATCTCAATACATGTAATATGATTTATTAAATACTATGGCAGTAATCCATTAAATTGTTCCTCTTAGCTCATAACATTTAATTTTTTCAAATGTGCTTATTGAAAAACCATATGCTTTTATTCTACACATTCACATTTTTTATATTAATATAAGTTTTGTCATGATTTTATGAATGAATTTTGATACACAAACACCTTTCCTAAAGTCATGTTGGGCATTTACTAAAATATAAGAGTACATATTTCTAAGAAGCTATTCAAAATTTTATGAATACTTTTATAACAAGTTGAAAATATGTGTAATAATGTAGCAGATGAATAATTAAATAACATATGTTTGAATATATTTTTTATTGTTTGGTCTATTCCATTTTAAACTGTTAGAATATGCTTCAACATTCATAAATTAATTTATATGTTGTATTGGTATCTGTATTGTGATATTTTTATACATGCTTTATATTGCACCTGATACTTAATTCCATTTAGAAGAACTATGCTCTATAATGTTACCATGACAATGAGGTGAGTAGCTAAAGAGCAACATTAATCTACTGTGAATCATTCACCAAAATACATTATTTTTAAATGTGCTATAACCACCCAGATAATGTTCTTAGTAATATTGGCCTCTGCCCAAAACTTCTGCTTTGTTACCTCAGGAAAATACTTGTATTGAAGGTTCTGAGGTCAGGAGGTCGAGCTCCAAGGATGGATACCTTGCTCTCCTCTTCATTATGGTCCCTAGGATTTTCATAAGAAGGCGCTGAAAGTAGGGGTAGATATAACTATGTCATTATCCACCAATGTTGTCAGTCTATGCTCTATCCATTGCCAAAAGTTTTGAAGACTAATTGATGACCTTACAAAGAACCAGAGTATTGTTAAATGCAACATCATATTTGCTTTCTGGAAATATATCCTGTTGTTGCACTTGGCCCAGGAATTTTCCTAGCATTCTTGAGTACCCTATTTTTTCAAGGAGAGAAAATGCAGCGGACTTCCACTTCTTCTGTAATGCTTCAGCCCAGAAATCTATATGTCTATAGTTATTGAAATTAAATGAGTAGGTACTATTATTGCTTAATACTTGTAATTATATTTTGGCTAATTTTATAATTAATTGCCATTTTCTGGGCCTTTTAAAGGCATTCCCCCACCCACCCATTTGTAGTGATTGGCCTACAAGCAAGTCATCACCTCATTTGAGGATGTAGAAGATGTAGGTATGTATGGCCAGTTCGGATTTGCATCTACATAGCTTGCAAAATGCCAAGATGCACATGCAAATGGGATTTGGGGTTGGGGGAGGTGGGAGCCTGAGTAGCTATTCTGCTAATGCCTTATATGCCAGCCAGTGTATCAGAGGTAATTATGAAAAATATGTACTTTGGTTGGTGGTCATATTAATGGTTGGCTTGGTCTGATATAGCACATGCTTCCTGTAGGGACTCGTGTATATTGAATATTGGGGACGGGATTATATGAAAAATTATGTTTTATTTATAGATTAGTTCCACACACCTCTTCTTATAGGTTGCAAATTTCAATTCCGGACATCATAGCTAATGCAATATTCTGTCTTCCCTTATTTCATTTCTAAGATATACATTAGAAGCGTCATTCTGATCCCGATGTTATCATTGATATACAAGTATGAACCTTAGAACACATAACTGGCGATATAGTTTATAGTATAATTTGAGGGATAAATAAATGAAAGAATTTTAACGTGTCCCTCTCTGATATATTCAGCCACTTTAATAGCCAATTTGTCAAATTATTCCCTAACCTTCGAACTCGCTTACTTTACTATCAAATTGATCTATCTCACTTCTTACTTTGCTAAAGTCCTGCTTAACATTACCGATCACTCCCCTTTTATTTATTTATTTATTTTTTATACGAGATGGCCATGGAATTGAGTTACAAATTCTAAATGCATTTTCCTAACTTCTTGTATATTGGCTTGTACTTTCTTACAAAATTCGGTCTAAAAGGCCTCAGTTTTTTCTCAATTTTTTTTATTATACTCTTGCGATAATTTAATTTCTTTTTCTAGCCTCTCATTACTCTCTTTTTGTGATAATTATTTTTTTTCTAATCCTTTTTGACATGATTATATGTTTTTCTGTAGCATCTCGCTAGCTTTCTTCTGTGATAATTGATTCTGCTCAAATTTGCTATTCTTCCTTTAACCCCTGTTGAGATAAATCCATTTTTTTCTAACCCTTGATGAGACTGCTCTATTATTACATTAACACTCTGTATGAGCTGGGTCATTGTCCGTAATATTTCATCTTCTATATATTTTGAAATAATTGTTTCTTTTGTAATTCTAGAATCCTAACACTATAGTTTCCATACTGTCCGACTGTGATTCTCTTAATATCATTGATTCTGTATCTATCCCACTACTAATTTCATTGCATACTGTCATATTCGTGGTACTCCTTAACAACATAAAGAGAGATCTTCAATTTTGCCTAACTTCAATGAAATGTTTAGATACAATTTTGGTTTTTCTGTACCTGCTAGTTTTTGTTACCTTGTTCTTACTGTGACAGTTGCTCAGTGACTCCTATCGTGTCCCGATGTCCTAGGTACATCCTCTTGCGCAAATGATGTTCTGCGAAATGCTGGTGCCTGCTGCGAATGGAGAAGGTAAACTTTACGCTTACTGGTGTTCTGCTTGAAGCATCGTCTGACTACGAGGGTAGATCCATAAGTTTTCTGCCTAACCATTTTCTAGATATGATAATAAAAATCTAAATTCCTCTTTTCAAAGTAGTTACCATTTATTGTAATACACTTCAAATTTCTCGTCTCAATGTAGTTACCCTTTATTGTAATACACTTCTCACATCTTTGAATTAACATTTCAGTCGCCCCCAAAAATACTCAGAAGTTTTGTCTGCAAAATGGGCATCATTAGAGTCCATCATTTCTTCGTCACACTTCAATTTCCTTCCTTGAAAGTCCTTGACTTTTGAGAAGAGGAAATACTGGCAGGGAGCTAAATCTGGGCGGTAAGGTGAATGGTCCATCTTTTGAAGCCACATTTCTTTGCAGCTTCCTTTGCAACAAGAGTTGTGTGCACAGGCGCACTGTCATCGAGAAGGCACACACCGCTATTCAGCTTTCCTTATCTTTTCTCTTTGATGGAAGCAAGTAGTCTGTGCAGTAGGCCAGCATAGTACTCTCCATTTACTGTAGTGTTGCTCTCCTTGAAATCAATGAACCATATTCCTTCACCTTACATGGTGAAGATGACATAGCACTGGTAATTTTTTGGAAATTTCCGACCACTGTATCACACATGATGAACAATAGGCTGAGGAAAATTTACTACTGGTGCAAGCAGAAAGGTTTATCCATAAATGGTAGCAAAACAGTTTTCATTCCATTTACAAACAGGAGGAATCTCAAAGGCTTAGGTACTCTTAAGCTTAGCAGCTCAAATCTGGAATGCTTTGAGTCTGTCAAATATCTAGGTCTTGAACTGGACAAGAAACTGACCTGAAACAATCATATTAATAACATTCTCCGCACAACCAGATAGTCGCTCATAGCCACCAGATTCACTATTGGATCTGCCTTGGTCCTTTAACCCCATATTATTCATTGACTTTATATCGCTATAGTTAGATACCAGATATCTTATGGCGCCATTGTCTGGTGGCAGACAACCTTAAAAACTACTATAGCAGATAAGTTTACTAACTTACAGAGCTTAGCATGTCTTTGTGCTACAGGGGCCTTCAGAAGCATGCCAACCTTCGCATTGGAGACTGTTAGACTCCCTGTAATGTTCATTTACTTACAAGCGGAGAGTCACAGCTTGATACATACGGGAAATTGGATAAGTAGCTTTGTAGTAACCGGACATGCTTCCATCCTAAATTTCCTGGACATTTCACAACTCAGAATGAGGTCAGACCTAATGAATACTCAGTGCTGAACTTTGTCTCCTTTTATGGTTACTCTCGGATCTAGAGAAAACTGGATGGAAGGAATGAATCATGCCAAAACAAGAAGGTAATCAACTTAGTGGTACACTGTTGGATCCGGTAAATGGCTGCAGGAATATGCGGTCGATCTCCAAGGACTATTTCAGTATAACTAATGAAGCCATTTTGCACCCCCATATGGGCCTGAGCTTTACCGCGACGATCACTTCCATCTCCATCACATGAATTGGTATATTGGAGTATTGCAGGGGGCATGTGATCAACACACCCCATCCTGCTGATCGCTATATCGCGGGTTACTAGATCGGAAATCGCCACCTCTCCATCCCGATTGTCCTCACGGTGCTGGGTGGACCGCGATCCAAACCACCCTATCTTAGAAAAATTCCTAAATAGGTACCGGGAATCGATCCAGGCCGTCCCGGGCATCAGTGAGCAACGCTAACCACTAGACCAAAGATGTGGTTATTTCAGTATAAACCTTGGTAAATATTCTATAGTTTTTCAGGCGAAGTTTGTGCTATCTTAAAATGCGCCTATAGAAGACTGGAGAAGGGCTATCGGAGGAAAAGAATTCTCATCCTCTCAGATATTCAAAGTTCACTAAAAGCACTTTCCCCTTACCAGGTAAAATCTAAACTGGTAGGTATGGGAATGTCAAAATGCCCTGTTTTCCCTGGCATCCTGCAACAGGCTGGAACTGCAGTGGGTGCTGGGGCATAAGGGCATTTATGGAAATGAAATGGCAGTACAAATGGTAAAAACGGGTGCTAAAAGACACACTTTTGGTCGGAATCAGTGCTCATCCTGCTAAGGCCGCAGTCAAAACATGGATTGTGGATAAGCACCAACTAAAATGGCTAGCAAGCATCTCTCCTCATCTCATCTCCAATTGGATAGAAGGGGAATGAGGGAAGCGATTGCATTAATTACTGAACATGGTCAGTTCAGGAAAAACTAAAAAGTTGATCTCTATAAAGATGAACCCACTTGCAGAATGTGCAAACAGGACGAGGAATCTGCCTCCCACATCCTATTTAAGTGTTCAATCCTGAAAAGAGACCAGCTGAGATTTGGGAAAAGATGCCACATTGGAACCAAAATACTGCCAGTACCAGTACCAGTAACAGTAACAGATTTTGGTAAACTATGGGGTAGCACAATTAAACTTAAGGATGACTTGCTGAAGAATACCAAAAACTCCATCGTATACCCCGATATCCCTCCATCGATCCACATCCAGCTATCAATTAAAATGACCCTCCTTAGAGATGCCAATTTGGAACGTTAATTAAAATTTAAGGGAATTATTTTGGTTATTAAATAGGGAGATTTTATCACGATACTTGAAAAGAATTGTCGACGGAGCGGACCGATGTTAGATGGGCTAGCTCTCTTGCAGTTTCTCCACTGGCAGATCTTGCCTGTAAGTGCCGCGGCTTAAGTCATAGAACTCACCACTCCCGGTTCCATTCGGTCGTGTTGTTTCTCTCAGGGTCGTCTTAGTAGCTTTCGTCGATGTATGTCGAAGGGGCGGAAAGGAACGAGTATCTGGGATGATTGAGTATACCTTACGTAAATTACTCTACACAATAGATTTATTAGAACGATATCTTATGTTTCTTGCCTCTCCGTGAGCCTCTAGCACAGGGATTAATTAAGATTTCAGTAAGCTTGGAGTTGCCTGACAAGCTGATCCTTTAATTGACAATTGTTCGTGACAGAAATTGGTGCTTCTGTATACGCATAGGAGAATTCACTCTGCATTATTCATTCGCGATAGTCTTGTATGTAGGTGCAGTGATTTCCGGTCAGTCTGAACACTTCTGATAATGTTTCTATAAATGAAAGAATATACTCTTAACTCTTTCTATCACTGGGCGAGGTTTCCAGTTGTCACAAAATGTAATAACGGTGTAACTTTAATAACTTACCACTTTGCCACTGCGTCGCCTTGCTGCGAGACTTTTAAGCACCAACTTCTCGTCGTAATCTAAAACTTAAGTCTTTCACGCCGAAATCTAAAGTCCAACTAGTAAAGTGAAATCTAATATACAACGATGACCAAAGTGCCCCAGAAATTGATGCTCTCTACTAAGTTTAAGCGTCACATGTTTAGACACCACAATGCTATTTCATTTTTAAACGCTATAAGCTTTCTCTCAAATATAACCATCTCATTGGCTAGAAAATATCTGGCATAGAAGCTTCGGGAAAAATTAGTTTGAAACTCGTCTTCTGACTGGCCATCAACCTCCCTAAACGTTACTTCGTGTTCGTCTTTTAAAACCGCCTTGACACATACAAGCTATTATCTGAAGGATTCCACTTTTTGAAATGTCACCCCTCAAAAAGAAGGGATGCTTCAACTTTCTCGTTCACCCAGTGAGAGAGATTTGTTCCAAAGAATTTTAAACATTGTACAATGGAAAGTTCCATCATACTTATAAAGGGTAAACTTGCGATTGGCTCCAGCTTGGCGAAGGAGTATAACCATCTAAACATATATAACAGATAACTTTAATCATGTTGAAGTCTTTCATTAAGCGTATCAACTTTCCTCAGATATGCATATACTTGTTCCATAATACCATTACTATCAGAGGGTCATGAAGCTGTTTATAAAGAAGGGAACACACATTAATGATCAAGTTAATTACAATACTTTTTTTTCCAATTACCTTGCTATTCCTACGGGGGTCGAAGCTGGGTATTCCACTTCAACACCCTTAATATTCCGTAATCATTTCGTTTCAGTGGCGGAGTAGGAGTTTGCAAAGTAATTCTTGATTCATGAAAAGAGAATAAAACCTCACAACTAAAACTTTTATTTACGGAATTTTTATATTATTTCCATCCAGTTCATGTTTTTTGAGGATGGAATGATTGGCTTTTATTTCTTATGGGGTTGTTGTAAAACAGCTGTGTATGCTAAACATTTGACTATAAAAGAAGAACTAAAAAATCGCATTAAAAACATTCGGTTTCAGAGGAAAGGTATAAAATAGTTTTCGATAATATGCCCAAAAGAATTGAAGCCTGCATTGAAAAGATTGGAATCTATTTTCAACAATTTGTTTCAAAATGCACAGTATGTATTTCAATTTACATGCAACTCTATATTGAATACTATATGCTTTTTTGATTTGATTTATATATGGAAGCTCCTACAATATCTCAGAATCTCCTTACTTGTAGTACTGTCTACTGTATTTTGATTAAGTAAAAACCTGGCAGAATGATTAAAATCTAATATTTGTTTGCTTCCGTTCTATATATCCCGTCTGACGAAACATTGCAGTTTCCATGCAAGGGCTCTCGTGTGTTGTTACTGCGCTCCGCGTATTTTTTGTTTATACTATATATTATTTACATGCAATTACATACAACACAAAAACAATGTTAATGATTTTACATTATATTGTTCTGCTTTTCTTCTCTTACTGTGTTTTACATATCCATCATAACTTTGTCCATTTTTTTATCTGTAAAATTTCTTGAAATATAACAAAACATGTACATTTCATGTACAGTATCTATTGAATTGCCTTCTTCTACTACCGTCCCTGTCATTTCATCTTCATCACTACTGAATACTATGTTTATTACGGTCCTGTCAACTTTCTCTTCCATTAACGCATCAATACGCCAATAATCTTCCTTGGTAAGTTTGAGGTGGTCTATTGGTAGCTATACTTGTCTCATGAACCCAAAATCGCGGTTTCAATCCCGGCCAGGTTTTATAAAAGTTTTCGGCTGTAAAAATCCTAAGTATGGCGAGGTGTTAAAGAGTATCCGTAAATAAATAAATCAATCTCGATATGTTTGACAGATTGGCAGCATTTTAACCAGTCGTCTTTGCTGATTTTAGCTTATTGCTTGTACGGACATTCGTTTCAAAACTGGCAGGGAAATGGAACCAACATTTTAGATGGAATTATTTTGTTTCACTAATTGGCAAAATAGTTTAATTGGATTTAGGTCGCAGTGATAGAGTGGTTGTTGTATTAAAATCCTATCCACTGTGTATACAATTTTTTTTTTTAATTCTTATATATAGGCATATCTGAGTCTGCAGTGGGATTTTGATTTTTTTTTAAACTTAAGATTATGTCAACTTTTCTAGAGGTCATAGTTGGTACTTAATTTTCTTATACTGTTTGTTACGATGCGTTATCTAAAATGACGATGCACGCAGATGGTAGATTAACGTTCCTTTAACTAATGATTATAATTTTCGCCATCCATTTCATCATGATAATCTGTAGAATTGTGATGGGTCAATATATCAACTTGATCTCTTCAATTATGCTTTTATTCGCGATTTCAAGGCTGTTTACGGCTTTGCTATTTAAAGGGCTTGAAATCGCAAATAGAGGCACTGTTTTATTTAAAAAAAAAACTAGAATGCTTAATAAATATGCAGATTTACTAAGGAAACAGCATAACATTACTTAAGTATCGGCGAAATTCTACAAATAAAAAAAGTAGAATTAAAACAGCGTAAAGCAGTTAAATTAAGCAAAAATAACAATAATGACCGAAGAGAGAACCTAAAAACGTTTTTAATGAGCACATTTCACTATTGACTTATAAAAGGGCTAAAAGTAACAAAGGCACAAATTCTTATGAAAAGTGTGAAAAATTCTATAAGAACTAAGTATATAGGAGATTTACTAAGGACCCAGCGTACAATGACCCTCCCTCAAAAGAAAATATAACTAAAACTACTTAAAAAAATAGGCAAATACAAATAGAATTTTTTATAAACACCGTAAAAATATTAGATAAAGCAAAAATAAGAATAACGAAGTAAGGGCATCAAACGCTTTAAGCAAGCAAAGTAACATTTTACTAGTTAACACGTAAAAAGTTGAATATGCAAAAGCCTTAAATGAGGAAAATAGCACATTACTAGTGAATCAATAAAAGGGCTTGAAATCACAAATAAAGGCGCTATTTTAAGAAAACTGTGAAAAACGCTATAACAACTAAATAGGCTGATTTACTAAGGAAATATCGTAAAGTTACTTAAATATCAGCGAAATTAAAAAAAAAATGATTGTTATTAAGGCAGCATAAAAGCGAATAAATTAAGCAAAATAATAATTACAACCGAGGAAAGAGCCTAAAACTTTAAATGAGTAAAATAAGCACTTTTTACTAATGCACGCTTAAAAGGCTAGAAATAGTAAATGCAGAAATTCGTGTAAGTAGTGTTAAAACAATAAGAACTGAAAAAAACAAAAAATACAAGCAGATTTATTAAGGAAACAGCGTAGATTAATCAAAAAGAAAAAGGAAAGATTATATAAGTAATTTTTTTAAAACAGCCAAAATGGGCAAAAAGAAGAATTAATTTATTAAAACAGTAAAAGTAAGCACAATTACCAAGAGGAGCCTAAAAGCGCCTTAAATGAGCAAAATAAGCACATTTTACTGCTAACCCCGCAAAATGGCTGATAATAGCAAATAAAGCCATACTTTTGATTAAATGTAAAAATACACACATACATACACACACACACACACACACACACACACATATATATATATATATATATATATATATATATATATATATTTATTCACGAGGCTTGTCCGGAAAGTAAGGACCGGCTTGGGAAAAAGGCATAAAATATTTAAACATTTATTTGTACATGAAAGAGCATTCCTTAACCTATAGTTCCACATAGTTACCACCATTGTTCAGGAATTTGTCATAGCGGGAAATCAACTTTTGTATGCCCTCAACAAAGGAAGATGACGCCAGTGCAGAGAGCCACTGAGGAACACCGTATTTTCGTCGTTATCGCTGTCAAAGCTCCTTCCCCCGAGCTCACGCTTCGTGTTAAAGAACAAGTGGTAGTCAAAAAGGCGCGAGATCGGGGCTGTATGGCGGGTGATTGAACTGCTCCCAACCTAATTGTTGAATATTGTTTTGTGTGACACCAGCAGAATGGGGACGTACGTTGTCATGAAGCAACACAATATCTTGACTGAGCATTCAACTCCTGTTATTTTGAATTGCGCGCCGAAGATTTCTCAATGTTTCACAGTATCGTACCGCATTGATGGTTGCATCTCTGGGAAGGAATTGAACAAGCAGAATGCCCCGTCTGTCGCAGAACACAGTGCACACGATTTTTCGTGCTGACAGCGTTGTTTTGAATTTTTTTCATTTAGGGGATCCTGTGCCCCTTGACTCCATCGACTGTTTTGGTTCTGAAGTAACATGACCAACCCAAGTTTCATCACCGGTCACTATCCTACTGAAGAATTCATCTCCATGTATCGGATAAGAAATATCAAAGCACTGTCAAGTCGCTTCGTTTTGTGCACATCCTTAAGCATCTTCGGAACCCAACCCGAACACAGTTTGCAATAATTTAAGCGCTTTGTAGCAATCCCATGCACAACAGTTTTTTAAATTTGTGGAAACACATTACAAACAATTGTGAACCGTCTGTTTTCACGAATTGCCTCATTCATTGTTTAATCAAACCATCAGTGACAACAGAATGCCGCCCTCTTCGTGCTGCGTGCAACATTGAATCGTCTATCATTGAATTGCTTAACCCACTTTCTCACCATTCGACCTGTCATAAAATTTCACCGTAAATCTCTACAAGTTGACGATAAATTTCAGCTGGCTTAACATTTCTTGCGTTCAAACACGATATTACGGAACGCACTTCACAGTCGGCGGGACCAGAAATTGCCTTAAACATTTCGAACAATCTCTAACAACTGTAAACACAACACAACCTGACTGTAATGGCGTCAGTTCACAGACAATGGACCAGAGAGACAAGTGCGCATGCGTGGAAATGCGACACTACCGTAGCGGTGGCGGTAGAATGAAATGTCACTTACTTTCCGGACACGCCTCATACTAAGGAAACAGCGTAAAACTACTTTAAAATCAGCGAATTACGAAAAAATAAATAAATTGCTTAAAAGCAAGTGTATAACAGCACTTAAATTAAGTAAAAATAACATTAATTGCTAAAGCTAGAACCTAAAAACGCCTTAAATGAGCAAAAGAAGTACATTTTACAGGTAAACCGGTAAAAAGGCTGGAAAGTCTTTTAAAAATAAGGACAATATTTAATGTAAAGTGTAAAACGCTATAACTATTAAACAGGTAGATATAGTAAATAAACATTGCAAAATCACCAAAAAAAAAAAAAAAAAAAAGGCTATTATGTGTTTGTGTAAAAATACTTTATGAGCTAAAGTATGCAAAAAGAAGGTAGAATTTCTGTAAAACAGCGCAAAAATGGTTAAATTGAGCAAAAATAAGAATAATTACCCAGGATAGAGTCTAAAGTTAGCCGAATAAGCACATTTTACTCATAAACCTATAAAATGGCTGAAAATGACAATTAAGACACAGTTTGTTATAAAAAGTGTTAAAAACGCTATAACAATTAAATAAATACGCAGATTTACTAAGAACACATCTTAAAATGACAAAAAAAAGTGAATTATATTTACTTAAAAATCAGCTAAAGTATAAAAAGTAAAAAGAAGACACAGAATTTAAAAAAGAGCGTAAAAATGTTAAAGTAGGCAATAATGAGAAGAGTAACAAGGAAAGCCTAAAATGAGCAAAATAAGAATAACCCGTTGAAAAAAGCTGGAAAGGCATAAAAGCACAAATTCTAATGAAAAGGGTCAAGAACGCTAAAATAGATAAGTAAACAAGCACATTTACTAAGAAAACAGCATAAAATAACAAAAAAATTACAAGTAAAGTTACATAAAACCAGTTAAAAAAAAAAAGAGCGACGAATTTCTTAAAATCAGCCTGAAATAACTTAATTGAGCAGTAATAAGGATTATTGACGAGGAAAGAGCAATGAACGCCCCAAACAAGCAAAATAAGCACATTTTACCAATAAACCATTGAAAGTACTGGAAATGGCAAATAAAGGCACAATTTGTAAGCAGATGTGTGTTAAACCATATAAGATAAACAAATTTTTCAGATATACTAAACAAATATCTTAAAATCAGAAAAAAAGACAAATATAGGTAAAATAACTTAAAAACCACCTTAAATGCACACACGCTTAAAAAATAAAGAAAAAGATAAGTAGAATTTTTTAGGACATCGGTTAAAATTAACAAAAATAATTGTAATTACAAATCGCCAGAAATACTTTAAATGAGCAAACTAAACACATTTTATTAGTAAAAGAGCTGGAAATGGCAAATAAAGGCACAATTTCTTGTGAAAAGTGAATATATATATATATATATATTCATCTAAACAGTACGCATATTTACTAAGGAAACATCGCAAACCCAAAATCTCTAGGGAAGGTTATTTTACAATCAGCTAAAATTAAATAAAAAAAAATCGAAATTTTTATACAACCACCAGAAAAAAGCATTAAATGTAGCAAATAAAAGACTTTAACAAAGAAATAGAAAATAAAAACCCCATAATTAAGCAAAATTAGCACATTTCCTAATTAGTAAATCCGTAAAAGGGTTGGAAATTGCAAATAATGGCACAATATCTTACGAAAAGTATGAAAAACACTACAATAAATTATTAAATAGGACGATTTACAAAGAAGGAGCGTAAAATTGCTTAAAATCGGCGAAAGTGGAAAAAAAAAGAATGTAAAATAGGTTAAAATGAGAATAAAAGCAGTTAAATTAAGCTAATTGATTAACTGAAGAAGCACGAAAGAACCTAAAAACGCCTTAAATGATTAAAGTAATTGCATTTTGCGTATAAACCCGTAATAGTTCCGAAAATGGCAAATAAAGAGAGATTTATTTTTTATTTATTTATTTATTTATTTATTTTAATAGTGTTTGACGAACGTTTTAGCTACTGACCAATCACAGCCGGAGAATTTCTTAGGAACGTGTGAAAAACGCTAAAATAACTAAAAAAAAATACATATTTACAAAGGAAACAATGAAAAATACCAAAAAATATATAAATAAAATTACTTATAAATCCGTAAAAGGGTTAGAAATAGCAATTAAAGACACAATTTCTAATTAAAAGTTTGAAAATCGCCATAATAAATAAATAGGTATATTTACTAAGGAAACTGACAAAAAGGGGAAATGATTAGTAATATTACTTAAAAACTAGCTAAAATAACCAAAAAAAGAAAGTAAAATTTCGTAAGACCTGTGCAAAAGAGTTAAATTAAGCAAAATGAAAATAACTACCGAGAAAAATCAAACAGCGGATTAAATGAGGGGGGAAAAAAAGGGTACATTTTACCAGTAAACCCGTAAAAAAGCTAGAAATGCCAAATAGAAACACTTTATCATGAAATTTGTAAAAAGAGAACAAAAAAGTAATCATTGAAGAAATAGGTAAAGATTCTAAATAAATATCGTAAAATAATTTTAAAAAGGCCAATTATAAAATAAATTACTTAAAAATCAGACAAAATATACAATATATAGTAAATTTTCTTGAAAATAAAAAGCGTACACATATTCAATTAAGCACAAATAAGAATAATTACAGAGAAAAAATGTCTTAAATGAACTAAATAAGCACATTTTACTAGTAAACCCGAAAAAGGATTGGAATAAAAAATAAAAGATCAATTTCCTGTGAAAAAGTGTGTTAAACGTTATATTAGCTAAATAAATACGCAAATTTACTAAGGAAATATCGTAAAATGACAAATACATATCTATAAGGATGGCTAGCTAACAACTAGGTGAAATGCAAATATATATAATAAATAAAGGAAATTTTAGAATTGGCTAAAAACAGCGTATGTATATATATATATATATATATATATATATATATATATATATATTTACAGATTTACTAAGAAACCAGCGTACAGTGATTTTAAAAATCGGGGAAATACGAAAAAAAAAAAAAAATAGAATTGCTTAAATACAGCATACCAGCAGTTAAATTAGGCAAAACTAAGAATTGTTTCGTAAGAAATACCCCAAAAACGCCGTAAATAAGCAAAATAAGCTCATTTAACAGGTTAATCTGTAAAAGGACTGGAAATGGTTAAAAGAAAGACCACAGTTTTTAATGAAAGGTGTGGAAAAATCTAGAATAAGTCATTATTTACTAGCGAAACTTTGTGAAATGATAAAAATGGCAAATATAAGTTAAAATACATAACAAGGAACTAAAATAGTAAAATAGAAGGTGAACTTTGTTATAAACAGTGTAAATACTTAAATTAAGTGAAAATAATAATTACCGAAGAAAGTACCTAAAACCGCCCAAAATTAGCAAAATAAGAACATTTTACTAGTAAACCCGTAAAATGGCTTGAAATGGCAAAGAAATGCATAATTTTTTATTAAAAGTCTGGAATATGCTATAACAACTGAATAATAAAGCATGTTTACTGAGAAAAATTCGTAAAATGACAAAAAATATTATGTAAGTACATTACTTAAAAATCAGCTAAAGTAAGCCCAAAATAGATAGATAGACAATTTCTTTAAAAGAATTTAATATGTGAATTTAAAGAATTTTGACAATAATTATCGAGGAAAAAAGGTAAAAACGCAGCAAATGAGCAAAACAATCAGGTAAAACCGTTAAAAAAAATGGAAAAGATAAAATAAGGCACAATTTCTTAAAAAAGGGTGAAAAGCACCATAACAGCTAAATAAATAAGCAAATTTACTTAGAAAACAGCATAAAATAAGACAATACAAAGTAAAAAGAATAAGTGAGGTATTTACAAACCAGATGTAATGCACAAAAATTGATTGTATTTCTTAAAAAAATAAAATGCATAAAAATAGTTAAATTAAGAAAGAATAGGAAAAACCAACGAAGAAAGAACATAAAAATCACCATAAACAAGAAAAATTAGTATATTTTAGTAGTAAACTTGTAACAGGACTGGAAATTGCATTTAGGGGTATAATTTCTTATCAAAAGTGTGAAAAACGGTATATTTGCTAAATAAATGTGCAGATTTACTCAGCAAACATCGTAAAATGACAAAAAGCCAAATATAAGTAAAATTAGGTACATAAATATCAGTTAAATTAGGGGAACATAATAGAATTTCCAAATAAAAAAGCGTAACATTGTTAAAATTAAGCAAACAAGAATATTTATCTAGTAAATAGCCGAAAAAGGCCTTAATTAAGCAAAATAAGCGCGTTTTACTATAAATACCAAAAAAGTGCTGCAAATGGCAAACAAATACATAGTTACTTCTGAAGAGCTGAAATACCTGCAATAAGCAAATAAATAATCTGATTTGCAAAGAAAACCGTGTAAAATGACTAAAAAGCAAACTATAAGTCAGGTTATTTAAAACGGGGCAATATGCACAAAATATATACAATTAAAGAAAAGCAGCATAAAAGCAATTTAATTAAGCAAAAATAAAAGCAATTAACGAGAAAATGGAATACAAACGCCTTAAAGAAGCCAAATAATCACTGTTTACTAGTAAACCCCGTAAAAGGGCTGAAAACTGCAAAACAATGGCACAATTTGTTATAAAAAGTATTACTAGCACTATAATAACTAAGAAATTAAATTTACAAAGAAACAGCATACAATTACTTAAAAATATCGTAATAAGAAACTAAAAGTTTAATTGCTTAAAAAGCCTACAAGTGGTTAAATTAAGGAAGGAACAATTGAAGGGGGAAACAATCTAAAAACGCCTTAAATGAGCAAAATAAGCACATTTTTCTAGCAAACCCGTGAAAAGACTTGAAATGGCAAATAAAACCACACTTTCTTAATAAAAGTGGGAAAATCTCTATAACAGCTAAGTAAATAAGTTAATTCGCTAAGAAAACAGCATAAGATTACAAAAATGAAGGAACTATAAGTAAGGTTATTTAAAAAACCAAGTAAAATGCACAAAGAAGATAGCATTTCTTAAAATCAGCATAAAAATAGTTAAATTAAGCAGATATAAAAATAATTAACGAGGAAAGACAATAAAAACATTTTAAACAAGCAAAATTTGCACTTTTCACAAGTAAACCCGTAAAAGGGTTTGGAAATGAAGAATTAGGCACAAATTCTTATGAATAGTTGGAAAAATGCTACATTAATCAAAGAATTCCCAGATTTACAAAGAAACAGCATAAAATACTTAAAAATCAGTGAAATACGAAAAAGTGTAGAAGTTCTTAAAAACAGCGTCCTATTATGTGTCTCATAGTATTAATATCTGTTTTCATTATTTTCTCTTGTTTCTGCTCCATACATAATTACAGGTCTAATCACCGTTTTATGAGTTTTATATTGTTTTCTAGCCTATGGTATTCACTATTATATAGTTTATTACAAAATTTGTATCTCGTGTTGTTTTTAATTGTGTACTTACATATAATATTATGGATGAAGAATAAAGTGATTAATTTTTAGATCGTGTTGGCTGCAGAATTCTACATTATCATCATCGAATCGTTGCTGTATTCCCGGATTTTATTATTTCATATTAGTACATTTAAATCACCCATCAGCATTATATAGCCACATTTGCGGGTTTTATATCTAATTTGAGATATCTTCACAAAATTTCTTTCATTCAATATTTGACTTTCTAATGTCTGGTCCTTATGCAGTTAAAATATATAATATTTTATCAACTAATTTTAATGTCACTAATTTTATCCTTTCATTTACATAATTGATCCCATCTATATTTATATACAAAGCATCCCCACACTCGCTTTAGCCCTTTATTCTATAACTTTCCCACTGTAAACCAAAATATGATTTCCCACTTGCCTGGCTCAATTTCCTCTGCAACATATGTGAGTTTTCTTCACATCTAGTTACACCATAGTTAATCGTTTTTTATATTCCATACAAACCCATGTAGCTTTTCTCATAACATTGTTTTTCCTTGTTCTTTTTATTGTTTCTTTGCTTGTCCGACTTCCACAAATCCATTTCCAAATTACTTTTTTGCGTGGGTCTCTTATCTATTAAATGCCATGCCTTCGGTGGCTTCGTAGGTTGACCTTAAACGGCAGAGCGGAACTGATAGAATAGAGAGCGAAATAAAAATTCATTTGTGAGTAAAATTTAAGAAAAATGTATGGGAAACTGAATTTTATTTCTACAAAAGTTTTACCGGAGGTCTGAATTTTCGGATACTTAATTCATTAACTACGTGTCAGCAACCATATTTTTCCTCACAAAAGTGTTCCTATCTGCGTGACCTAATCGTTCCTGAAAATTTGTCTATGAGGTTCTGTTACACTCTTTATTATAAAAACATGTATTTTTGGATTTTAAAACTAAGTGATATGAAAAAAAATGGAAACTGCACAAATGGTATTTTAAGAATATTATACAACCAATTTAGAACATGAATGAAAACTTACGCTTGAACAAAATGAGCAGGGAGTACAAAATTACAAATAAGGAGGAAAATGCAAAATTTTCAGATATAACAAAAGAAATAGTTAACCGCATATAGCTTACTTATAAATATTAGACTTCCAAAATTAGTCTGCGCTTACACCATTCTCAGTGAAGATGAAATTCAGGACTATGGGTGGAAAGTCCAGCAGGTGGACAGAATTGTGACTTAAGGGATTTCAAGGATTTGATTATATTATTGTTGTAGTGTATTGTTGCCACTGTCGAAACTTTTTCCTATAAAAATGTAAAGCATATGTTCTCCTCTACATTATGCGAATCAATTCCAAACATTAACAACATGTCTATCACACCATTGTTTTCTAGGAAGATCATTCCACGATTACACATTTAAGTAATTCTTAATGAAGGAACGCTATTTATGTCATGACTGCACAAAATTATCCGTTGCCGTTCAAGTGTGCATAAGTGCCCCCATCAGAATAGGCAACACTTTCATCTGCGCAGTAAGTGAGCACCTGGTAACCAAGCAGGAAATATTCATGGAGAAAGCTGTGTAGAGAATGATCAATAAAAGTATAAGGTTGATGCATAGTGACAACACATGAAGAAACACTGGTTTCTTTATTAGTGGTTTATTTTATTGTATTTCCTATAATAGTGTTCCTCACGACTTGGGTTCCTATCTTATTCCAGTTATTTTATTTGCTTTTAAACTGTTAGCTTTCTTTGGCACGAGGTGTTACTAATGGAAGTTAGACTCCATATTTCAAAGCGTTTTCGAACCTAAGACAAGAAATAGTAGTCGAGTTGTAGGCATTAATGTGTGGATTAAAATTTGTTGTAGTCTAAGATTGCTCTTTGTGGGTAACATTGGAGGCATGTGCTTATTGCAGATTTGGCCATGAATATTTGCACATAGTCTGGAATCCCTGACCTCATCATGTACCCTTATATTTGGCATATTTTATATCTTTTCTGTAAGAATGTTATATTATATTAGTAATATATGCCCTTTATATTCCAATTTAGTCAAATTCATTAGTATATTTCTTTTATAAATTTAAAATAGTTTCTTACATAGTTTTGTATAAAAATTAACATAAAATGACAAACATAAATGTTTATATTTACAGTACTTTATAAAAAGAAAATGTAAATTATTTTCGATAATGTTATATAATTAAAATAATGAAATTAAAGAACTGGTATATAAGATTTCACACAGTCAAAACACCATTTTGATTACAAATAGGACCATTATTGATTGACTGAAGCATTATTGCACCTTCAATTCTAAAGTGTTGTGACCTAAAATTCACAAACTTCATTTGCAGATTTGGTGTATTTTTCTCTGCATAAAACTGCAGTATTTCACAGTTCATTATTTTAATACATATTATACCAATATACGGCTTTATAGAATGTTTTTGGATGGAAATATTATTTGTGCTGAACTATTGCTTTTTGTACAATACTAATATATTAGAGTTGTACAACATTTTAAGTTATAAAATATGCACTAGAAACATGTCAGTTTATAATATGTTTTTAATAAAGAATTTGTACAATCTGAACACACTGTTGTGCCCCTGAATTGTCTACATTAGCAATGTAGCACACCATAGCGAATAAGAATCAACACAACATAATTTATAACAATTTGTTGCACAAGAAAATAAATTCTCTTAGATGGAAGAGAACAATCGCTTTGGGGTTTCCTTATTGGGAGCTAAGAACCGTGAATATGTCAGTGAAATATGCGTCTTGCAAAGATAAATATAGATATGTAATTCTTTGACTTTAAAGTATTTTTCAGATTATAATTTTTTTTCTGAATTTTGATTATTTACTTCACTTTTTTAACATTATTTCTTTTGTTATTTTAAATACGTGAACGAGAACGTAGTCTCATAATATTAGGCGACGCTTATTATAAACAAGCTGAGAATAAAGAGAATACTATCAACAATGAACGTTTCTTGCAGAACTAAAACATAGTGTATTTTATACTTTTAAAACCCAATTTAAATTGCGTATATCTGGTAATTCATAAACTACACGGGTCAACTTTATTTTTTCACAAGACAATTAAATATAAACTATAGTGCAGTCTCTGAATTCTGTGTATGTGATTGGAATTTTTCCATCAGACATTGTCTTTTGTGACACTCATTTGCATTTTTTCAAATATTAGTGTTCTTTATTGCTTTTAAATGGATGAATTAATTTTAGTTTTAATGTTAATTGGAAAAGTACTTAAAGAAATTGGTTTACTCTATAGTGGAGGCCAGAATGCCAAGACTGCGCAAGCTTATTCAGGTTCTGGCATGTATAAATGTTGCATTGTTATGCAAGCAGAGAGCTAATATTGAATTTTAGTGCGTCTGTTAGCACAAGCGTTGTTTATATTTTTACATGTGGTGTTTTGTTGATTATTATGTTTTATAAATTATTACTATTTATTTTTAGAGAAGGTGAATATCGCAAAAAGTTTTTAAATTATCTGGGCAAGTTTTGCTATGCGCGCGTTGAACTAACCTCCAGATCTCATAGGGGACATTTCTCGATATTTGTAATAACGTGTTCTGATCTCTATTTTGGGAGATTTTGATCAAATTGGGAAAATATATGCTGTATATAATTATTACTGGATAGAAAATAGGTATAAAAATTATATTATTTTAAATTCCTATTATTTGTAGGGAACAAAGAATCATTCAATTGATTGCTGTTTCTGTTTAGAAAAATGGCATGACAGATGCCGTTAAATATCCAGTTTTTCATCTGCAATGATGCCTGTATAACATAGCGAAGAGTAAGTACTCTGTACGCAAGTGTCCAGATTTCGTTACCTTTCTGAGCCTAAATCAGATTGAAAAAGGAGATAACAGTATTATTATTATTATTATTATTATTATTGGCCTCTTTTTTCAGGCTTCATTTTCTTTTATATGCCGTAAATCTGCGACAGGGGACCAATGGCTCCCCTTGCGAAGCAAGCCAAACTTAGAATGTTTACGTTCAAAATAATTCATCGATCCGGGCCCGATTTGAACCCGCAATCTTGGTTCAAGGAGGCAAGTATGACTACAGACAAGATAAGTGATTCTATATTAGAAGAAAGATGTTCATCACTTATTAACTCAGGAAGATCTTAATAATATCATTTGGAATTTAAACATGTCTAAAGATTAATAATAACTGAAATTCCGAGCTCAAAGAATGGAATCTACTCAATAAAAGTGCAAGAAGACCCATTTACCGCAGAAGCCATAGATAGTTCATAGATTACTTCTGTGAAGTAAGGTGCAGTTTTTCTAGTTTGAGTTCATACAAAGCTATGGGATGTAACTATGACTAGAAAATCCTGGGTCCGACAGCGATGAACATAATGAGCATTTTCATCACAATTTTTTTTACGATGAAAACAATGTAGCTAGGCAAATGGAGTCAAAGTACGCTGGACAATGTTGCTTGATCATAAAATGAGATATCCCTCCCCCCCCAAAAAAACAAATAAAAATTACAAAATTTGTCATATTTAACTTTTTAGGGAAATCAAGGATGTGAATATAATTCAAGGTTACGTAATTGCTCATTTTATAAAACTTTAAACGTGTGAAAAAAGATCTGATGGAAAATATCTGAATGTTTGAATTCAGCATATTGAAAAATGCATTTAAATTCATTTTATTTTATTCACATTGGAAAAGTATATTTTGTTTTATTTGTTTATTTTGTAGACCAGTACCATTAATTCAAAAATTTGGCATGGCCAGACCTACGGTTAACCGCATCCAGTAATTTTTTATAATTTTCCTACTATACCCTAGTTGAAATAGTGCTTAAATAGGCTTAAATGTTTTTGCTAGAAAAATTTTAATCGTTAAATATTATGTATTTATTTTTTAAAAATGCTAGGTGTATTAACCAAAGCTTGATGCTAGCGCTAAGAAATAATAATTTAAGAACATAGCTGCAGGTCCTAGAAACGGTGATGCTGCCAAACCACCCTATTCATAAATACAATAAATAATTTACGTTTTATATATAATATAATACTTGATACAAGAGCAATAAAGGGAACGAGTACATAACAAAATGAAATTAATCTCTTGGCATATCCTATCCTTTATCAAATTAAGACTCGTTGTGGAACAGAATAGCTAGACCTAGTATTTGTCATTATTATTATTATTATTATTATTATTATTATTATTATTATTATTATTATTATTATTATTCATACATTAACAACTAAGTTTTTGAAAAATCTGAACTATTAGGGAATGCAAAAATACAAAAATAACATGAATTTTGGAATAGGAATGTTAGAACACTTACCATACAATACCCTTTCAGTAAATGAAATCAAAAGAAAGAACATATATTTTAATAATATCTGAAACAAATAAGAAATAAACATTTCTTAGAGATTTAAAGATATTTTGGTTCTTTATAGTGCAGTAACACAGGAGAAATGAGTGCAATCAGACATGGCTACTATGATAAGGAAAAATTACAGGAATAAAATTTATTCGTACACTTTTATTACTGAAAGGATTATTGTGCTGCAGAAAAAGGAGCAACCGACCGGTCATAAGTATTGCGACTGAAGGAGAAAAGGTCTTAAATAATGATAAAAAAAATTACATATTAGCTGCAGTTAAAATACTTTTTTCAATCAAGAAATTATTCATTAATAATATGGGTTTCTAGATGTTTGAATTCTATAGTTGAATATACCGGGCGTTCACATAAAAGTTATCCCACAAGAGCGGTGTTTTGATTCTCTGCGGGTACTTTAACTTCGCTTCTAAAAATGTACATACAAATTTCCCTCATTGAATATGCTGGAAATGTCGTGCCCCTTCAGCTAAAAGGCATTGAATCGGGAAAACGGATTTTCTTTGACGCATTTAAGTTCGGCCACAGTAATGTTTCTGGTTTCATTTGTGACATTTTCCTTTAATTCCTTCAATGTGTGAACGTTTGTTCTATAAACTCTATCCTTCAGGCAACCCCCACAGGTAAAAATCAATTACTAATTAGTCTGCTGAGTGAGAGGGCCATAAATCAGCACTAATCACTCTATCTTCAAACACTCTTTAATTTTATTGATGGACTGCGCTGCTGTATGAGCTGTTGTAAAATAATGTTGAAACAATCCATATAATTTCTGTTCTTCTGTAATCTGCTAAAAAAAATACGGACCAAATGCCCTTTCTGTACTTTCTGCACCTATTGTCGTCTGGTAAAAAATCATACCGATATAGGGCCTTGTGCCAAAAGCACATCAAACTCCAAATTTTCCATACAGCAGTAGCGCACATTTTAATTGTTCACATGGCCGTTCAGGTGAAACCAGGCCTGGTCTGAAAAGAACAGAGGCGTTGTGTCTATTAAACATTCATTAACAGATTAAAAAAAAAAAAAAAAAAATACTCACTAATACATTCTTGCTATTCGGTCGACTTGTTTTAAACAATGAACAGGTTTAAACTTGTACAGTTTGAGGTTTAAAATTTTTATTCTTGATTTGTAGAACCCACCAAAGCTTGAGCTAATTTAGGGAATGATTTTGTTGGCGAAGGTCAACTACTGCACTGCTTCGAATCGACCCTCAAGGACAGAGGGGGAGATTAGTAATGGGAAATAGTGGGGAGTGCCGCTCGCAGCCGACATGAATAAATGAATGAATGAATGAATTGTGTTTAACGCCCGTTTTTGCTACAGAGGCACCACAGGCAATGGACACTGATGATATATGAGATGAAGTGATATATTGGGAAAGGATTTATTTTTAAGAAAGGAATTGTTCCAGGCCTGAGTTCAGGGTACCTCCCCGGCATTTGCCATTTTTGAGGATTGAGGAAAACCTGGAAAAAAACCTCAGTCATGGAGGATGGTCATGGTGAGATACGAACCCCAGACCTCCCGCTTACGAGTTCGCGTATAAAGACCTCGGCCACCCGTGGCGGTTGCCGACGGGATACGTAACATCGCGCGTGCGGGATAGTTTCTATTTGAAAACTTTGTATATACAGGATGAACCAGCACCTCTGCGACAAATTCGGAAAGAGGGATCTCGCAACTAGAAACTTTTTTTTTTCAAACAGCTTATGTTCCCTGACGCGTGTTCAGAAGTTGTTCACCCTTTTTTTATTATGTTTATGAGTATTGGTCCAGACATTAAACCATGTAACGATGCCTGTCCTCGCCGTGTATCTGTATGCAGTTGAATGTAATTATCCATTGAATGGACTGTGTTCCTTTCGTAAATTTGCAACATGATAATGTATTACAATATTAACTAATAAAAATATATATGATTGGATATATTAGAGCTTATAAAGAAACAGAACATTATTTGGATCATTACTTATTATTTTTTTTTAAAAAAATAGAAATCTCAGCACAATGGAAAAGATAAGGAATGTAAATAAAATGTTGAAAATAGTTGAAATGTCTATATTGATAGATAAATGCATCTTAATAAAATAAAAATATTAAGCCAGCAAATAAATCCGAGACCTATAAATATTAATTCAGGAGTTAATAAATATAAAATATATTATATTTAACACAGCGCCAAAAGTGTTGGGCACATAGAGAGTAAGTACAAGCAGAAGATGAATCAACGGTAAACAGTGGCAAAAATTCAGAAAATAAAAACATATCACAAGTATAGATATGAGAACATTTTTAAAAAGTGCCTTGAGTAAAATAAACTGTTCGAAAAGGAAAATAAAAGAGAGCTGGGATAAATATATGGGTGAAATTAAACATGATGTTCATTGTCAATGAAACAAGGCACACAAAATTATGAAGGAGATGAACAAACAGGAAAGTGAAAATGTAATATCCAATCATATTTCAGAAAGTACTTGCCTGAAACATTTCGTAGATTTGTGAATATCTAGTGAAGAAAACATAGTTCAGTTAGTTACAGTAAATGAAATTCAGATAACAATATTTAATCGGTTTTAAGCCGTGTGATCATTTTTGTTATATTTTGTTTGATATTTTAGATTATTTTCATGAATTGAGTACTGATCTTATTATTTCTAATAAAAAGAACCAAGGTAGAATGTAAAACCGTAAAGGAATGAGCCTGCTGAATAAAATTTTGGAAGCAAATGTCGGAAATTATAGCAGATATTAAAATAAATTCTCAGAATATATGCAGAAAAGTGTAATCATATATGAAATGGATACTTAAAATACCATAGCTAATAGAAATACAAGGAAAAATTAACCTACCAATATTGGTTGTACACATCAATCTTGTAAACCGTAAACTAATTTGAGGTGTTTGCCTATATGCGAGAGTGGGTATCTACGGGCTTTATAGACAGGCGGAGACAAAACCATTCAAAAGTTTCCCATATTATTTTAGAAAACTTTATTTACCACTTTGAGGGATGCGGTGCTGAAACTGGCCATCTTGTGGTCCATACATTTTGGCACCTCTTTAAAAAACTATCCATCATTCGCTATAGTTCACATTGAGTCATACTGGATATTTTCTAGTGCATATTTTTCTTCAATTCTTCCAGGATATGTTGCTTTGTCCTGTATGCGATTTTTCAATTTACCTCAAAAGTAAAAGTCGCAAGGGATTAAGCTCGGTGGATCGAGGAGGCCAGAAATTCTTACTAAGATCCGTCTTTCTGAAAAACTTTTAATTTCCCTCATCAAAATATTTGCTGTATGGGCAGTGCAGATCTTATTGAAAATAAGGAAATGACGCTCCTTATCGGTTATTTCTCCAAAAAGGGGCAAAATTGTATTCGCGTATGCCACAGTTATTTTAAATAACTTTAAATTTAACAATTTAGTAACTCTTAGCCATAAGCAATGCCTATTTGTTTGAAATATGTATACACGTGATATTTTAGGGTAATTTTCTGAAGGTTGACGGATGTCACCTAGTTTTATTTATTTATTTATTCGGTGGGAACCCTACGTTTGTGGTTGCTTAGAATGAACATTCCCCGCGGCGTGATATTTGTTGTAAAGAGTATGCATTATTGTACGGCTTGGACTATTTACACTTGGGAATCTTTCATCAAATCTTTAAACTTGACGAGCTGACATATCAATCATGAGTATACACGCATCGTGCAGTGGAAAACATATATTTATAATTACGCATAATTCACTTCTGATTAAAACAGAACAAAACACACCACTCGTTATAACTAAACGAATTCAAACACTATCAGATCCACACCACAGTCAAAAGCTAGAGTTTCCTTGTCCGAGTCAAAAATGGGAAACACGAGCGCGCGCTCATTGGCCAAATACTACAAGTTAGTTCATATTTCATTCATAACTCCGTATTTAACAACTACGATAAACGTTTGATAAAGTGAATTTAATATATATGTAGGATTTCAAGTAATAAAGTCATCCAGAAGTGTATCAAAGCTAATACGATGGAAACACAGTAAAATAATAATAGCAATATCAGCGCAGATTATATAGGAGTAAAGCTAAAAAATTGTTTTATTTAACGTGGAAATTTCAATAAGAGGAAATTTCAATTTTCAATTACAGACATTATGTTTGAATATTATCAAATGGTGATTACTTGATCAGAAACTGGATACAAGGGACTGTTTTCAAACGTTATAAGAGTTTGATGTACAATTTTCCTTTAAAGACAAAAGTGATTGTATTTTTAAAGTCTCCATTATAACTAAAGTTGTAATCAAAATACTATAATAAAATAAATAAACTAACTCACGTCATAATTTTATATTTTACCAGGGGAAATGCAAATATAAAAATAAATAACTTCTGACGTTTGCGGAGAACAATAAATTGCTTTATTGATAAAAATGGACGTTACAAAATAATGACTATTCCATGTATTATTAGATGCTGAAGAACATGCGGTTAGCTATCATCTAGCGCTGCCATTCCTGAACAAGGTCCATTGCACTTTTTGGCAATATATGGCTTTTGTATGGAACTGTGATCGTTGGCTGAGCTCCGTTATTTGACATTCAAAACACCCATTTTCAACATTCTCCAATTACTACTGACATATTGAGATTCATAAGCGGTCCTTGCTGTTCCGGAAAGCAGACAGGTAACAAGAGACTATGAATAGTAATAACGTTATTGTTAAGTATTTTAGTTATCTACATTATTTGTCAATTTGACCACATTCGTCATTCTTACATAGCATGTAATCGGAAGTTTGCTTAAATAGCTCCAATGCGTCGGTCCTGGTGGTGTAGTGGTTACCATACTTGCCTCCTATACCCAAGATCGCGGGTTCGAACCCGGCCAGGACCGATGGATTTTTTCGGGCGTAAAAATCTTAAGTATGGCTTCCTTCGGAAGAGAAGTAAAGCAGTGGGTCCCGTGTCGTACATTTACGGCATGAAAAAGAACCTCAAGCCTGAAAGAGAGGCCTTTGAGCAAAATTTGTCTACCGTTTCACTCCCTGAGTTGAATGGGACGCTGATGACCTGAGATGTTAAAGAGCGTCCATAAATAAATAAATCAATCAAAAACTCCAATGTATATGCACAGATGATTGGAAACGCATAATGAAGAAAAAAATCATAAAAAATGAATTGAGTAGATTACTATTAAAGATTTTAAGATTTTTTTTTTTTTCTAAAGTAAAGAAATCTCTTCCTGGTGCAAAAGGAAAGCAAAATGCAAATGGAATCTTACAAAATAATTAAATACAGATCAAATATCATAACATAAGAGCAAGATATTGTCACGACCAATTTCGTGACATGGGGGTGAGCAGTGGTGAAAGGTATGATGGAAAATACTTTACTCTCTTGGCAGACCCATTTATTAATTATATGAGTATATCATTACAAGTTACACCTGTGGGTGTTGAGTTGGAATACTACAGATTATGCAATGTTGATCTAGGTTCCTGCATGACGGAGTTCTCACCTTAGGGGATGGGTCGGCCGTTGTAGGAGGAAGAGTAGAATCACGTCGCCGTCAGCGGCGTCGATCCTGCAGAGCTCGCAGAAACGGGCAACTACGGCAGGGCCCAGCGGACGAGGACGTTGTCGATTAGTCTAAGAGCACCGTCAGTGAGCTCTGCAGCTCCTTATATAAAATATGCTTGCCTAGGGGGGTCTCTACATTGTCATGTCGGCATTACCAATCATGGTGTACCAATGCCATAGATTTAAAATATACCAACCAATAAAAGAATACTGAGTAGGTGTGCTGAATACTTCCTAGTGACGCATGACAGGCTCCGGGTGCAGCATAACTCTGCATGATGCTAATGTCATGGTAAAGTCCCTTAGGGAGTGCCATAGGAAGTGGTTAACAAATTGTTTCTTGCAACATCTTTGTGCTCTCTGAACCAGCAATGTTAACTTAAGTTAAAGAATATCAATCCTTATGAAAAAAGAAACGTCCCAAAAGTATATTAATTTATTAATGTATGATGCTCCTCAACGGTGTATGTGACACATCCCTGCCGGCTAACAATCGCCGCCCTCGGCGATAAAAAAAAAACAAAGAAGAAATCTCACACACAAAATCAAAAACAGAACATTCCGTCAGGGGAACAAAAGATATCACAAAGAACCAAATGAACAATAAAAATACAGTACTGCATACAGTACTAACAACAGCCATACAGGCATGTAACGATAAAAAAATATATGTTAAAATAAAGCACCGTCGGAAGATATAGGAGGGAATAGGAGGGAACAGGACAAAGAAAAGGAGCAGAGGGTAAAAGGCGGGACTCCGCACATCACCAACAGCTTGACAAGTCCGGCACATACAACAAGCCATGATGGGAAAACAACACAGACAGCAAGATTCCACAACACGAACGCACCCAGTACATACAACACTCGCATACAGGCAGGTCCTCCGTAAGTCACACTGCCGATACTTGCAACGTTATCACATAAATGCACACATAAGATCATCGTTGACAAGACGTCCAGGTAATTGATGATACACAGATAACCCTGGTCCGTGTTTGTGCAATAGGCAGCAGAAACACTAATCGCCGTGGCAGTATATACCAAGAATAGTCAAGGTGGATGAGGCGGTTGCGTCCAGATGAGGAGGGCCAGGAACCAACTGTAAAGGCTGTATGTAACGCGAGCCACTTCGTAGAATGGTGCGATGTCAGGCCAGACTGATGCAGGAGGCACCGCGGTGGTAGATACATGTAACAAAATCATAATCTGGGGTAAAATAATGGGAGGGAGAGAGAGTCAGAAACTGAGAAGAAGAATGTCTGAGCCAGGCGGAGCCAACAGGAAAAGGACAAGGAAGGGAGGACGTCAAGGACCGCGAAGAACGTGGAAAGTAAAGGGAAGGTGCTATAGCTAAATCTAAACAATAAGGGGTCTAACATGAAAAAAATACATGTGCACACACACACACACACACACACACACACATATATATATATATATATATATATATATAGTTAAGTATATGTATAATCAATTAAAAATTGGCATTCAATAAAGCCGAACGGACAGCAGAAAAATTAAGAATTATACACAAGTATCCATTGTGTTGGTGTATTGTCGGCGGTCCACAAAGCGAGGCAGAACGTATACCTGGTCTACGGACCGGGGTAGGGATTAATGGTGACTAATATTAAGAGGAAGATCACACGTGGGGGAAGGAGGATCATAAAGATTGGGTACTGGAGGGAGGGAGGGAGGGAGGGAGGGGAACCGGTGCATGGGGTAGAATGTCACCGTAGTCCTGGCGGGGAGGAGAGGCCCATGATGACGCAGCTTTAGTACACGAGAAAGATGCAGACTACGGAGTCGCAGTACTACAGCGAATAGGATGTAGATCCTTTGATTTACCCAACCAAAGTAAATAAGCGACTACGGCTATGAACATACCAAACATTACTCCAATTAATACCCATGTGATCATTAGTGAATGGTCTTCAGTATGCCATTTATAATTACAGGATTGTTCCAGCGTAGTTTATGTGGGGTAGGCTGCAGAATAGTACGGGCGAAGAATCGTAGTGTCGATCGAGGACCAAGGCGCCGGGATCAAACTTAAAAGCATGAAGGCCAAGTGAGAGTGCATGAGACACTGCCTAGGAGGTGAAAGAGTAAAATGAGCGGCGGAAGCATTACAGAGGCATGAAATCGTAAGACGATATGCCCCTATTTCACTAGGCAATTGAATTACTTCGTTAAAAGTAGCACATTACATAGTAAGCGTCTGAACATATGTGAGAATAAAAGTGAAAGAATCAAATTGAGAGACCATAGGTCCATCATGGTTAATGCAATTCATTGGACACACTGTAGATAAATGGGACACTTAAGTCCCCTGTAGAATAGCATGAGCGCAGGCTGTCAATAAAGCTGACGTGCCATACGCAGGAGTAACCATGCAGAGCGTAGATTTAGAAATATCGTATTGGGGAAGAAGAATACGAAAACCATTCGAATCCTTCAAGATTGCCAAGGCTCGCTCTTGCAATTCAATCATACAAGTTTTGTCTGAAAAAGCAAAAGGGGTGGGGATAAAAAATCTCCCCAGTGCCTCACGCAAATCCGCTCGGATCAAAGGCACCTGTAGGCCTACCATAATGAACTCCTTAGAAATCAAACAATCAACTATGGAGGCACTGTAATACTTCCCCACATCAGCTTTGTTCCATAATAAGCGGTAGCCGGTGTTGTTTACCAACACAGCCTCAAGAGCCTTGCCCAACAAATGTGCGATTGCATTGAGTGCCGACTCAAACGTTGCGTTGTACAGGTTTTATAAATAAATTCTGTACAAGATTGAAATAATAATTCAAACAATGGTTCTGCCCCGGTTGATGGCGTTATGAAGGCCAAACACTTTGTCACAGAATGAGTTATTAAACAAATTAACAAAATGACTGAACATCCTGATTTTTTGTAAAATATTGTACATGGCTGAATCAGATATAAACATTTTCCATATGTGACTTTCTGCAAGTAAAAACTGTGATCCTAAAATCGATCCATCACCCTTCAAAGGGTTATTATTAGACTGAAACAAAGAGAGGTGGTCATCTTGGATGTTACTAAATTTAGACGTGAACCATGTACAAAAAGCTGCTACGCTAGCGTTAGTCTTACAATAGCTAGACACAGGCGAAAAAAAACAGCATTGGTCTGAGAGAAAAAGAACAGGCACTGAAATCTCATAGAAAGACATATTAGGTAATGCATAAAAATCTCCATCAGCTGGTACTTCTATTGACATATTGCCATTAAGTGCATTTGAAGCCATAAGGAATATCAGAAGGCATAGTATGCTCAATCGTAGCATCACCATGGTGGCCATTTCCACGGAGGTGCTCCCCAGCGCGTACACCTTGCGCTGTCTATTTAATCTATATTAAAAAGTACTCAAACTTGTGAACGAACACTCGTTCTATTTCTCTACTTTAAATGGTATATCACAAAGTAAACTCTCAGCTAAAATTACAGGTTGATGACGCTACAGTGTTTGAACATTGTAGAAAGGTCAATTACTCCTAAATTTGCAGGACTGATGAAGTGTGATTTGTGGCAATAAATTGAAAAAAAAATTTATTCTTAATTTATTTCTTTTAGATTGAGTGGATTACTCTGTTCTTCAGAGTTGTTCATCTAAAAAGTTGAGTTTCTGTTGAAGCTAATATAGAAGAGGTCTGTGGATGGGAAAGTTGGCCAGGGATAAGAACGGTCTTGGGAATTTTTGTTTCTTAAGTATGTTTTTATCCTACTGAAACAAGAGAAATTTATTTCTACAAACATACTAGTGGACGCCAGAGACACTACAAGAGAAAATGGCCTATAAACTTCCTGGAATATGTCTTAGTGAACGCCACTTTGTAAATTTCCAAAATATATAAAATATTAATATAACTGCAATCGGTTTTACAAAAAAAAAAAAAAAAAAAAAAAATATGGATGGGAGCATTCTATAAGTTTTTGTTAGAACATATGAAGAAAATTCCCAGAATGCGCTTTGAATTATATATTGTCTATCTCAGTTATAAATTCAACCCTGTACAAATCTTAGATTGAGAAATGGAATATTGGCCACCACTTGGGAAAGCATTGTTGCTGGGCGAAATAGTTGAGTCTTTGGTGCATTTTATATTTTAAGTCTAGAAAGTGTGAACGATCTTGTAAATGTAATGGAAGTTCACAGAGAGCATTTTCAATGATGATCTTCTAAGATTTCAAATGCAGCTTAAATGAAAAGCAGTCACTTGAGCGATTGAGGAGGGCTTTCGGGGGACTTTTTCATGTGTTACTGTATCCTGCTGGTTAGGGCAATTAAACGGGAGACGACATTCTGTTATAGATGAAGAGAAGAGTGGAAGACCAACAATAGAAGTGACCTGTGGAAATAATGATCAGGAAAGATCCAAGAATACAAGGACATTGAACTGGGATTAGCAACTAGTTCGCCAAGTGTTTCTACCATCCTTTATCAGCACCTTCATATAAAAGAAAATTCTTCAAAATGGTTGCCCCATAATTTGCCTGAAGTAGAAAAGCTCCACAAGATGGAATGGTACAAAGAAATGCTGCAAAGATTTAACTGTTGAAAGTCTCACCATGTTTCATATATTGTTACGGGTGACGAAACATGGATATATTAAGTTTGATCCAGAAACAATACGCCAGTCCTTCATTTGGGTTTTCCCTGATGACAAACCGCCCGCCAAAGTTAAGAGTTCAAGCAGTATGGGAAAGAAAATGGTTGTCTCTTTCTTATCCACAAGTAATCAGGTGGCAACTATTATGCTCGAAAATGAGAGAAAAATACTTAAAAATAGTACACAGAAGTTTGACTTTCGGAAGTATTTAAGAAAAACCAAGAACTGCGTCCAAAGACAGGACTATGGTACATTTTGTTGCACCATAAAAATGCATCAGTTCCCACCGCTAATGGAATTTCTGCAAGGAACTGAGGAAAAACAAATGACTCGTTCATTCTATGCTCCCGAACTGGCACCAAGTGATTTCTCCGGTTTCCCTGGTGCAAGAACCGACTTCGTGGTCACCGATTTTCTAGCCCTTAAGAAGCGGTTGCAGCCGTTAACTGCAGTGCTGGAAACTGAGTGTCGTGCGTGCATACAGAGGATGGCACGCTGTATACAACGCCAGGGGAATACCTTGAGAAACTGAGATAAACAAATCGTTTTTATGAATATTCATTATTTGCTGCCTAAACACTTAGTTAGTGACCCTCGTATTAGCAACTATTTCATAAAACAATTAAGTACTTAAGGAAAATATTTTCATCAGCAAAGTAGGTACGTAGACTTTTATAGTCAGAATTATCTTTCACTTTTGCATTACGAGATATTAGTACAATGATACATTTCTTTTTATATTTATGAACTCACAAATACACAAATTTTACAGTCACGAGAATTTAAGTAAAAACTTTTTTTTTGTGGGATATCGTACTAAAATCCGTTAAATTGAAATTAGCATAAAAATACCAGCGCCAAGAAGCGAAATTCAACGTCATTCATGTGATGCAAGAAACCTGTACATTCACAGAAGGATAAACCTTAAGATTCAAGAACGTTTACTATTTCATGAAATACCTCTTTCAGACCATCCCAATTTTTCTACTACTGTGTTGAAAACGTTCAAGTATGATGTCCATCATGTTTGCAAAACCGTAGGAATTTGCCTTCCGATTATCGAATTGAGGACATAATTACGTTCGCCTGCATTGTTAAAAATGGAATTCACCTATGTTTACAAAAGTATTCTACTACTTGAAATAATTTTACTACTTTGTAACAGATATTAATTCAAACAATAAATGCCAATGGCTTGAGGAAATTCATGTTTTACGTTCTTCTGTAAGCCATTTAAATGTCCATACATCAAACGTCCCTGTCGTAACACTGTTCTATCAATTTATTACCATGATTTAATGATCCTGGTATGTTTCCATTAGTTCAAGTACTGGTTTTGCAATGCAATTGGAGCTAACTTCTTGAAAGCCTGAAAAACGGTCCTCACTAATTTTCCACCTGTTCTAACCTAAATCAGTTGTATCATCAATTTACAAGGGAAAAATCTAATTCATTCAGCTGCTTCTGTATTTTCTCATAAATGAAGGCTGAAATACATCCAATTGTTTGTTATGAATTGCTTTTATCAGTCACTGATTAGGGATTTATTTTATTATAGTGATTTTGAATTTCGTCATAACATACAGAGAGTAGCACATTAATCCGTCCTTTAAAATTACCAACATTACTCGACAAAATATTTCATGTCCTCAAAATGTTACAATAATCTTGTTTTCCTAAAAAATAGAGCAGCTTTAATTACAAGTTTCATTAATTTCCTTTTTAGCTGTACATCAACATTACACATTCTGATATTAAGAGCGAATAATTATCTTAACTGAATCTATTCGCACCCCCGCCTGGGAGCCATTTAATTCACCGTATCTACTCTACATTTGGTTAAGTTATAGAAACTCAACTCTCTAAAGAGTTTTTATTTTGTCATTATCAACGATGTTAACATTTTTGTGCATTGTACGGAGAGTGAGCGTATTTTTCCATTATTTGCATTGATATACCATCAGCATTGTATATGTGGCATTTTTTAAAAAATTTAGTTGTATAACGGTGTTGTCAACTTTCTTTGGCAAAAGGTGGCATTTAATACAATTCCCACCAACTCCTTGATTTAACCTTCAATTTTTTGCCAAGCCTTGATGACTGTTATATTTAGATATATGCCTGAGAATGTCGAAAAAATCACAAAATACATTTCACCTATAATCTTACTGGCAGGATGTGCGTTGCTCTATTCTGTATATAGGAAGCCATTGCAGACATATGCGATTTCCATTGCTATTGTAAGTCAAATTTTATGCATTTGAATGGAAATAGTTAGTTATAGGGTCCAGGTTATTCGTCTGTAAACATAATGTATTTTACCAACGTTATAAATAATACAGTGCACCGTTATGTTAGATGATACACGACAGGTCAGGAATCTGTTTGAATGAACATAACATTTATAACTATGTAATAATAATAATAATAATAATACACTATAATGAAATATAAATCATCATAACGTTTGGATTTTTAGAACAAGTGACTCAACCAAAATAATACAAAAATTTTCAAGTAAATCAACTATTATTATAACAGAATTTTTACTTCATAAATTATAAATTATACCACTGTTACTTAAAACCATTAAATGAGCAAAATCAATTATCCAAGAAGTATACCATTATTGTCATTTTAAATTAATTAAAATTTTCAGTCGTTTTAAGTTAGTAGGGAAATTAGTTGTGTAATGATATACATTTTATTTGCACTTTTTTGGTATGCTTTGCTGTTTGTTCTCATTCTATGAAAATCTTTCTTATTGTATTGTGCTGATGTATATTTGTATATTTATTATGAGTTCTTTGTTATAAGCTTGCTATTTATAAATAAAAATGGTTCATATACACATTTTAGTCGGGTGAAAATACAAGCATAATAGCCATTACTGAGTATATCACGATTTACATTGTTTGCTAAATTTCTAGAAACCCAATTACACTAACAGTTTTCATTACATGTTCTGTATGCTTATTCCTCTTTACACCATTTTCCATCTAAATTATAAGGAATTCAACAGTACTTGAATTTTCAGTTCAGTTATTATTAAAGATTGCAGTTACTTTTGGCTTCTCTCTCTTTGCTTTCAGGGAAAATGCTCTATAATTGTTTTTTTGTATATTAACTTTCAGTTTGTTATATGAAAATCAATCAACAATAATAAAATTTAGCATATAAGTGACTACAATTTCTCCCATACAATCCACAGTAATGTTTCATCAACATATTGAATGTATGTTTGGAGGGAAATATTTATTTTCAATTCATTCACAAATAGCAAGAAAAGCACTGGACCTAGTTTTTGGTCTTGTGGGACTCGAGGTTTTCATGGTATTTGTTCAAATGGTGACTTAATTCTCCTTCTTTAAGTATATGTGATTTCTAACAGTAGTTCTCTCCTGTGCAAGTAGATTTTATCTTTACTATATAGGAAGATTCTTAATAGTGAAATTATTTTAAATTCTGATATTTGGATGGATACTTTTGAGGCGAAATTTTAGGATAACATCTCAAAAAAGAATTGTCTAATTTTTCATTATTTCATTATGTTTGAAATTTTTGTTTTCGTCTAGTGCTTTGCATTTTACGAATTCGTCACATATTTAGAGTGTAACGTGATCATTTAAAGGGCCGTGCGCGAGTAGACGTTTCCTATTTAAAGCTCACGGTTGAATTTCGCGAACTTTGATATTTCTGAAAGTCGCAGGAAATTGTAATCTTTAGTGCTGGCTAATCTCAAAGCAGTTAATATATGTGAATCACAGAAGAAGGAAATTGTGCGAAAGAAATGAGATTCTTTGTGTTTCAGTGATTGTGATCTGCTTTCGTGCTTAGAAGTATTGTCTTTTCTCCTAAAAAGAAGAACAACAAAGCATTATACTTTCTAAATATTGTGACATATAAATTATCCCCTCAAATAAATAGTTTCACTCGCAGGTGTACATAAATAATCTAGGTTGGAAAAGAAACATTTCTTTTGCTATGTTTATTAATAGCATAAATACATATTTGTATATATGAATCGTATTAATGATCATCGTCCTGTTCGAAGGAAAGTAAGTAAGAATGTAAATAAGATGCGAAAATCATTATTAGACAAAAGACAGAAAATAAAACAAATGCGTGTAGTAATGAAAAAGAAAATTCAGTGAAAGAAGTTGAACCTCAAATATCGTCCTCTAGTAAGAGACTTTCACATTTTAGTAAATTATTTATTTCATACTCTGTAAATGTCCGCTGCAGAGTGGTGTGGAGTACAGACGTAACAGTTGACTGCGTTTCGTTTCGTGCTATTCACTTTTTGTCCGTTTCTTCTTAGTTAAATTTTTTCTTCACATTTCCTTTGCGACACTTTCATAGTTGTCTAGCAAATTGTAATTATGAACAAGATCACACGAGTAAACACTTTAAAAGCTGCCTTCGATAAAAGTAAGCCTCGGCCTACACCATTAGATATACATCTCTGGTTGGATACCACCCTACGTATAGCGGAGGATCAATTGGACACCCTTCAATTAATTGGTAAGCAAAATGCAGTATTTATCAAGTTACACAGTAGAGTGATTTTCGAACAGTTGTTAAATGTACACCAGGGCACATCTCCCTTTGTAACTGAAGACGGATCTGTGACTTCCGTAACCATTAGTGATGCCAGTGCAGAATATACCCATGCCCGTGTGTTTAATTTACCCCCGGAATTATCAAATGATAAAATACGCCAATCATTACAGGTATACCGCTCTGTAATTAAAATTGAAAATGAACATTGATCTCTCGGTTATAAGTATCGGGTGCAAAATGGAATTCGTTCTATTCAAATTGATGTGAAAACCCTATTCCATCTAATTTGATGATTGCTGGTCACGAGGCTTACATTAGTTACGCAGGGCAACCACCCACGTGTAATACGTGTGGAGTATCCACTCATTTCCGTGATCGTTGTCCTTACAAGAAATTTACTTCAAAGATCCCACAAGTACCTCGTCCAACATTAATGAGTGGACTATTCCCTCAGGAACATATTATTACCCCTCAGGAAATTTCTGCTTCCAGCCCCATTCAACCTGATCAGCAGGCAGACGCTCTCCCCCCTTCCGAGCCCTCTCAACAGGCCGCCTCTCCCTTGGAACCTATGAATCCGACCTTGTTGTTGTCGCAACGGCATGACATACCTCCCCTATCCCCACCTGATAGTAACACTGATCAGGTAGCTACTGCACCATTATGTGCAGAGGAGATAAATATCGGACCAAATGCAAAGAAACAAAAAGTACGCGAAAGATCCCAATCTACGGCGACACCTTTGCATGACTTGGATGCTCTGACTTTACTCAATAATAAACCAGCGATTTCACCTCGAGATCCGCACTTACAGGGTGGCTTGTCTTCTAAACGTCATGTTAACAGTGATAAAGCTGGGAAATCTCTGCCGTTATCTGAAAGTCCTACTGAACCTATGTCGGAGGACACGCCTCATGCAACCTTAGAACTCCCGCTTGGAGAATAATTTCTTACTCCTGTCCTCTAGCTCTTATTCTTTTAATTGTTCTTGGACTAACTTGTCTCTCTTTATGTCACAGGCATATAACATTCTTACCCTGAATATTAGTAATATCCAAACTCCTGAAAATTTTCGTCTTCTTGCAAAAACTTTTCATTCCCTGGATATTGACATTGCTCTTCTTCAGGAAGTAAATTCTCCGTTTATAACTCGCTTATATGGATATAATGCTGAAATTAATACTGATTTTGTTACCCGTGGTACTGCCATATTGCTTAAAGATCACTTGCAATATACGGATGTGCGTATGACTGCAAATTTTAGGGCTATCAGCCTTATCCTAGGGAATCTCAATATTATCAATGTGTATGGTCCTTCTGGCACCCATATGCGGAAGGAAAGACACAAATTCTTTGCTGAAGAAGTAGCTTCTTTGTTTTCTAATTTTCCTCATGTGTTATTAGGTGGCGATTTTAATACTGTTTTATCTCCTAAAGATTGCACAGGGGTTTACTTGCCTTGTCCTGCATTTGTAGATTTAGTTCATCGACTACAGTTACGCGATACATGGGAAGTCGTGAATCCTGATCGTCCGCTTTACACATTTCAACGCAATCTCTCCGGAGCACGACTCGATCGCATTTATGTTGATCGCGCTCTTTGTATTAGTACTGTGGATATATGTCCGACAGAGCTCTCTGATCATTGTGGATATCTTACTTCCATTACGCTACCTGCGTTCTCTCCCTCATATGGTCGTGGTTATTGGAAACTTAATGTGCAGATTCTTTCTGACAACGATGGTCAGGAACTCTTTGCAGAGCGGTGGCGCTGTTGGACTTATCAGCAACGATTTTACTCTACTAAACTGGAATGGTGGCTTGTCATCAAAACAAAGATAAAACGGTTTCTGCAATATGTGTCTGGTGATAAATACCGCAGAAAACAGTGTTATCGCCAGTTTCTTTATGGGGTATTGCGAAATTTGTACAGTCGCCCTGTGGTTGATACACATTGTAGTATTGAAATAAAAAGAATTAAAGCTCGGATTCTTAAACTTCACCTGGACGATTTGAGGGGCACTCACGTGCGTTCCCGAGCTACGTTCGTTCATATGGAATCTCCGTCCATATATCATCATGTCCGTGAACAACGGCGTGCCAGACGTAAATATATTCATAGCATCCACAATGGCTCCCATGGTTCTGTAAGTAGCCAAATGGATATCCGTTCTGTTGTGTTTGAATATTTTCAGGAGCTATATTCTGATATCACACCTGACGAACTCCTTGGTACAGGGGAAATTACGGTTCCAACCTCTTCTGGGCCCAGTGATAATATTCCTCCTTTTACCATGGCGGAACTGCATGCAACTTTAGTTGCCTGTCCTCGAAATAAATCACCTGGAGTAGATGGACTACCTGCAGAATTTTACTCTGCATTTTGGCCGTTGCTGAAGGATGCACTTCTTGCAATTTTCAATGAGCTACTGTGTACCACCTTGATTCCCTCTGCATTTGTCCATGGTGTATTGGTCCTTGTACCTAAATGTAGCCATCCCAATATTGCACAGGACTTTCGTCCTTTAACAATGCTCAATACTGATTATAAATTGTTCATGCGTTGTATTAAATATCGCTTATCACCAATGATTGCTGATATTCTTGCACCGGTACAACAGTCCATTCGACGTGAGGCAACATACTGTATGCCTTGTGTGCTCTTCGTGACGCTTTTAGCGACACTCATATTTCGCGGGTTGGGAAACTTTTGATCTCCTTGGACTTTGACCATGCACCCACCTTTGTGGATATCTATGGCTTCAGTCATTAAAATATTGGGTATTACGCTTTTATCCACCGCTACCGGCGATCATTCAATATAATTGGAACTGTGTTATTAACAGTGTTCGTAAAGTTCTTCAAGAGCATCAATTTCGTTCCCTTAATTTGTTACAACGTGTTCATTTTGTTAATATATTCTCACTATCCAAAGTATGGTTTGTGAGTCAGGTTCTGCCGTTACCATCCATCTTTGGCGCTAAGTTGAAATCGGCCACAGGATGGTTTATTTGGAAAGGTTTTTTGTTACGAGTACCTAGGAATCAACTCACACTTCCAACCTCTGAAGGGGGTCTAAATGCCATTGATCCACACGCAAAAGCTGATTGTCTGTTTCTCCGGACAAACTGGGCACACCTAGGAGACTATGGCGATTCTTATAGTCATCAGTTTCTCACCCAGTGGTTGTCGGAACACCGTCTCAAGAATCCACCAGATCTTCGAGGGTTGCCGATTCAGGCACCCCAGGTTAAGAAGCTACTGCAGTTAATCGCATACTGTCCTGTCGACCTACATGGCCAACCACCGAAAACCAGAGACTTGTATACTGCCTGGTTATTACAATTGCCGGCTTCCAAAGTAGTTCTCCAACACCCAGTGTACAACTGGCGCCGAATCTGGTCCAACGTTCGACATCCTGCACTCAATACTTACCAACGGAGTGTCTGGTACCAACTGGTGAATAATCTCTTCCCTACCAATGAGCGTCCACATCGTATTGGAATGAAGATATCTCCAAACTGCGATGCTTGCGGCCTTCATGATACAATACTCCATCGTTTAGAATGTGGTGCTGCTGCATCAGCATGGCGGAGGGTGCAGGCCAAGATCCTCCGGTTCCTGGACGTCTCTGAGAAATGTTTTGAACCGCATAATTTCACATTTCCAGTATTTAGTTGGTCCTCAGTAGCTCAACGAATGGCAGTGTTGTGATGTATTGGACAATATTTACTTGAGTTTGAAGATTTAATTTAAATAAAAAAATACAAAAAAAAAATAAAATAAAATTGTTTTAAAAAATTACAAAAAAAAACAAAACAAAACAGTTGGACCACCATTCAGCCGCCGCATCGCGCCAGCATCCGTAAACGGGGCTGTATGTATCGATGTGTATCTTTTATTATGTTGTTTCTTAAATTAACTTGATTATTAAAATATCATTGTTAAAATGTTTTGCGTCAAAACTTCCAAATTCTCATACATGGAAAATAAATGTAAAAACTACTAACATGTAAATAAATAAATAAATTAATTAATTAATTTAAAAAGTCTTACCTCCACTCTTCTTTCAGTGTATATACCTCATTGTCGTTAATTTGCAGTGATATGCCATTAAAGCATTATTTAGGCATTTCTGGCGGCACGCTTCGTGAAACCCGATAAGGAATAGGCTCTCATTTCACAGTATACTCATTGTTAATGCAAATATAATGAAAAGAAAAGTCAGTTGTTCAGAAAATGCCTTGCAAAAAAAAATAAATATTGACAATACTTTTAGTGAGATTCTTGGTGCAACGTATAGGCCATGTTATATGGTGGTTCGCAGCAGTTTGTGGAAGGAAATTGTGTGTATGTGTGAATGTGAGGGCAGTTTGTGGAACTAATAATTTATTTATAGAAATACAACTATTTTCAGTGCAGAGGTGATAAAGAAGATTATAACAGTTTCTCATATCCTCGTGCCTAATAAACCGTAGTTGCGTTGCACTGTAGGAAAGACCCCGAAAGCTATCCAGTGCCTACATAGTATTATTTGGCCCAAATGTTCGAAAGAAGTATTCGTTCCAAAGAAATTTTTGGAAATTACAGTGGCTTCGGTCATTTCACAATTTAATATGAGATGTGAGGCTTCTCAAAAAATGAAATAAAATGTAACAGTGACGATAATGAGTGAATCACGACAAAAATTAGTGTAGTGGGAAACAAACGTTGAGTGAAGCAGGGTGAACTAGCAACACAAAGAGGAAGTATATAGGAAGTTGAAAATTGTCCAAACTATTGCAGAATTGAAGAAGAAAGAAAAAGAAAGCTGCAAAGATTTGTTGCAGTAGGATGTTGGTAAAGTACTTTTTTCACATTTTACATTTAAAAATAAATTTTCTCTCAAATTTTTTTTCAGGATTTACTAAAACCTCAAAATGCCCCACGCAATGCAATATATTTTTTTTAATTTTCAGAACTTGCGTATAAAAAAAATTTTAAAAAGCTGATTAGGCTTTTTATATTATCAATAATGATTAAATAATAACAAGTTCTCTTTAGCACATAACTGAAATTTTGAGTAAAAAATTTTACCAAAATTAAAATATTTATTTATTCTATAAAAAGTATTAAAATTACCTATAAAAGACTAATCAGGTCCTTTATTTTGGTCTAGTGAGGCAATATGAAAATTTGAAGCAAAATTTTGAAACCTTCATTGCCTAGAGCATTTGGAAAATATAACAACCAAGCAAATATTTTTATATTAAAAATGATAACTGGAAAACTGCTAATGATAGTACCATAAAATTTTGTATTTGTTACATAATATAGCATTACTATGGCTTGCAAAAATTGAAAGTGAAGGAGAGAGTTATCTCAAAAAAAGTTAATTACGGTAAAATCGCGTTTCTGATGACGTTTCAAACGATGGATATTGAACTTTATAGCATGTAAAATAAAAAAGAAAGAATTTTCAAAATTGCATTGCCTTAATATTACAACTTCCTAATCTTGTTATTCAACTCTTTTAAAGGAACACAAATTTAATACAATTTTTGTATTTTCAATATTTACTTAACGTGACATGTGATATATATGCAACGTTGCGTTATTTATGTAATTCAACTCTTTTTAAAGGAAACACAAACTGATTAATGCTCTTGCATTTTTAGTATTTACCTAAGGTAGTAACCTATTCTTGACAAATGCAAGCTGGCAAATTTATCCTAGATCCTAGAAATACTCTTTACACACCTTCTCTCAAACTGGACAGAAGAGGAATAAGAAAATTTATTGCGTTAATCACTGAAAATGGTCATTTCAGGAAACATCTACAAAAAGTGGGTCTCTACGAAGATGGACTCAATTGCATAGTGTGTAAACAGAATGAGGAATCAGCCCTTCATATCCTATTTGAGTGTTCAATCCTGGAAAGAGATTTGTTCTCTCTATAACCACAGGAAATCTGGAAAAGGACGTTCATTTTGGAACCAAAACACTGCAACTTATACAAGAAACATATTTTGGGAAACAATAATGGTGCCTTTTCCAATAGGTGTTTTTCCTAAGCCTTACAGGTTGATGTGTTGGAGGTTGCTCAAACCGCTTATCCCCCGATGGATAGCAAATAATGCCTACCATGTGAACATAAACAGCATATAACTCTTCTTTAATCTGAATTATGCATTCCCAAAGAAGCATTAGAACGAGCTTTAAGTATCTTTGTGCTAAATTCTATAAATCTTGGTGAAATGGGAAACAGACTGAGGCTTTAGAAACACTAGATATTGGATAGCTGAGACCCCTTTTTCCAAAATAAAAAGATGTATTGTTTTATAAATCATGCAATTTTATTATTTTAAATCTGTTCAAAGCTCCAGGAGGGAAACCTTAAATAACACTTGCCTTTAACATAGTTTCCGTGTATGATTAATTTTTTTTAAAGTGCAAAAAATTAGGTTTAGCTCATTTTAACTATTACCTCATTGGCTCCATTTTGCATTGAAAAATTGCACTATTCCTCCTCATATCCCCTATTTTGAGAATCGCCCTGGTATGTCCTCTACTGTATATTTATCATTCCCCAGATTCAAAGCTAATCTATCATCCACTTTTTGCTATATTTATGAATTTGAGAATTTCTTTTAAAACTACTTTTTATTGGCAGTAAAATTTAATTGAGGTATAATTTTTCAGCTTATTTTGAATATTTAGCACAAGTTATGTTCTAAAAGCATTCTCTTAAGCACTATCAACATATAGAGGGAATAGTCATGGCTTATAATGGAATAATATTCAGCCCACTCACAACAATTATACAAATTGTTCTTAATAATTTATATATTTTTTCACTTAATTAATTACATTTTTATAGGACAGACATAAAAAATCACATGTCTGAAACATAAAGTTAAAGGTTTTATAGTACTATTCTTCACTAGAATAATTTTATAAAACAAGTTTTTTTTTTTAATTTTTTGGCTCTCAGAGTGTGCATACTGGGAGAAAACAGTTGTCAAGGCCTAGCTGGTAGCAGATTATAGTTCATTTGAGGGAGGCTTCATCAACACGTATTTTGCATTCATGTGCTATTTAGTGATTTCATGCATGTAAATGTTGATCTGTCTTAGAACATAACTCAGTGTAGAATTTTGGGAAGCGATAAATTGCATAATCGGAATGTGATAAATATAACACAACTATATTTCATCTTCGCATGCCTGTTTTATGCACGAGGCCTAAATCTTTAAAATATGACTTCATTAACAATGAAGGATGAATGTTCATTTATATGAAGAATCATACAGATCTGGGAACCAACAGTGTTATGCTTCATGATATCAATATAATAGGTTGAGGAAAACTTCTATCTAAACTTCATTAGGCAGTATGATGCAAAGAGAATATAAATTTGCCTCCTCTGCTTTTGCAGTGGGCTGTGGGTCAATTACACACACATTTAATCGCTAATTTTTCCATTTTTATTCAGATGCATAGGAACTATAAATCCAATTTAGAAATAAAATTGACTATTCCACTCTTATGACGTCATCTTAAAATCAACCAATGAACCGAAACATAACTTTAAAATTTGATCAAACACCGCCTGATTACGGAGTGAAAATATTGAAAAATATATATCAAACCCATTTTATCGCATGACGTGCATTTGGCTTGTGGTCAGTGTAGCCAACTCTATACCTCCACTGTATAATTCCTGAACACGCATCAATGACCACTTTTGCTAAAGGCGGTGGGAGCTATTGATAGTGACAAAAGCATGAACAATCGACGATCAGAACGCAAAATGGTGGGTTCTTTAAAGCCTTTTGTTGATGCGTATAGTTTAATACAGTTATTGGAGCATTCGGTGGGTTCATGAAGCAGCCAGAGAGACTTACGAACATAGAACTTATCATATGCAATTACCGCAGTAGCATTCAAACTACATTTATAAACAATATTGTGTACATCTTCATAAATAGTTACAATTAAAATGAACAAGAACAACTCAACCTAACAACAAAAACTGACAAGCCACTTAATCATACATGTTTACATAAGCAATGATATATAATTATAGCAGTGTTTTAACTCAGTATAGTATTATAACTGATATATTCCTTTGCCGAATAATAGATCTTTTTACATAGTTATTTTCGAATGGGATATTTAAAGGAGTTATCATTGTCTATTAAAGCTTTCAGGTTAGAGTGAAGAGCATTTTCTACTAAATGCATTCATAATAAACCGCTATTTTAGCACAGTAATGTGTTGATTTGCTTTTGTCTAGTATTTTTGTATTGTATATTTTGATTTGAAACAAATGTTTCTATAGAAATTATATAAAAGTTCAATAGGGATGATATATATTCACAAGGAAGTGTAAACTTTTCCAATTGCCTAAAGAGGTTTCTGCATGAATGCTTACTACGTATATCAGTGATTATTCATATGGCTTTTTTCTGTAATAGGAAGACATGTTCACTTTTAACTACATTCCCCCAAAATATTACACCGCATTTCATTATTGAGAAGAAATAAGCAAATAAACCAGCTAAAGTCTTAACTAACTCCAACATTACTAATGCATGTATGCCTAGCATGCCTTGCTAAGTTTAGGTATCATAAAATTGATGTGACCTTTCCAATCCAGGGAATTATCAATTATTAAACCAAGGAATTTAATATATTTGGTTTGTAGAAATACACTGTTACAATATCCTATCTGTAATTGTGGAACTGGAGATCTGTGAGCGCTGAATTTCATAACATTTGTTTTAACTAAATTTAGATACAATTTGTTTGCTTTGAACCATACATGCAAAGAACTCAGAACTAGATTAATTTATTGGCACACTGATTAACGCTCTTTCCATTTATCAATACGCTTGTGTCATCTGTTAATAGAACAGCGTTTCCTGCAGCTTGAATATATAAGGAGAGATTTTATATATATATATTACAAAAAGAAGAGGGCCCAGAACAGATCCTTGAGGCATTCCATGATTAATCATTCCACACTCTAATGCATTGCTTTTATTTTTAAAGGGACAATTTATTACTACTTTTTGTTTCCCTTTGTCAAGGTAAACCATTTTAAATGTTTATTTTTATTCCGTAGAAAGATAATTTATCTATCGGAACTTTATGATTGAAACATTCAAAAGCCTTTGCTTAGATACAAAATATTCCTCCCACATGTGCTCTTTAATTAAATGCACATGACATTTCATTAGTGAGTATAAAGATTGCATTTTCTGAAGAAATTCCTTTTCTAAAGCCAAACTGATCATATTCTAGAATATTGTGATTTTCAAGGTAATGGTAAAACACACTATACATTACTTACTCAAACACCTTGGAAAATGTAAATGAAACAGTTATAGGTCTGTAATTCTGGGCATTTATCTTTTCTCCCTTTTTGAACAGAGGCTTCACTATTGAATATTTTAGCCTCTCGGGAAATACATCTAGAGTTAACGCTTTAATACACAAAAGACTAAGGGGGATACTAATTTCTTTTGCATAGGCATTTATGACTTTGCTGTTGATCTCATCATAGCCAGAAGAGCTTTTATATTTCAGTTTTCTAATGATATTACTAATTTCTAGTGGGGTAATGGTACATGGATTGAATTCATTATTTTGACTTGGAATTGATGATTGCAAAATGCTTAATGCATCTCTTCTATCACCAGAGTATAAATATTAAATTTTTGTTACATTAAGAAAGTAATAATTAAACACATTTGCTACATTTCAGCGTGTTGTATCTGTTGATTGTTAATGCTTAAGATTATTGTATTATCTTGTTGCAAAATTTTGCCTGTTTCTTGTTTTATTATATGCTAAGTAATTTTTATTTTGTTTTTTACTGACTGATAAATGTTTGATATTGGAGGTCTTTTGCTGCTTTTATTACTTTCCTAGGTATCTTACAATACTTCTTTAAAATGTATTTTTAATTTATAATAATTCCCTGCTCATATTATAGCTTCTTTTTTAATTTCTAGTGGAAATATACTTCAAACTGCAATTTTAAAATGTATAAATAAGTGTTTAAAAATACTATCAATATCATTTGCACTGAAGTCATTATTCCATGATTCTTTTTTATGCGTCTCCGCCATTTTACTGAGGTTTGCATCATTAATATTTCTATATTTTGTATATCTGTAACAACCTTTGAGTTTTATTGTACAATTATTTTTCAATAGTACTTGAAGAGAGACCATTGATCAATGGAGACGCGGAATGTGATGACAGTTTGTCTGAATTTACAAATAATTTTCATTTCTATTATTGCTGTGCTAGAGAGTTTCTGTCAATCCTGATGGGAAAGTTAATTGTGTGTAGCATATTATATGCCGTAAGAAGGGAACTCATTCGATTCATTCTAATACTTGGCATTAAGTGAGCCACATTTATGTCCCCAAATACAATTATTTCATGAATAGGCTTAAATAAAAAGCTTAAGGTATCTTTAAGTTTGATTACGCTGATGACCTGAGACGTTAAAGAGCGTCCATAAAAAAAATTAAGTTTCATCAAGAACGTTTCAAAATTTCACAGCGGTAAGCGATAAATAGCAATTGCAATTATTATTTTGTATTTTTCATATCCAATTGAACTGTATGTAATGCAATGTCCTGTTCTGAATTAAATTGTGATATATCTAATGATTTAGTTGGTATCTCCAGCCTAACATAAATGCAAAACTCTCCGTTATTTAGTTTTTTCCTTGAAGATTCTGCTCCCAAACAATAACCACGCAATGACATTTGTGATAATTCCTGTTGTTTCAAATAATGTTTACATAAGGCAGATAATATGTGTTTTTATGTGGTCGCAAATTAAGCTGTTTAGCAATTCATCTGGTTTATTTTCTAAACCTCTAACATTTTGATGAAATATATAAATGTTGTTTATTGCTTGCTGAATGCTCTTCAAATGTACTTTATTTTCTGAGCAATCATTATCATTAATACGATTGTCATTTGAGTTAACATTAACTGCCATTAAGTATGACTTGATAATTTTCTAGCCTGGATCAGGCGTCTTTATCCTAAAAAACGTGAACTATTCATAACAGTAATCTTATCCTTGATTTTGACAGTAGTAACGAGCGAAGGCTTCTTTTTGCCTTAGAATTCAAGCAAAGGCCATGTACAGTAAAGTTATTTATATTTAGGTGATGTACATCTATCATATAATATGTAAATTGGTCTTATCATTAGGAATTCCGAACTACAGAATACAAAGGAAAATATAGGCATTGTCTGTTATTTATTTTGTGTTTTTCTCAGTTGGTATTAGAAAATGAAACGGTAGCCATTGTAATAATCGACTATTGATCAATTCACTCTCACGGCATCTGAATATTCTACGTTTTATACAAGTGTTAATATTGTTCGCGTGCATTTAATTAACATATACAACTTTTAATCTTATTATGTTCATGAAATAGTCCTAAACCGTATTTTGCTCTTCTCTATTGGCACTACTGACAACTGGCATTGCACTGAACATAGTTCGAATAGGTAAAGTACAAATACACAATTATTACAATTTGATAAGCAAAGTTTAGGGGAATTATATTTAAATTTTTATTTTATTCCTGAAATAGTATATAGTATAATATACTATAGTGTATAGTATTATATATATCACTCGGGCGTCTGAGCTGATACAAATTAGCCGTTCGTGAGACCCTCTCATTACACTAGTGATAATTTATCAAAATTAAGTTACGGTTATGAAGGATTGATTTGTTACTGTAAGAGTTATTTTGTAACTATTCCCATAATTGTCTGTTGCTGATAATAAATTATTAGTAATTTCTGCTTGGCTAATGTAATTCCTCATGTTCATACATGAAATTAGTTCTGGAGGGAATCTAAAATTATATTAGTCATTCTGAGGTTAGATTATGTTTAGTGATAATTTTTGTACAAAACAGGGTGATCCTACAATATAATCCTGATATTGTCATAAAATTTGGAATATATTATGTTTAAATTTTAAAATACTTTTAAAAGCAAAGAAATGGATGGATAATTATTAAACATCTTATTTGGTGCTATTTTGTAAAAAAATGACTTTACCTCAGGAAATGCGAACTTAATGAACAGTTGCTTCATCATCACAGCTTAAATGATATAATTAACTACAAGTATGTGAGGATACGACTGAATAAAGTAGTATTAAACTATATAATATACATTTTTTATATTCTGCTGAATTTAATTCTTTAAGCTTTTAATGATATTTGTGATTACTGCTTGAGTTTTTGGGGTTAATTTAAAGCAGCAAAAATTCTGGTTGAAACACACTATATTTTTGCAAATTGATAATCATTTTTCACAGTTTAAGCATATTAATAAAATAGTAAAATAAATTTTTTAGCAAGTTTGTTCTATCTCCTTCTCAGTTATTTCCGCTGTATGCTTAACATTAAATGCAGAGAATGTATTATGTAGAGAATGGTGTGTTGGGTAATGTGATAATTGTTTACTTGTGATTCCTCTTGTATTTTTAGTGTGAATTTCATTTCTAGTATCATAACTGTTACATGCTTTTTTTATGTAAAGTAAATATTTAAAATATACAAAGTTAGTACAAAAAGAATTTTCAATTTAAGAAACAGAGCTATACAATGTGCTTTAAGTGCTGATTTAAGATAGCATTTGAATAGCTTTTTCTTGCAGCAACCAAACATTTATGCTACTACAATTACCCCATAAAATCATACTATTGTAGTGCATAGAAAGAAATAATAAGAAAGCAAACTATGCAATACAAATATAGTTTTCAGGCAAAACATGTCTTAAAAATTTGAGCATATATAAAACTCTAGATGGTCTTATTACATACAAATTTTATATGTGAATTTCAGGGTAATTTTTGGACTATAACAATACCTAATTAATATCGTGAATATCCAGTATATCTGGAACAAACTACATGAATTGATTACAGATTATATTTTTCTTTTATCCTCATTAATTAAAAAGTGATTAGCTCTAAACCAGCTACTACCATACTCCATGGAACATCCCATCATTGATTTATAAAGTTTAATTTAGAATTACACTCAAAAATATAGTTTAATTAGCAAACAACGTGATATAAGTGTTTGTAATCTGTATTGATAAGTCATTAACCATAATGATATACAATAAAGGCCCAATATTAATTCCTTAGGCACATGCATCTTAACCTCTTTATTATCCAATTTACCCTCACTATTTTCAACATATTGTTTATGATCCATCACGTAGGGCTCAATAAATTTTAAGGGAGTGCCCTGAATACAATATTAGAAATTTTATTCAATAAAATATCATGTTCAACACAGTCAAATGCCTTACTCAAATCACATCAAGTAATTAGTTCAAACTTCTTATCTTCAAAAACATGATTAACCTTATTAATGGACATTCAAGATGCCATCTATAGGACATTTACCACATTGAATTTGGATAATGTACTACATCATCAAAAAATTCACATTTCAGAAATTTTACTGTTTGTATTATTTTACATAACATAGATATTAGCCTATAATTAGATGGTAGCATGCTATCAGTCTTTTTATAAATAGATACCAATAGATAAAACAGAAAGAATGTTGTAGATATATACAGAGATATTAATGATGCTAACCTCAGTAAAATGGCATAACCACTTTGACAAGAAGCATGGAATAGTATTATCAGTGCAAATGATTATAATAGTAAATTCAACAATTTTTTTACATATTTTTCAATTGCATTTTGAAGCATATTTCCCACTAAACATTAAAAAAAGAAGTTATACACCCTGCAGACTTAGCAAATGTGTTTAATGATTACTTTCTTATTGTAACAAAAAATTTAAATTTATATTCTGGTGATAAAAGAGATGCGTTAAAAATTTTAAAATCAACCACCCCCATCATAATGAATTCAAACCAGATTTCACTACCCCACTAGAAATTAGCATTATCATTAGAAAACTAAAATCAAAAAACTCTTCTGGCTATGATGAGATCAACAGCAAAGTCATAAAGGCCTGTCCAAAGAAAATTAGTACCCTCCTTAGTCACTTGTGTAATGAATCTTTAACATTGGGTGTATTTCCTGAGAGGCTAAAATATTCAATAGTGAGGCCTGTGTACAAAAAGGGAGAAAAGATAAATGTCTCTAATTATAGACCTATAGCTATTTCACCTACATTTTCTAAGGTGTTTAAGAAAGTAATGTACAATAGGCTTTACCATTACCTTGAAAGTAACAATATTGTAGTTAGTGATCAGTTTGGCTTTAGAAAAGGAATTTCAACAGAAAATGCAATCTATAAACTCATTAATGAAATTTTAACTGCATTTAATGAAAGAGCACATGTAACAGGAATATTTTGTGACTTACCTAAGACTTTTGAGTATGTCAATCATGAAATTCTGATTGATATATTAGCTTTCTATGGAATAAAAAAAAGCAATATTTAAAATGGTTTATATTCTACCTTGACAAAAGGAAACAAAAAGTAGTGATAAATTGTCTATTCAATAATAAAAAGCATGCATCCGTGTGGGAAATGGTTAACCATGGAATGCCTCAAGGATCTGTTCTGGGTCCTCTTTTTTTTTTCTGATATATATAAATGACCTCTCCTTATCTATCCAAGATGTAGGAAATACTGTTCTATTTGCAGATGACACAAGCATATTGATAAATGGAAAGCGCCTTATTGATTGTGCCATTACATTAAATTTAGTTCTCACTTCATTGTGTGTATGGTTCAAAGCAAATTGTCTCTAAATCTAGATAAAACAAACGTTATGAAATTCATTACTCACAGATCTCCAGATCTACAATTACAGATAGGATATTGTAACAGTGTACTTTCACAAACTAAATATATTAAATTCCTTTGTTTAATAATTGATAACCAACTGAATTGGAAAGATCACATTGATCATATTGGACCTAAACTAAGCAGTGCATGCTATGCAATACGTGCATTAGTAATGTTGGAGTCGATGAAGACTTTAAAACTAGTTTATTATGCTTATTTCAACTCAATAATGAAGTACGGTCTAACATTTTGGGGAAATTCAGTTAAAAGTCAATGTGTGTTCCTGTTACAGAAAAAAAGTCATACGAATAATCGCTGGTACACATAGCAGACTTTCATGCAGAAATCTCTTTAGTAAATTTAAAATTTGAACTCCTCCTTGTGAATATATTTTATCCTTCATGAACTATTATATAAGAAATCAACCAAAATTTGTTCAAAATCAAAATATACCTAACAAGAATACTAGACAAAAAGCAAATCTACATCACCCAATTTCAGCACTTTCATGCCATCAAAAATACATTTATTATGAGTGCATTTTAGTATACAATGCTCTTCCCTCTAGCCTAAAAGCCATAATAAACAATGTCAATTCCTTTAAATCTGCTCTTAGAAAATACCCATGTAAAAAGGCCTATTATTCTGTAAAGGAATATATGAGTGATAATATTATACTGCACAACATATCAATGTATATGTAAATATGTATACAATAAAATTTGTATGATTAAGTGACTTGTGTGTTTTTGTTGTTGGTTGAGTTGTTCTAAGTGTTATTTTTTATTTTTATTGTAATTATTTATGTGGATGCAGACAAATTTTTGTAATTACAGATTGAAAGCTACTGTGGTAATTATTTATGACAAGTTCAATGTTCATAGGTCTCTGTGGCTGCTCCACGAACTCACTGAATGCTCCAAGAACTAAGTAACTAACTCTTGCAATGTAGAGTACATCAGGGAAAAAAGCTTCATTTAAACATTTATTAATACAATAGGTTAATGGTAGAACTAATGCATTAATAAATAATGTTTTAATAAAATTAGATGTCATAAACATCCTTACTGCTAGATGCTTTCATCCAATGCACCAAATTAATACCTTAACACCCCTGATACTGTCTGTTGACTATTTATGAAGAATTTTGTTTGCTTGTTGATAATTTAAGCTGAATGAATGAACTAAATTTTAATCATTAGAAGAAAAATGGTTAAAATATTTCAGTATTCACCTTCCTAAATACATTCCCAACAAGAGCATTGTTTTTTCCTTATTTTTTAATCATTCCAGGCTCTAATGCAAAAAGAGTATTTGTAATATTAAATAAGAAATGGAGAAAAAGTTCTTATTAATATAATTAAAAATGACTTTCAAATATATTTAAAATGTAATGCTAGTTGTCACAGTGCTTATGACCTAATTTTTAAATAAAGTGTTGCAAGTATGGTGTACCACCATGTATATATAATTTTATGGACTGTGAATGCGTTGCAAAAAGCACTCCATTAACTTTACAGGTAGTCATTTTTATGGTTAGGGAACAACTACTATCTGTCTTTGAGAGTAAAATTTTTTGTGTCCCTTAGTGAAATTCTGAAAATCAGGCTAGTCTGTGATTTTTATTGTTAATTTTTCTGTTGCAGAAAATGCCAAGGAGGAAACAACCGAAGTTATTAACACAGCTAAGCCTGGAAAGCTCGAGGCAGTTGATGAGAAAATTGATAATTATCATAAATAATGATGTTGGCAAAAAGAATGATGTTATTGCCTTCATCCGCAGAACCATGTTATCTCTTCCACAGAGTGTTGGAGAAGTTGTTAGTAAGGAGTTCCTTAATGTCATCCAAGATCGCTCATCATTAGATTTAATGACTACCTTTAGCTGTGGCATATTAGATGAGCTTATAACAGCAACATTGCATCCTAAAATGAAATATTTGGATGTTTGTAAAGAATCTTTACTACTTGGAAGTGCAATATGGATGAGCTTGCCCAATCTCAAATACTTGGAATACCTTGCTATTGGAAGGACCGCTTTTTATAATATACCAAATCCTGTTAATTTCTCCAATCGATTGGTAACACTGATATGTCATTTTGAATGCACATCACAAATGATAGAAGAACTTGCACTAACATGTCATAGTCTTTGTAAATTGGATATAAAAAATTCACTACGTGTTTTGGACCCATCTGTGGATACATTACTGTGCTTGAAAAACTTGTGTATATTACAGGTAAAGGGCAGTTCAGTATATTTTATTTCTTAACTATGATTAATATGTATTATTCATATTACCAGTGAGCAGCCACATTTAGTGTTTTAATGTGCAACACTGTATTAAGAATAAAGAAAACAATAAAGCTAAAATTTATATGATGTTAGAACTACAATGTGCATGTTGTTAAAACTTTGTAGGTTCTGGGAACAGGCTTAACTGCAGTAGGATGTGTTAAACTGCTTTACCATCTGCCAAAACTCCATAAATTTGAATCAGATTTCTGCTTACAAAGCCTGATGAAAATGGTCAATTTGGACATTTTTCCTCAGTTATCAGAGGTTAGTAAATAAGCTCATTGATTTATCTGTAGACTAACATTTTTATTCATAATGTGGTGATTAGGGAACAGTCAAGAATTGTGGTATTTGAACATTTCATTCAATACCTTTTAGGAAGGATTTTTTTTTATAATCATGCTTGCATATAATCTCAGGTAGATTAAAAGTAAAACTACTTAAAACCACGTTAACACATGAAAAACACTCTTCACGTCCGACTCTTAAAAACCTTTAAAATTAAAAACTTGAACATGTTTCATGAGAACTTGCTAACATTGTCAACCATAGAATGACTGGCGTTTCAAACTATGTTCTAAACTGTATAAGTGACTATCGGTACTCTGGTGGTCTGTTAATGAACCTAAACAAAATTTTTTCTGCCTATGGGGTATCAAAATTTATGAGTCTATGCTCATACTTCTTTATAAAAATTTTTTCCCATATGTGGAATTCCTCTGGGTGTTAAACTGTTTTTAACAATATGATGTCCTTCTCTATTTCATTGGGTTCATTCCAAAAATGTGCTGCCACTGCTGATTTCTCTGTTTGTTTGTGTTAAATATTCCTTGACTGTTCCTTCAATCTTATAGCCAAATTTCTGTTTGTCTTGCCTATTTACAATCTGTACAATTAATCTTGTATATTAAAATGAAAATTTGAATTTGCACAGTGAAGCCAATCATAATTGATATTATTGTATGATTTATTTGAACTACATACACTTAATGCTTCACTTGTCAAAATATATAGATACATACAAAAACATTTCATTGTCATCAGCTAGGCTAAGATTCAACTGTTGGATAATTCTTTAATCTGTGGGAATGTGTATTTGGTGGCATTGTGATAAACTTGTAGTTTATGTTTTCATCCCTGGCAGTGTCAAAGTTCATTTGACTATTTTTGTATTTGTAGATTTAGATTTTCTCCCAAGTTGCTAGTTCTGTAGATCCTTGTACAGATTTTAATAATTTTGCTTTATTCTCTTTCATGATTTTGTGCCCAAAAATGATATGCTACTGCTGATTTCTTTATTTACTTGTACTTTATGTTCCTGAAATGTTCCTTTAACCGTGTTCCTGTGTTTCTCTTTGTTTTTCCAATGTAGAATTTTTCACATTATGCACAATTTATTTTCTAAATACCTGCTTTTTTCTCTTGTGAAATACTGTCATTAACATCGTCTATTAGTAGGTTTTTAACATTAAATCTTATTACCAGGTTTTTAACATTAAATCTGTTTATCAGTGCCAACCTGATATTAAAATCTTTAAGAATATTCTGAAATTTTTTTGTAGCCCATGGATGATATGTAAATTTATTACAAATTAGCTTTGTTTTCTTGCTCAAAGTGTTGTGGTTTCTTTGATATGTTTTCATGTATTCAATTGTGTACCTTTTTGTGTCCTAGTTCTTTTTGAAAACCATTTTAAATATCGTTTCTTCTATTTCTTTATATTCATTAAAATATTCTTCTTTGCGAATTTGTAGGTTCACTAGCCAGTATATTGAACTGTTGGTAACTGTATGACTGTGCGCTGTGGGGTTAAAACTGTCACCTTTAATATGATTATCTGCATGTGTATTCTTTGTGTATATACCAAAATCCAGATTTCTTTGATGTTTCATTATTTTAATATGCAAGAATGGCAACATGTTATCTGTTTCTGTTTCTTATGTAAATGATATGTTTCTGCTTGTATATTCAAAAGTTTTAAGGCATCATCAAAGAGTTTTTTGTTTAGCTATGTCAAATATATCATCGACATATCTGTACCGTACTTTAATATGTGTGGGAAGCTGAGTTGATGTGTGTTTGAAATCTGCGAGATTAGCTAGAAATGGAGATATGGGGCTGCCCATAGTAAGTCCTCCTTGTTCTGTATAAAATTTTCCTTTGAAAAAAAATAGGCTTGGTTTATGCAAATTTCTATTAGTTTTTATGTATTCTTTTATGTGTGCATCATTAATTCCACTTGTTTTAGGCCAATCATGTGGATAAATTAGGAGTTTCTCTTTTCTTATGCTTGGAAACAGCGATTGTATGTCAAATGATGTTAAAGAGTTTCAGAGGGATATAATTTTTTCAATAACTTATATGAATTGATTATATTCCTGCTTTGAATTTTAGGTAATATCTTGACTTTATTAGGTAGCCATTTTGCTAAATAGTATGAAAGAGCATTGAAATTAAAATTTTAAAAAATTGAGTCAAGACTGTAACATACACACCACTAAAATTCAATAAAAAAGAAAGACTACTTTTAGGAGCCATCGCTCCTATCGTCAGTTCCTGGTCGACGTGATAGGAGCAATGGCTCCTGAAACTAGTCTTCCTTTTTTTATTGAATTTTAGTGGTGTGTATGTTACAATCTCAACTCAGTTTTTTTTTTTTAAATGTTAATATTTGACATCACTGTTAGAAAGTGCACTATATTTTATACAAGCATTGATATTGTTAATGATGGGACGCATACCATTTCCAGTCTTGTGAATTTTTGTAAACCATACATTTTTGCTATTGTAGGGTTGCTCTGTTTTATTTTGTATATTGTTTCCTTTGGGAATACAGTGCAGTTTTCTTGTACCTCATTATTTAAATTAATAAATCCCATCAATGGGTCTAAATGAATCTGAACATATTCTTTTTTAACCAATTCTTTATTCTAGTATTATAATCTTCTTTATCTAATATTACTAATCTGTTTCTTTTGTCAGCTTTAGTATAAATAACTTCTTTATCATTTAAGGATTTTATTGTGTTCCTATATGTCGTGTTTAATGCTGTTTTCTTTTTAACTATGTCTTTAAAAACCTTGTCTGATTTAATTCTATTTCTTTTTCTTTGTTGTTTAATCCTTTAATGGCCAGTTCTAAATCTACAATATAATCTTCTATTTTAGTGGATTATTGTACACAAGTTTTTAAGCCTTTATTTAAAAATGCTAATTCTTCTTTTTTGAAACATTCATTACATAGAATCTCCACATAATTCTGTTAAGGTTCTGGATTTTTCTTTGGTTTATGATTAATATTCCTAAACTTTCTTTTCTGATTGCTGACTTTTTTGGAAATTGTATATGTTTTAATGCTGTTCTGATTAAGTTATTCCATATAGAATCAAACCTCTTTGAAATCTGCAAGTGTTTTCCATATAGTTATTAACAATATTTGCCATTTTTGTATGATTTCTACTTGGATAACATTTTTTCTCTGCAGCTATCTGCTCGTGACTGTTGTGGTTATGTTTTAACAATTTTTAGAATGAAATTTGGACATACTTTGTGTTTAAGGCTCCGGTTTAAAAAATAAATATCTGCTCTAATGTCCTCTTTCAGATTATAAAAATTACAATTGAAGTTATTCAGTTGTGCATTCTGTACACTCCATCTTACTAAACGAATTAATCCAGGTCAATGTCTCTACAGCTCCAAGGCCTATTTACTAATTAAAATGTAATTTGAAACTTGCATAGTGAAGCCAATCATATAATTGATATTATGGTATTATTTAGTTGAACTGCACACTATTAATGCTTTACTTACTTGTCCTAATATATAGAACAAGTTTCCAGAACATATCGTTCTCATCATCAGCTAGGCTAAGATTCAACTGTCGGATAATTGTTTAATTTTAGTAATGTGTATTTGGTAGCAGTGTGATAAACTTGTACTTTATGTTTTCATCCCTGTCAGTGTCAAAGATCATTAGACTGTCTTTGTATTTGTAGATTTAGATTTTCTCCCAAGTTGCTAGTTCTGTAAGTCTTTGTACAGATTTTAATAATTTTGCTTTATTCTCTATGTCGTGATTTTGTGCACAAAAATTATATGCTACTGCTGAATTATTTATTTGCTTTTACTTTATGTTCCTGAAATGTTCCTTTAACTGTGTTGCTGGTTTGAACCCAGCCAGAACGAATGAATTTTTTCCAGCATAAAGATCCTAAGTATGGGTTGCTTCGGAAGGGAAGTAAAGCCATGGGTCCCGTGTCGTACATTTATGGCACGAAAAAGAACTTCAGGCCTCTGAGCAAAATATGTCGGCGGTTTCATTATCTGATTGAATGCGATGTTGATGATCTGAGATGTGAAAGAGCGTCCATAAATAAATTAATCAAAAAAAATTAAACAGTGTGCCTATGTTTTTCTTTGTTTATCCAAAGTAGAATTTTTCTCATTCTGCACAATTTATTTTCTAGATACCTGGTTTTTTCTCTTGTGGAATACTGTCATTAGCATTGTCTATCAATAGGTTTTTAACATTACAAATGTTAACCACTGCTAACCTGATGTTCAAATTCTTAAGAATATTCTGAAATGTTTTGTAGCCCATGGATGATATGTGAATTTTTTAAAAATTAGCTTTATCTTTACTTGCTGAAAGTGTGTTGGTTTATTTATAATGTTTTTGTCTCTTGAATTTCTGTACTGTTTTGTGTAGTAGTTCTTTTTTAAAAAGAATTTTTAAGTGCTGTTTCTTCTATTTCTGTATATTCATTAAAATATTCTTTGCTAATTTGTAGGTAAGGATTTAATCTATCTACATGATTGATGTATTCCTTTAGTTGCACATCATTAATTCTACTTGAATTAATACATTCGTTCAATGGGCCTGAATGGATCTGAACAAATTTTTTTTATTATAAATAACATCTTTTTTATTTAAGGATTTTATTGTGATTCTATATGTTTTGTTTATTGCTGTTTTCCTTTGCGTCTCATCATTAACAATATCAATGCTCCTTCATACTATTTAGCAAAATGACTAGCTAATAGATTCAAGACATTACCTAAATTTCAAAGTAGGAGTATAATCAATTTATGTAAGTTAATAGAAAAAAATTAAAGACATAAAATTACATTCCTCTGTTACTCTGATATCTTTTGATGTAGAATCGCTGTTTCCAAGCATAGCAAAAGAAATACTCTTAATTTATCGACTTTGTTGGCTTAAAACAAGTGGAATTAATGATGTATACATAAAAGAATACATAAAACTCACAAAAGTTTGCATAAAGCAAGCCTATTTTTCTTTCAAAGGACAATTTTATAAACAACAAGGAGGACTTACTATGGGCAAGTCCTTATCTCCATTTCTAGCTAACCTCTTGAGCAGATTTTAAATACAAATCTACTCAACTTTTCCATATATATTTAAGGTATGGAGCAGTATTTCGTAGCTCCAGAGATTAGGGAGAATATAAAATTGTATTAATTGATGTCATTGTATGATTCAGTTGAACTACACACTCTTAAAGCTTCACTTACTTTTAATGTATACATTAAACATACAATTTCATAAAATTGTATGTTTAATTTGATGAATCCTAAAGCATTAATAAGACATTATCAATATAAATTAAAGCAAAAGCCTCTGAGAAAATGATACACACATTTGTGCAGTAACTCTGCAAAAATCATGTAAGTCAAGACCCTCCGTCCGCCATACAAAGAATAGTAGTCATAAAAATTCCAATCCCTAACATACGGCTAGGCTAGGGGTGATCTTACGGCAGGAAAGACCTTGAAGACATGCAACTTGAACAAAATATAACGGGGTCATGGTTCTGACCTGAAAACTACTTGGAGGGGAGAAATGAGAAAAACAAACCCAGGAGTTTGTTAGTAGGAGGACTCTTAACAGAAATCGGCGCCAAATAGCAGCCTATAGGGAACGAACCGGCAACCTCGTATAGCCAACCTAGGAGTAGAATCTAAACAGACGCTGCAATAATTTCAACTCCAAGTTAAAAATACGCACATGAGTCTGACCGATTGTGAAATTAATAAAAGTTGGGGGAAAGCATAAAAGCCAGCAGTTTTTGAAGAAAGCCATGCAGCTCTAGTTAGGAAGTTTTTGAAGAAAACCAGACAGCTCTATTTAGGCAGTTTTGAAGGAGAGCCAGGTAGCTCTTGTTACGCAATCTTGTGAAGAATCTTGGAGCAGGCAGTTTTTGAAGAAAGCCAGGCAGCTCTAGTTACGCAGTTTTTGAAGAAAGCCGCCAGGCAGCTCTAGTTACGCAGTATTTGAAGAAAGCCAGGCAGCTCTAGTTAGGCAGTTTTGAAGAAAGCCAGGCAGCTCTAGTTACACAGTCTTGTGAATAATCTTGGAGCACTTTTTGAAGAAAGCCAGTGTGAAGAATCTTGATGCAGTCTTGACACAGTCCTTGATCAGTTCCGGAGCATTTCCCAAGCAGTTTTGTGAAGAATCTTGGAGTAGTTACATAACAGTTGTCGACGCAGCCTTTGATCATTTGTAGTTAAGCAGTCTGAGGAGTTTTTTAGTCAAGCCCCACAGTTAAAGTTAGGAGCAGTGCAATCAAGTTTTTAGTTAGGTAGTGTGAAGAATTTTAATCAGTTTTGATGAGTTTTTGAGGCAGTTCAGACAGTTCGCAGTTAGCTCCCTTATAGCTCAAACAGTCGGAGATTCTCTCCTGACTAAAAATTATAACTTATGCTAATAAAAGAGGTTCATCGTCTCTGCAACTGTGAATAAGCAAATCTCAAAAGGAATTTATATGTGGCTTGAAGTGAAGGAGAGTGTGTCCCCCGTTCCCATCCTGTCTCCCTAGTAACGTGCATACGTTCCAAAAACTAAGGGGAAAAAAAACGACTATAAACAAGTAATCGATTCTCATGCGCCAGAGCATTGGTTATGACGTGGTGAACAATACTTCATAGCAGCGGAGCATTCATCATTTTCCTCAACGGCATGACCGAACGACCAGCTGACGCCCACATCCCTTTATTTTTAATACCACTGCAGGTGTGGAACAGATATGTCAATGATATATTTGTCATAGTTAACAAAAAACTCATAAATGATATCGTAAAATTTTTGAATAAACAACTAGAAACTTATGGTTTACATAAGAAACATAACATGTTGCCATTCTTGATTATTAAAATAATGAAATGTCAAAGAAATCTGGAATTTGTTATATGCACAAAGAATACACACGCAGATAATCACAGTTTTAATCCCACAACGCACAAGCATGCAGTTATCAACAACTCAACACACCGGGTAGTTAACCTACAAATTTGCAAAGAAGAATATTTTAATGAATATAAAGAAATAGAAGAAACAGAGCTTAAAAATGGTTTTTAAAAAAGAACTAGTACACAAAACAGTACAGAAATTCAAGAGACAAAAACGTTACAAATAAACCAACACACTTTCAGCAAGTAAAGATAAAGCTAATTTTTAATAAATTTACATATCCATTGGCTATAAAAATTTCAGAATATTCTTAAAAATTTTAATATCAGGTTGGCCATGGTTAACAGATTTAATGTTAAAAACCTGCTAATAGACAATGTTAATGATAGTATTCCACAAGAGAAAAAAGCATGTATTTAGAAAATAAATTGTGCATAATGTGAAAAATTCTATATTGGAAAAACAAACAGAATCATAGACACATGGTTAAAGGAACTTTTCTCGAACATAAAGTACAAGCAAATAGAGAAATCAGCCATGGCATATCATTTTGTGGATACAACATCATGACATTGTGAATAAAGCAAAATTATTCAAATCCGTACAAGAACCTACAGAACTAGCAACTTGGGAGAAAATCTAAATCTATAAATACAAGACAGTCTAATGAACACTGCCTGGGATAAAACATGAACTACAAGTTTGTCACACCGCCACCAGTGCATAGTACACATTCCCACAGCTTAATGAATTATCTGACAGTTGAATCTTAGCCTAGCTGATAATGAGAACTAAATGTTCTTGAAACCGTTCTATATATTATCACAAGTAAGTGAAGCATTAAGAGTGTGCAGTTCAACTAAATCATTGAATAATATCAATCTTTTATATGCCAGAATTTTCTTCTTTATGTCTGTGGTCTGGTGGATTTAGTTTGAACAATTTGTGAACACTGTACTTATTTTTATGGGCTAAAGCGATAGTGGTATGAGTAGTAAGTGAACTTATGGTAAGTTTTTTCTTTGGATAATGTGGTGAGTAGAGTAATTTGTTTCATTTTCTTTTTCTGTAAATTTTTTTTAAATTTTGATCAATAATTTTTTTATGAAATCCATTGAATTTGGAGATTTCTATTATGTGTAAGTATTCTTTTTTATACTCATTATTGAGAGATACATTGACCAATCTGTAAACCACATTGTCAAATGCTGCTGCTTTATGATGTCAAGGGTTGAAGCCATTATCTTTTAAATTAATTATCAGCGTGTGTCTCTTTTCTGCAAATCCCAAATTCCAACTTGTTATTCCTTTTTAAAATCTTAAAATCCAAAAAGGTAAATTGTAGATTTCATTTTCTGTAATGAATTTGAATGTGGGTTCCTGTAAATTTAATAGTTTTTGTGCATCTTCTATATATTTTTGTACAATGGCAGAATATTATCCAGATATCTATGCCAAATCTGTGATGTGCATCTTAAAGAACCTCATAAATAAATCTGTCAGGAATGGAGAGGGGACTACCCAAAGCTAAACCTGATTTTTATTAAAAGAACCTTCCTTCAAAGAAAAAGAAGGCCTGATCTAAACATAATTCTATAACCTTCATATATTCTTTGATGTGTGTTTCTGTAAGATGAATGGATATCAACCATTCATTCTCTTTAAAAAAATCAAGGTTTTCTTTTTTGAAATGCTAAGGAAAAGAGCTTTTGCATCGAAAGTAACTGATGTCTTTTGAGGATAACTTGCAATCTTTCATTTTGTTAACCAGATCCAAAGAGATTTTTAAACTTAAACTAGGAAATTTTGGAAATGTTTTGAAGTGGGTGGATAACCAATTTGCTAAGTGGTAAGAAGGAGTATTAATATTGTTAAAGATTGGTCTCATACTTTTTCCAGGTTGGTGTATATTTGGGAAGCCAAAAATTTTTGCTAAAGGTGAATTTGGTACTTTGATTTTGAGAATAGAGCATTTTCTTTTACAGTATCTTGTGTTAACTTTTGCATTTAAATAGTGGATCAGTTTTTCTTTCAATGATTTTATGATTGTTTCACCATGCAGATTCGTACATTCATCATTAATTGCATATGTCTTCAGCTGAGCTAGTGACGAATTGCCGCAGTATAAACCTGGGGTACACAACTTTACAACTGCTTCTGATTAATTTAGATCACAAGTTTCTAGAACCTGAATAGCAAAAATGAACTCTCATATTTTAATGGCTGGACATACACAACAGAAAGAAAGATTGGTGGCAAGAGAACTGGTAAAAATATCATAAAAATTGGTGACCCCAATGAATAAATTTTGGATTCTGCAATTTGAAGTCTGACTGTAGAAAGCATTGTATACTTCCTATGTCTTGAAATTATGGTTTGACACAGATTAATAATTGGAGTTGATCTTTCCAGTTTTTTAATTTAATTTTTCTCTTTGAATGGTTGCAAAGAAAAACTTTAAGAATGATAAGCTTTGTGTACTGTTCATTTTCTTTACATTTAATTATATAAATTGAATTAAAGCAACTACTTCATGAATTCATATGGAACTTATATAGCCTACCATTCAGCAATAACCTACTACTAACCAAATCACTTATCATTGCAATTGGAGAGTGTCCAGAATAAATCATAGTTAAATTAAATTTAATACAGGTTAATATTAAAACAACTATAAGTTTATAATTGAAATCATTGTATGATTGAGTTGAACTAAACTCTCTTATTGCTCCACTTACTTGTCTATAAATGTAGAATAGTTTCACAAATCTTTGTCCACATCATCAGCTAGAGCATCTACCACCGGATTCTTTGTTATGCTGTGAGAATGTGTATTGTGCTCTGGTGGGAGTGTGATGAACTTAAAAGTTTATGTTTTCATCCCCAGAAGTGTCAAAGTTTATTAAACTGTAATACAATACAATACACTTTGACACTTCTGGATGAAAACAAGTTTGACTCAATCATAAAATGATTTCAATTATGTGATTCGCTTCACTCTACAAGTTCAAATCAACAGTTGTAGTTAACTATAAGCTTTCTTATATTTGATATACATGACTGCATATCCAATAATATACTGTTTTGCTGTAACTATTTATAAATATTTAAAGTATGTCATTGAACTTTGTAACACAACAAGAATCAATGATATAATTTTGTACCAAACTGTCCTGGGAGTACACTTGACGAAATGAAATACTTAATTGGGCGCACACACAATTATTCTTATGGCCTTCTCCTGTTGCTTGCTTTCACCTTCCCCTGTGTAAAATCATAACTTACCAAGACAATGGTTTGCATCACAACTGCAAACCAGTCACCTCTCCTAATTGAAATGATAACGTACTAAGACATTGACTTGCATTGCAACTGCAAACCAAGCCCTCTAAGATAACTGCAAATATAAATATAGGGTACAGTAAAGAAGTTTCCTATGGACATGGTCCAGGCCCCTCCCTCTTTTACACATAAAAATGCATTAAACAATTGTTATAGGAAACTAAATGTTAAACTCTTTGGCATACTATCGTCCCACTATGTCCTGGAAAAGTTCGCTTACTTTGAGCCATAAATTTGTTTGTCATACTAAGGTAACATATTTGATGCCAGAGGGATGTTGTATTGACACATATTTTAGATTTATAGGAAAGCTATACATAATACGTTTTACAGTTTAATTTAATTAATGCCCCTGAAAGCAATGAGTTTGGTCACCTGTACTTGTGACATCTGTAAGTACTAAGTGTAATCAAATGTAAATCGTTCATATGATCCATTAGGACACAGAACTAGACTAAGGTCTTAACCTCATAAGTTGATGATGATTAATTGAAATCTTATTTGGGTGCAAAGTATCTGAGAGGTACCTCTCCTGTATTTTTAATGTACTGATATAACTTAATGTAAAATAGCTCCAATCCATAGTAGCTTATTAAAACACATTTCCTTGCTAATTGTTGATCAGCTGCCCATTATTTTGTTGAATAGTCAAGCAAAAGTATCTTTTGTTGATTTGGTTTATTTACAGAAGGTATTTAACATCTCAGGTCATCAACGTCCCACTCAATTCAGAGCATGAAACAGTCGATAAATTTTGCTCAGAGGTCTCTTCCTTCAGGCTTGAGATTCTTTTACATACCGTAAATCTATGGGGACCCACAGCTTTACTTCCCTTCCAATGGAAGCCATACTACACCAAAAAATTCCATTGAACTCAGCCAGGATTGAACCTGCGATCTTGGGTTTAAGAGGAAAATGTGATTACCGTTACACCAGAATTGACAAATGTATCTATGAGAAACATTGTGGCTGCTCATATATCTCATTGTCCTTGTATTCTTTGTTGTTATTAGTCATGCTTTTGCATATATAGTATCACAAAAATGATAAGCATTAAATCTAACGGAAATAAACTACTTACAGAATATGGAAATATGTTATTCAAATTAACTATAAATTTCTTTTTGTCTATATCACTGGAAAGATTAATACCAGATTCTTGGCATACTTTTTGCCAATTTATTCTTAATGCTCTAATCAGTAGTAACTTTACACATCATGAATTGTATACTTTACAGAAGCTTTTTAACATCTCAGGTCATCAGTGTCCCACTCAATTCAGAGCAGAAAACTTGCTGATTTCATGAAAAGTTTAAAATATGCGATGTTTATTATTTATCTATATACTGTACAATATAAATTTATTTTTCTTTTCCTAGTTGTAGTGTGACAGAGATAATAATTTATTTCCTGTAATATAAGCACTTATCACCTCATGGTAAAATTTTTCAGCTTATGTCACATGAAACGTACAATATCCGATGTTTCCTAGACCTTGCAGTCTCCTCCTCAAGGAGTTAGGAATTAAAACTTGAAATGTGCCAGAGGGTGGGAGGGGAAAGTGGGGCACATTTGTCATAGGCTAAGATATTACTACATGAAAAAATTAATTGAAACTTGCATAGTGAAGCCAATCATATTATTTTATGATTTAGTTGAATTAAACTCTCTTAATGCTTCACTTACATTTCATAATATATAGAAATGGTTTCGAGAACATTTATTCTCATCATCAGCTTGGCTAAAATCTAACTGTCGGATAATTCGTTAAGTTTTGGGAATGTGTATTCAGCTCTGGTGGCAGTGTGATAAATGTGTAGTTCATGTTTTCATCGCCAACAGTGTCCAAGTTCACTAGACTGTGTTTGTATTTGTAGCTGTAGATTTTCTCAGAATTTGCTTGCTCTGTAGGTCCTTGTACTGATTTTAATAATTTTGCTTTATTCACTGTGTCATGATTTTGTGTCCAAAAATGATATGCTACTGCTGATTTCTCTATTTGCTTGTACTTTATGTTCCTGAAATGTTCCTTCAACTAATTGCCTATATTTGTCTTTGTTTTTCCAATGTAGATTTTTTCACATTGTGCACAATTTATTTTGTAAATACTTTTTTTTTCCCCCCCTCCCCTGGAATACCGTCATTAACCTTCATGTTCCTGAAATGTTCCTTTAATTGTGTGCCTATATTTCTCTTTTTTTTTCCCCGAATTCCAGCACTTGGCTTAAAAATGCTCACAACATTATAATTGCTACCCAAGTCGTCCTTCAGTACGAATGACCCCTCCCATGACTACTACCTAGCAACAAAATCTTACTCTTCCTCTTAGGCTAAGCATCTGCTGCTGGAAGAGGACTTGTGCTCTGATGAGCTTCCATTGTTGCAAGAACATTGAATCTGTTCACCAGAGGGATAATGGTAGCATCATCAGCAGAGAATACTCTGCTCTTCTTGGGATTGTTTCTTGGCACAACCTTGAATTCAGGTGATTTACTGCTGACTTTAATTGGTGAGCAATAGCTCTCAATCTGCATCTTTGCAAGTGCCAGTTACTTTTGCAGTTGGAGAATAGCTTTCTCTTGCTTAACAACTAGGAATTTATATTTACAAAGTTCACAATAATACTGGTCCGATGTAGCAGCCATATCACTGTTAGTTTTAGCACAAATCCAATGAAACAATAACTGATAACCATCACAAAACATGCCTGAACTCACCTTCCTAGGACACTCACCATAGTTAGTGCTCAAATCACACTTTTTAGCACTCATTTTCACGCTTTGTACCCAAACTCGGACAAACCTTAGATTAAACTATGTAAGCTAAACTTAACAACCACTCACAACACAAAACTCCTATATTTAGCCTAAACTTACCCCTCACAAGCCACACAAAACTATGTCAAGTGAGCTACACTTAACACGCACAACACAAAATTCAAGCTAATATTTAATGCCAAGGATATGTATCTGATTTAACTCCAGACTAACAAATCATTAGCCATGGTATTAACTATGCTCAAAGTGAATGAAAAAAGTAACTGAATGTACACTAGATACACAAATCAAACTAAACCAATATGGCAGAAAATCAGCTGATTTTAAGCGTCCGAAGAATTATTATTTGAACTACCCTGTTTTGTTTAGCTTCGTTTAATTCCATGATTTAAATCTATTTCTTCACTAGTGATATTTTATTTAAAAGAAAGTAGGAAATTAATTTTTTAGACATAATAAAGAAAAGTTGCACATTTCAAAGATATTGACTATATATATATATATATATATATATATATTCAGTAATAAAAACCATTTGTATTTTTGTCCCCAGCATTTGTACTAAAAGTAAGAGATATTTCGCAGAAGCAAGAAAGTAAACTATGTAAATAATATTCTGGAGAAGATTATAATATGGGATATTTTTTCTGAAACTAGTGGCATTTTTTGCTAAGTGCCATGCTATATTATTCCCTGATGCATTTTTGTCTACAGCAGTATGAAAGATTTAGTTGAATGAGAGCTGTTCTTGTTAGAGGGTACTGGCTGTTATGTCATTGTTGAAAGTTTTATCATCTGTTGAGTTAAAGCAATGTATGTTAGAGTGATTTTTATTGGCATTAAAATAAGTAGAAAATGTAAGTAACTATTGGTCAGCATTAGGAAAATCAAATGCAAAGCTAAATTCCATTTATCCTTTATCATTTTTTATGGCATGGTTTTTCCACATTACAAAAAACTCTACTCTGTGTGTGCAAAACATTGCTAAGGGTCTTTAAAATAAATGTTTAGGATATAGCTACATTCTTAAACCTTATTTTTATACTGGTTACTGATTGTGAAAATTCCAGATATAACTAAAGCCATCATTGATAGGATTTTGTAGGAATTATGATAATATAGTTATTGCTAATAAGGCTGTTAAGAAAATATTACTATTCTGTATCACTGAACATGTTTCTCTGCAGAGAGTAGATGCCTATAACATGCACCCTTTTTACAGAAGAAATTATCGAAACAATTTAAGAACTAGAAGTTCTTATTTTGTAATGACCATCTATACTATCATTAGCAGGACTGCAGATGGCAAACAAAAAATGATCCAAGTATCCGAAAGACTAAAGAATGGACAAATGAAACTCATTTCAAGTAGATTGAAAATAAGAACAAGAATCTGATGTGATTATTTCATTAGGAGCATTGGATTTATTAATTCCAGTTAAGAGATCAGCACCAAATAGTGAAGATACTGATTATATGTTTTATGATGTAACTTTTTCAAATTCAAAGTCTGGGGAAATGTTGATTGACTACATTTTTTGTTGTAAATAACCTCATATGGAACGAACTGAATATGTAAAAAATTAATTCGTGATTTCCTTGCCTAGAAAGAATTTCATATTCCTATCTCAGCTATGAAAACATATTTTGTTTGATTTTCCTGTCCAATAGGTTACTGTAGTTAGTGCTTTAACTTTGTATGTTATTTAAACTTTTAACCTTTTTAGAATAAATGCGGGCAGTTTTATTCATCCCACATTACAGCCAAATTTTCCAAGAAGTTTATTTTTGCAATCTATTAATATTCTTAAATCTAACATCAGATTCCTTGATACAATATGGTTAGGACTTGGCACTCATTAAAAGAAATTATATTCAAATATGACTTCACTTCAATTCCCATTTATAACTTCATTGGTTGCAAATTACATACTGAGAAAATTGCTTCCTAGCAACTTCTCTATTTTTTTACTGCTGTTATGATCATTTCTTCCTGATTGTTCTTCAGTACTTTAGAGTATATATTCATATGCATTCATTCTTAGAAACTCAGTAATTGGATAAAATCAGAATGAATGATCACTAAATTATACTTGTAAAAGAAACAAACTGGCTAATCAAGTGATGTGAAGACAGTTTGGAGATGAGAAGTTAAAGTACACTAATATCCCTTAGTCTTCTAAAAACAGAAGCTTTGTTCAGCTGTGTTTGAAATTAGTACAAATTTTAACTACATTTACATTTCTTTGCCAGCAAATAGTTTGATATTAAAATTAGGTAGTTCATTTATCTTAAAAATGTTTGGATTTTTTCCCCTGTATCTCTTTCTGCTTTGGATCAATTCAGTTCTATTGCAATGATTAGGACTTATATCACAATACCTTGTTAAACTATAGACACCAAAGTGAGCCAGAATACACTCAAATTTTACTTTCACTGACATTATATCCACTGAAAATTGAACATGTGTAGCAACTATGAATAGTCTTATTCATAATATTTTTACATCATCATTTAATGCAGGAAGTACTTATACTGAAATCTAATATTAAAATAATGTTGAAAGCAGTATTCCTGGTAGCACTAAATAATAAGATAATCATAAATCTAATATAAGATAACTTATATGAAAACTTTGTTTCAGATGAAATTAACTTTATGTATATTTTAAACTATTAACAGGTATGGTTAAATAACCCCTTGATAACCATCTATCCATTACACAACATGCAGAATTTGACAAAACTGTGTATTTATAATGGAAATTATGAACAGATTGAATTTTCTCGGCTATTTGCAATTCATGGAATGAAACTACGCTCTTTGGAATTGACTCATATGAAACAGGTCTGTATTATAGATATAATAAATGAGTGTCCAAATCTAAAGCAGCTACTCTTAAGTTTTTGCACCTTCCAAAATGTGCCACAGGATTATCTTTGGGATCAAAGTCTGCCTCACTTTACCAGTGTAGAAAAACTAAAAGTGGTTAATAATTTTGGGTTTTTAAACTATCCAGTTATTTACTATTCCACTCTGCGCTACATTAAATGTTCCAATATTATCAATTTTACAGATATTCAGCTTAATGAAGCACTTTCACAGGGATGGTTAAAATATGCTCATATCATACGTTTCCAGAATTGTGATCTTTCCATCCATGCTTTATCCAACCTTATTGAACATTGCAATGAGCTTGAAATAGTTGGAGACATAAAGACTTGGAATGGAATGGATAGAATGCAATATGTTTTAACTGCCATTCATTATAAAGTAAACAATATTGACATTACTGTACTGTAAAAAAAAAAAGTTTAATTTTGGGAACAGTACAGTCAGTGTTTGACTTTCAAGGTTATACAACCTTTATACATGGTTCATACTCACTAATTCCTTAGTGCATTCCTTAGTAATTGCAATATACTATTGTTAATCTGAAACTATAAAGTTATACAGATAAATGGAAATAACATATAAAGTAATAATAAAAAATAAAAATTCAAATGCGTAATGCAAAATTTAAATTAAAATGACATCACAGTTACATCATAGTCTAGTATCATTGGAATCACAATTCAGGCCAGTGTCCACCACCCCCCATATTTTCACAATCATATTGGAATTCATTTCATCACAAACTGCATTCACTACCTCTACCACTAGCATTCACATTACTTTTTCAATTGTTTTTCATAGGTTTATGCTTATTTGTTACTTGGGTTTACTATTTCTATTTTTTTGTTGAATTATTCACTGTCTTAATTACACACTACATAGTCATAGCTTCTGCCATGATGCGTACTGGAATGTGACTTTTAGGTATTTTGTGATTTTCTGTTGTGATTGTAATTTGTACAGTCCTAATAAAATCTGTTGGTTTGTATTGCTCAGTATTTTGAATTAAAATCTCTCTTAAATAGAAATAAATAAGATACACCACTTAATTAAGTGAAGCAGAATTGAAAACAGTGTCACAGGATGACATATCTATTGCAGTGTTTCATGTAGATGATCCACTGTAGTTCTGAATCCTTCAACTATACCTTTCCTAAATGCACTTCCATTGAAAGAAAATAGTACTGTTTTTGTAAAATAAGCTGTATTTGTTCGTATATAATTATTTTCTTCTTCTTCTTCTTCTTCTTCTTCTTCTTCTTCTTCTTCTTCACAAAATACCTTATTAGTATAATTACCCCTTCATGTGCCATCTTTGGAATTAGTACGAAAAATAACAATTTCTGGCAGGTTAAAATGTGTAAATATATTATATCTAGTATGCTTATTTGCCATTATGGTATTTATGGTATGCATCATATGAAATTAGAAATGTTATGTATCAAAACATTAAAACTGGTCAGTATTTTTAACTGTAATGTCATATTAAATCAGTTTAAGTACTTTGCAAAGAATTGTTTAATTTTCAAATGAGACCTGTCATGATCATCACAACTTACATGCACATATTGCATTGTACACATGTCCACGAGCTTATACACAGAGTTAAATAGCTTGATATTAATGTGTTGTAAGCTTGCTGATGTTTTGAGTTAGATATGGATAATACATATCTATGGCAGCAAAAAAATATTTTGTTCTGTTGTCTCATTTTATCTTATGATATTCTTTAAGATTTTCTCTTGGATCTTTTCCTTTATTAAATTAAATTCTCCTTGATATTTGGGATGTAAGAATCTGACATAATCAGTAAACTAAGAGCTACAAAACATTAATTTAGTTATATAAAATACAAATCTTTTTTATTAGAAAAATCTCAAGTATAATTAACATAAATTAATGTAAAATTATTATGTATAATGAAAACAACAAATCATAAATCATCATTTTCAATATGAATAAGTTATAAATTCAAAATAAATGTCAAGTCTGAATTAATACAATGAAGCAATTAATTTATTCTTAATTAGATAGTGATGTCGATTTAATACTCTTATCCTCCACTTACAATTGAATTATACAGAACATTTTAAGAACTATCGAAATTATACAAATTCGACAATTCTAATTGGAACTAAACACAGTGAAGCTTTTGAAATGTATATAATCCACTACTTGTCGTCTAAACACTCTTATGCTTCACACTATTTTTGAAAATGACGGGACCAGTTTCGGAGCGACATCCACTCCATTCTCGACCAACTCGGCGACTTCAGAGAGAATGGTCGAATGGTACACTCGTGATTATAATAAGGACGTTACATAAAATTACTTGCTATAATTACTCTATTAATTAAGGTGGTGGCTGCTCAGAAATACTGTTTCAATTTGTATGTGTTTAAATGTAAAACAGTAACAAATTTTAAATTTATATACACATGTTAAAGTAACGTGATTTAATAAAATGAGAAATTAAAGAAATTACATTTCTTGTAAAAGGTATTTGTTATATTCCCTAAACAAAATTTAAATAATGGCTTTTCAATAGCTTTTTAAACGTTTATCCATTTGCATATTTTATCTATTAAAGAAATTTCTTAAATTAAACCATTCCTTTGCAATAAGGATTTGCACTTAAGGTATCTTTGTTCAAGCGCATCTTTGATAACCATAGCTCCTTTTGGCATTAAAGGATATACATTTTTGTTTGCTTGTAAGTTTTTAATATATCTCTAGTTAGTTTAATTGCATTATATAAGTACATGTATGAATACCATTATATGTGTGCAAGTGCCCATGCATTTTTGTGTCTGTGTGTTATTGATGATTTGAATTGTGTATGCTTCTTAGACAATGCTTTCATATTATAAATACCTGATTTAATTTGGTTGTTGCTCTTCAAATTTCTATACTTTATTCTAAATTTGAATACATAGTTCTTTGAGATAATAAGCCATTTATGTACTTCACTGACAGATATTTTTATAATTTCCTGAGAAAGTAAAAGTATGTACTAATTTTATTACAAATTTGATCTGCTTTGTTCATATTTAAACATATTCTACATAGATACCAACAAATATATGATGATACATCTACTCTATTTTTACTTATGTTTTATTTAATTATGTACATACTTCTACCGTATACTTGATTTCTGAACATTTGCTTTCAAAGCTTTCTAAAATAATTTTAAGGGATACTAGGGATTTAAAATTTTTTCTTGTAAATTTGTTGTATTCTGATTGCAGTATAAAAGAGAAGTGTCATGAGCTTAAGCTGTAATTATATTGCTTCTTTGCATGTGAAATGAATGTGTATAGATTAAAAGTAAAACATGCTCAAGAACTGAACCTTATAGCAGACCTGCATTTACCATTTAATATACAGTTGTTTTTTTTTGGGGGGGGGGGCCAAATCTGAATACATGTAATTTGATTTATTAAATACAATGGCAGTAATCCATTAAATTGTACCTCTTAGCCCATAACATTTAATTTTTTCAAATTTGCTTATTCAAAAACCGTATACTTTTATTCTACACATTCACATTATTTTTTATATTAATATAAGTTTTGCCATGATTTTTGAATAGATAATTCTCTGAGATATTAAGCAATTTTTGTTACTTCACTTACAGATATTTTTATAATTTCCTGAGAAAGTAAGACTATGTACTAATTTTATTACAAATTTGATCTGCTTTGTTCATATTTAAACACATTTTACATAGATACCAACATATATATGATATATCTGCTCTGTTTTTACCTATGTTTTATTTAACTACTTCTACAGTATACTTGATTTCTGAACATTTGCTTTTAAAGCTTTCTAAAATAATTTTAAGGGATACTAGGGATTTAAAATTTTTTCTTGTAAATTTGTTGTATTCTGATTGCAGTATAAAAGAGAAGTGTCATGAGCTTAAGCTGTAATTATATTGCTTCTTTGCATGTGAAATGAATGTGTATAGATTAAAAGTAAAACATGCTCAAGAACTGAACCTTATAGCAGACCTGCATTTACCATTTAATATACAGTTTTTTTTTTTTTTTTGGGCAAATCTGAATACATGTAATTTGATTTATTAAATACAATGGCAGTAATCCATTAAATTGTTCCTCTTAGCCCATAACATTTAATTTTTTCAAATTTGCTTATTCAAAAACCGTATACTTTTATTCTACACATTCACATTATTTTTTATATTAATATAAGTTTTGCCATGATTTTTGAGTAGATAATTTTCTGAGATATTAAGCAATTTTTGTTACTTCACTGACAGATATTTTTATAATTTCCTGAGAAAGTAAGACTATGTACTAATTTTATTACAAATTTGATCTGCTTTGTTCATATTTAAACACATTTTACATAGATACCAACATATATATGATATATCTGCTCTGTTTTTACCTATGTTTTATTTAACTACTTACTTCTACAGTATACTTGATTTCTGAACATTTGCTTTCAAAGCTTTCTAAAATAATTTATAAGGGATACTAGGGATTTAAATTTTTTTCTTGTAAATTTGTTGTATTCTGATTGCAGTATAAATGAGAAGTATCATGAGCTTAAGCTGTCATTATATTGCTTCTTTGCATGTGAAATGAATGTGTATAGATTAAAAGTAAAACATGCTCAAGATCTGAACCTTATAGCACACCTGCATTTACCATTTAGTATGCAGGGTTTTTTTTTTTTTTTTTGCTGGCAAATCTCAATGTAATTTGATTTTTATTATTTTTTGCTGGCAATTCTCAATACATGTAATATGATTTATTAAATACTATGGCAGTAATCCATTAAATTGTTCCTCTTAGCCCATAACATTTAATTTTTTCAAATGTGCTTATTGAAAAACCATATGCTTTTATTCTACACATTCACATTTTTTATATTAATATAAGTTTTGTCATGATTTTATGAATGAATTTTGATACACAAACACCTTTCCTAAAGTCATGTTGGGCATTTACTAAAATATAAGAGTACATATTTCTAAGAAGCTATTCAAAATTTTATGAATACTTTTATAACAAGTTGAAAATATGTGTAATAATGTAGCAGATGAATAATTAAATAACATATGTTTGAATATATTTTTTATTGTTTGGTCTATTCCATTTTAAACTGTTAGAATATGCTTCAACATTCATAAATTAATTTATATGTTGTATTGGTATCTGTATTGTGATATTTTTATACATGCTTTATATTGCACCTGATACTTAATTCCATTTAGAAGAACTATGCTCTATAATGTTACCATGACAATGAGGTGAGTAGCTAAAGAGCAACATTAATCTACTGTGAATCATTCACCAAAATACATTATTTTTAAATGTGCTATAACCACCCAGATAATGTTCTTAGTAATATTGGCCTCTGCCCAAAACTTCTGCTTTGTTACCTCAGGAAAATACTTGTATTGAAGGTTCTGAGGTCAGGAGGTCGAGCTCCAAGGATGGATACCTTGCTCTCCTCTTCATTATGGTCCCTAGGATTTTCATAAGAAGGCGCTGAAAGTAGGGGTAGATATAACTATGTCATTATCCACCAATGTTGTCAGTCTATGCTCTATCCATTGCCAAAAGTTTTGAAGACTAATTGATGACCTCACAAAGAACCAGAGTATTGTTAAATGCAACATCATATTTGCTTTCTGGAAATATATCCTGTTGTTGCACTTGGCCCAGGAATTTTCCTAGCATTCTGAGTACCCTATTTTTTCAAGGAGAGAAAATGCAGCGGACTTCCACTTCTTCTGTAATGCTTCAGTCCAGAAATCTATATGTCTATAGTTATTGAAATTAAATGAGTAGGTACTATTATTGCTTAATACTTGTAATTATATTTTGGCTAATTTTATAATTAATTGCCATTTTCTGGGCCTTTTAAAGGCATTCCCCCACCCACCCATTTGTAGTGATTGGCCTACAAGCAAGTCATCACCTCATTTGAGGATGTAGAAGATGTAGGTATGTATGGCCAGTTCGGATTTGCATCTACATAGCTTGCAAAATGCCAAGATGCACATGCAAATGGGATTTGGGGTTGGGGGAGGTGGGAGCCTGAGTAGCTATTCTGCTAATGCCTTATATGCCAGCCAGTGTATCAGAGGTAATTATGAAAAATATGTACTTTGGTTGGTGGTCATATTAATGGTTTAATGGCTTGGTCTGATATAGCACATGCTTCCTGTAGGGACTCGTGTATATTGAATATTGGGGACGGGATTATATGAAAAATTATGTTTTATTTATAGATTAGTTCCACACACCTCTTCTTATAGGTTGCAAATTTCAATTCCGGACATCATAGCTAATGCAATATTCTGTCTTCCCTTATTTCATTTCTAAGATATACATTAGAAGCGTCATTCTGATCCCGATGTTATCATTGATATACAAGTATGAACCTTAGAACACATAACTGGCGATATAGTTTATAGTATAATTTGAGGGATAAATAAATGAAAGAATTTTAACGTGTCCCTCTCTGATATATTCAGCCACTTTAATAGCCAATTTGTCAAATTATTCCCTAACCTTCGAACTCGCTTACTTTACTATCAAATTGATCTATCTCACTTCTTACTTTGCTAAAGTCCTGCTTAACATTACGGATCACTCCCCTTTTATTTATTTATTTATTTTTTATACGAGATGGCCATGGAATTGAGTTACTAATTCTAAATGCATTTTCCTAACTTCTTGTATATTGGCTTGTACTTTCTTACAAAATTCGGTCTAAAAGGCCTCAGTTTTTTCTCAGTTTTTTTTATTATACTCTTGCGATAATTTAATTTCTTTTTCTAGCCTCTCATTACTCTCTTTTTGTGATAATTATTTTTTTTCTAATCCTTTTTGACATGATTATATGTTTTTCTGTAGCATCTCGCTAGCTTTCTTCTGTGATAATTGATTCTGCTCAAATTTGCTATTCTTCCTTTAACCCCTGTTGAGATAAATCCATTTTTTTCTAACCCTTGATGAGACTGCTGTATTATTACATTAACACTCTGTATGAGCTGGGTCATTGTCCGTAATATTTCATCTTCTATATATTTTGAAATAATTGTTTCTTTTGTAATTCTAGAATCCTAACACTATAGTTTCCATACTATCCGACTGTGATTCTCATAATATCATTGATTCTGTATCCATCCCACTACTTAATTCATTGCGTACTGTCATATTCGTGGTACTCCTTAACAACATAAAGAGAGATCTTCAATTTTGCCTAACTTCAATGAAATGTTTAGATACAATTTTGGTTTTTCTGTACCTGCTAGTTTTTGTTACCTTGTTCTTACTGTGACAGTTGCTCAGTGACTCCTATCGTGTCCCGATGTCCTAGGTACATCCTTTTGCGCAAATGATGTTCCGCAAAATGCTGGCGCCTGCTGCGACAGGAGAAGGTAAACTTTACGCTTACTGGTGTTCTGCTTGAACAGACTACGTCTGACTACGAGGGTAGAACCATAAGTTTTCTGCCTAACCATTTTCTAGATATGATAATAAAAATCTAAATTCCTCTTTTCAATGTAGTTACCCTTTATTGTAATACACTTCTCACATCTTTGAATTAACATTTCAGTCGCCCCCAAAAATACTCAGAAGTTTTGTCTGCAAAATGGGCATCATTAGAATCCATCATTTCTTCCTCACACTTCAATTTCCTTCCTTGAAGGTCCTTCTTGAGTTTTGAGAAGAGGAAATACTGGCAGGGAGCTAAATCTGGGCGGTAAGGTGAATGGTCTATCTTTTGAACCCACATTTCTTTGCAGCTTCCTTTGCAACAAGAGTTGTGTGCACAGGCGCACTGTCGTCGAGAAGGCACACACCGCTATTCAGCTTTCCTTATCTTTTCTCTTTGATAGAAGCAGGTAGTCTGTGCAGTAGGCCAGCATAGTACTCCCCATTTACTGTAGTGTTGCTCTCCTTGAAATCAATGAACATTATTCCTTCACCTTACCAAAAGATTGTGAATTATCTAGGTTGACTGAGTGACCTTGGCCTTTAGAGGCGGTGCTTCGCCAGGAATACGCCACTCCATTGATTTCCTTTTGGACAAAGGATCATAGTAGAGGTACATAGTTTCATCTCCTGTATCATTGGTTTGCAAAACTTCTCCCTCGTTGGCATGGTAGAACTCCGAAATTGCCTTTTCTTTATTTGGTTTATTTACTAACGCTCTTTAACTTATCAGGTCACAGTGTCCCATTCAAATCGGGGCGTGAAACGGCCGGAAAATTTTGCTCAGAAGCCTATTTTCAGGCCTGAGGTTCTTTATCGTGCCCTAAATGTATATCACGGGACCCACGACTTTACTTCCCTTACGAAGGAGGACACACTTAGTATTTTTACTTCGGAAAAATATCCATCGGTTCTGACCGGGATTGAACCCGGTATCTTGGGCTTAGGAGGCAAATATGGTTATCACTACACCAGGACCGACCCAAAAATGCCTGACAACAGACCACTCATGGCTACTTTTGGATTGAGGAAAGAAATATGGGCACCCATCTTTCAATAACCTTATTCATGTTTAAATGTTCATAAATAATTCGAAGGACTGTTATTTTACAAAGGCCCAACCATGCTTCTATTTCTGTAACTTCGAGCCGCCGGTCTTCCATAATTTCTCGTTCCACAAGAGCGATGTTATCAGGATTGAGCACCTCCAAGGGCCGACCTGCATGCTCTTCGTCTTCAATGCTTTCTCGACTCATTCGAAAAGGTTTGGCCCTTTCTTTTACGTTAGAATATGAGTATGCTTCCCCATATACACCGTCCATCGCTGTTTAATTTCATTTGGAGTAAGTCCTTTTGTGAAAAATTAATAACAGCTCAATACTCCATTTTGAACATGTCACAATCCACTATGCATAGCCTTCTTTTTGTAACTATATCTGAACAACTGAACACAGCAGAGCAGAAGTTACAGTTGCAATTATTTACTTAACAGATAAGGTATGACATCAGATAAGGATTTTGTGAAGGCAGTAATCCTTATTAGCGAGTCCTGCAACTTATGAACATACCCTTATAATTTGTACCGTAGCCACTTTCCTCCCTCCAGCTGGCCCGCGCCTGCTGTTCCTTCTGCTTCGGTCTCTCTGAAGTCACTCGTCCTTTCTGGCTCTCGGAATCCCAGGTAGGCGCGAAAATTTGGAACGGTTTTTAATGATGAAGGGAATTAAAGGAGAGGTGTTTAATTAATTAAAAGACCCCTGCCATATAGTTGCAGGACCCTGTCGCTGGTGGCGGGGCTCGGGAGCCTCTTCGAATTAACAGGCTATACGGGCGGTTGAGTCGGTCCTGGTGGTGTAGTGGTTACCATACTTGCCTCCTAAACCCAAGATCGCGGGTTCGGACCCGGCTAGGACCGATGGATTTTTTCGGAGCGTAAAAATCCTAAGTATAGCTTCCTTCTGAAGGGAAGTAAAGCCGTGGGTCCCGTGTCGTACATTTACGGCACGAAAAAGAACCTCAAGCCTGAAAGAGAGGCCTCTGAGCAAAATTTGTCGGCCGTTTCACGCCCCGAGTTGAATTTGACGCTGATGACCTGAGCTGTTAAAGAGCGTCCATAAATAAATCAATTAAAAAAAAAAACGGGCGGTTGTTCGCTACCGATAGGGTGCATCTGCAAATCCAAAGTTCACTGCGAAAGCCCTAGACCAGGAGCGACGCGGAAAGACTGGAAGTTTGCACAAAAGTTCAATATTCAAATAGTAAATTGGGCAGTTACAAAATTTGACGTATTAAGTCACCAGGCGGAGATGGTATGTTACCTGCTCTGCTCCGAATAAAGGACCGAACTCGTTTATATTCTTTTCTGTAAGTAACCTCTTTTGAGTCAGTATAAACTTCAGCTATATTCCCCAGGACCGGAGAGTCACCAGGGTAGTATTCAATCCTAAACGCGGTCGTAACAATTACATTGAAGCAAAAGCCTGTTGACTAATTAGTCTTGCACTATTTCTTTTAAAGACTATGGAAAGACTGATAGAAAGATACATCCGAAGGAGGGTGCTGTCTGACACTCCCCTCCATGAAACTACCATGTTTACGAGTCATCCAAGTCTTGCATAGCGGCATTACACAGCCTTATTAGCAGACTGGATGACTCTGTGACAAGGAAAGAAATAGCTTTAGGGGCTTTTCTAGAAATAGATTGTGCCTTTGACAACACTTGCTATGGGACTTTGGTTCTGGCTGCTCAGATGTATGGAGTTAAAGACACCGTTTTAGGTGGTTCAGTCACATGCTTAGGAGGAGAAATAGTGGTGCTAATCTTCTTGGGGAAACGGAAGGAATTGTCGTCACAAGGGGGCTGCCAATAGGGGGACGGGATATTCTTGTCCCTCTTCTATGGAGTCTCTTGGTGGACAGTCTACTCCAAGATATAACCCGGAAAGGGTTTTACATACAGGGCTATGCAGATGACATAGCACTGATAATTTTTAGGAAATTTCCGATCACAGTATCACACATGATGAACAATAGGCTGAGGAAAATTTACTACTGGTGCAAGCAGAAAGGTTTATCCATAAATGGTAGCAAAACAGTTTTCATTCCATTTACAAACAGGAGGAATCTCAAAGGCTTAGGTACTCTTAAGCTTAGCAGCTCAAATCTGGAATGCTTTGAGTCTGTCAAATATCTAGGTCTTGAACTGGACAAGAAACTGACCTGAAACAATCATATTAATAACATTCTCCGCACAACCAGATAGTCGCTCATAGCCACCAGATGCACTATTGGATCTGCCTGGGTCCTTTAACCCCATATTAGTCATTGACTTTATATCGCTATAGTTACATATCAGATATCTTATGGCGGCATTGTCTGGTGGCAGACAACCTTAAAAACTACTATAGCAGGTAACTTTACTAACTTACAGAGCTTAGCATGTCTTTGTGCTACAGGGGTCTTCAGAAGCATGCCAACCTTCGCATTGGAGACTGTTAGACTCCCTGTAATGTTCATTTACTTACAAGCGGAGAGTCACAGCTTGATACATACGGGAAATTGGATAAGTAGCTTTGTAGTAACCGGACATGCTTCCATCCTAAATTTCCTGGACATTTCACAACTCAGAATGAGGTCAGACCTAATGAATACTCAGTGCTGAACTTTGTCTCCTTTTATGGTTACTCTCGGATCTAGAGAAAACTGGATGGAAGGAATGAATCATGCCAAAACAAGAAGGTAATCAACTTAGTGGTACACTGTTGGATCCGGTAAATGGCTGCAGGAATATGCGGTCGATCTCCAAGGACTATTTCAGTATAACTAATGAAGCCATTTTGCACCCCCATATGGGCCTGAGCTTTACCGCGACGATCACTTCCATCTCCATCACATGAATTGGTATATTGGAGTATTGCAGGGGGCATGTGATCAACACACCCCATCCTGCTGATCGCTATATCGCGGGTTACTAGATCGGAAATCGCCATCTCTCCATCCCGATTGTCCTCACGGTACTGGGTGGACCGCGATCCAAACCACCCTATCTTAGAAAAATTCCTAAATAGGTACCGGGAATCGATCCAGGCCGTCCCGGGCAGCAGTGAGCAACGCTAACCACTAGACCAAAGATGTGGTTATTTCAGTATAAACCTTGGTAAATATTCTATAGTTTTTCAGGCGAAGTTTGTGCTATCTTAAAATGCGCCTATAGAAGACTGGAGAAGGGCTATCGGAGGAAAAGAATTCTCATCCTCTCAGATATTCAAAGTTCACTAAAAGCACTTTCCCCTTACCAGGTAAAATCTAAACTGGTAGGTATGGGAATGTCAAAATGCCCTGTTTTCCCTGGCATCCTGCAACAGGCTGGAACTGCAGTGGGTGCTGGGGCATAAGGGCATTTATGGAAATGAAATGGCAGTACAACTGGCAAAAACGGGTGCTAAAAGACACCCTTTTGGTTGGAATCAGTGCTCATCCTGCTAAGGCCGCAGTCAAAACATGGATTGTGGATGAGCACCAACTAAAACGGCTAGCAAGCATCTCTCCTCATCTCATCTCCAATTGGATAGAAGAGGAATGAGGGAAGCGATTGCGTTAATTACTGAACATGGTCAGTTCAGGAAAAACTAAAAAGTTGATCTCTATAAAGATGAACCCACTTGCAGAATGTGCAAACAGGACGAGGAATCTGCCTCCCACATCCTATTTAAGTGTCCCATCCTGGAAAGAGACCAGGGAAGATTTGGGAAAAAATGCCACATTGGAACCAAAATACTGCAACTAGTACCAGTAACAAATTTTGGTAAACAGTGGGGTAGCAAAATTAAACTTAAGGGTTACTTGCTGAAGAATACGAAAACTCCATCATATACCCCAATATCCCTCCATCGATCCACATTCAACTATCAATTAAAATGACCCTCCTTAGAGATGCCAATATGGAACGTTAATTAAAATTTAAGGGAATTATTTTGGTTATTAAATAGGGAGATTTTATCACGATACTTGAAAGGAATTGTCGACGGAGCGGACCGATGTTAGATGGGCTAGCTCTCTTGCAGTTTCTCCACTGGCAGATCTTGCCTGTAAGTGCCGCGGCTTAAGTCATAGAACTCACCACTCCCGGTTCCATTCGGTCGTGTTGTTTCTCTCAGGGTCGTCTTAGTAGCTTTCGTCGATGTATGTCGAAGGGGCGGAAAGGAACGAGTATCTGGGATGATTGAGTATACCTTACGTAAATTACTCTACACAATAGATTTATTAGAACGATATCTTATGTTTCTTGCCTCTCCGTGAGCCTCTAGCACAAGGATTAATTAAGATTTCAGTAAGCTTGGAGTTGCCTGACAAGCTGATCCTTTAATTGACAATTGTTCGTGACAGAAATCGGTGCTTCTGTATACGCATAGGAGAATTCACTCTGCATTATTCATTCGCGATAGTCTTGTATGTAGGTGCAGTGATTTCCGGTCAGTCTGAACACTTCTGATAATGTTTCTATAAATGAAAGAATATACTCTTAACTCTTTCTATCACTGGGCGAGGTTTCCAGTTGTCACAAAATGGAATAACGGTGTAACTTTAATAACTTACCACTTTGCCAATGCGTCGCCTTGCTGCGAGACTTTTAAGCACCAACTTCTCGTCGTAATCTACAACTTAAGTCTTTCACGCCGAAATCTAAAGTCCAACTAGTAAAGTGAAATCTAATATACAACGATGACCAAAGTGCCCCAGAAATTGATTCTCTCTACTAAGTTTAAGCGTCACATGTTTAGACACCACAATGCTATTTCATTTTTAAACGCTATAAGCTTTCTCTCAAATATAACCATCTCATTGGCTAGAAAATATCTGGCATAGAAGCTTCGGGAAAAATTAGTTTGAAACTCGTCTTCTGACTGGCCATCAACCTCCCTAAACGTTACTTCGTGTTCGTCTTTTAAAACCGCCTTGACACATACAAGCTATTATCTGAAGGATTCCACTTTTTGAAATGTCACCCCTCAAAAAGAAGGGATGCTTCAACTTTCTCGTTCACCCAGTGAGAGAGATTTGTTCCAAAGAATTTTAAACATTGTACAATGGAAAGTTCCATCATACTTATAAAGGGTAAACTTGCGATTGGCTCCAGCTTGGCGAAGGAGTATAACCATCTAAACATATATAACAGATAACTTTAATCATGTTGAAGTCTTTCATTAAGCGTATCAACTTTCCTCAGATATGCATATACTTGTTCCATAATACCATTACTATCAGAGGGTCATGAAGCTGTTTATAAAGAAGGGAGCACACATTAATGATCAAGTTAATTACAATACATTTTTTTTCCAATTACCTTGCTATTCCTACGGGGGTCGAAGCTGGGTATTCCACTTCAACACCCTTAATATTCCGTAATCATTTCGTTTCAGTGGCGGAGTAGGAGTTTGCAAAGTAATTCTTGATTCATGAAAAGAGAATAAAACCTCACAACTAAAACTTTTATTTACGGAATTTTTATATTATTTCCATCCAGTTCATGTTTTTTGAGGATGGAATGATTGGCTTTTATTTCTTATGGGGTTGTTGTAAAACAGCTGTGTATGCTAAACATTTGACTATAAAAGAAGAACTAAAAAATCGCATTAAAAACATTCGGTTTCAGAGGAAAGGTATAAAATAGTTTTCGATAATATGCCCAAAAGAATTGAAGCCTGCATTGAAAAGATTGGAATCTATTTTCAACAATTTGTTTCAAAATGCACAGTATGTATTTCAATTTACATGCAACTCTATATTGAATACTATATGCTTTTTTGATTTGATTTATATATGGAAGCTCCTACAATATCTCAGAATCTCCTTACTTGTAGTACTGTCTACTGTATTTTGATTAAGTAAAAACCTGGCAGAATGATCAAAATCTAATATTTGTTTGCTTCCGTTCTATATATCCCGTCTGACGAAACATTGCAGTTTCCATGCGAGGGCTCTCGTGTGTTGTTACTGCGCTCCGCGTATTTTTTTGTTTATACTATATATTATTTACATGCAATTACATACAACACAAAAACAATGTTAATGATTTTACATTATATTGTTCTGCTTTTCTTCTCTTACTGTGTTTTACATATCCATCATAACTTTGTCCATTTTTTATCTGTAAAATTTCTTGAAATATAATAAAACATGTACATTTCATGTACAGTATCTATTGAATTGCCTTCTTCTATTACTGTCCCTGTCATTTCATCTTCATCACTACTCAATACTATATTTATTACAATCCTGTCAACTTTCTCTTCCATTAACGCATCAATACGCCAATAATCTTCCTTGGTACGTTTGAGGTGGTCTATTGGTAGCTATACTTGTCTCATGAACCTAAAATCGCGGTTTCAATGCCGCCCAGGTTTTATAAAAGTTTTCGGCTGTAAAAATCCTAAGTATGGCGAGGTATTAAAGAGTATCCGTAAATAAATAAATCAATCTCGATATGTTTGACAGATTGGCAGCATTTTAACCAGTCGTCTTTGCTGATTTTAGCTTATTGCTTGTACGGACATTCGTTTCAAAACTGGCAGGGAAATGGAACCAACATTTTAGATGGTATTTTGTTTCACTAATTGGCAAAATAGTTTGATTGGATTTAGGTCGCAGTGATAGAGTGGTTGTTGTATTAAAATCCTATCCACTGTGTATACAATTTTTTTTTTAATTCTTATATATAGGCATATCTGAGTCTGCAGTGGGATTATGATTTTTTTTAAACTTAAGATTGTGTCAACTTTTCTAGAGGTCATTGTTGGTACTTAATTTTCTTATACTGTTTGTTACTATGCGTTATCTAAAATGACGATGCACGCAGATGGTAGATTAACCCTCCTTTTAACTATTGATTATAATTTTCGCCATCCATTTCATCATGATAATCTGTAAAATTGTGATGGGGCCATGTATCAACTTGACCTCTTCAATTATGATTTATTCGCGATTTCAAAGCCGTTTACGGCTTTGCTATTTAAAGGGCTTGAAATCGCAAATAAAGGCACTGTTTTATTTTAAAAAAAACTGGAATGCTTATATAAATATGCAACTTTACTAAGGAAACAGCATAACATTACTTAAGTATCGGCGAAATTCGACAAAGAAAAAAAGTAGAATTAAAACAGCGTAAAGCAGTTAAATTAAGCAAAAATAACAATAATGACCGAAGAGAGAACCTAAAGACGTTTTTAATGAGCACATTTCTCTAATGACTTATAAAAGGGCTAAAAATAACAAAGGCACAAATTCTTATGAAAAGTGTGAAAAATTCTATAAGAACTAAGTATATAGGAGATTTACTAAGGACCCAGCGTACAATGACCCTCCCTCAAAAGAAAATATAACTAAAACTACTTAAAAAAATAGGCAAATACAAATAGAATTTTTTTATAAATACCGTAAAAATATTAGATAAAGCAAAAATAAGAATAACGAGGTAAGGGCATCAAACGCTTTAAGCAAGCAAAGTAACATTTTACTAGTTAACACGTAAAAAGTTGCATATGCAAAAAAAAAAAAAAAAAAAAAAAAAAAAAAAAACTAATGAACGGTTAAAAATGCTACAATAACTAAACAAATAGATTCACTACATAGAAATAAAAAAAAAATGGTAAATATTAGTACAGTTACAAGAAAATCAGCTTAAATAAGCACAAAATATATAGAATTTCTTACAAATAGTAGAATAAGCAAATTTAGAATAATTACCTAGTAAATAGCATGCAAAAGCCTTAAATGAGCAAAATAGCACATTACTAGTGAATCAATAAAAGGGCTTGAAATCACAAATAAAGGCGCTATTTTAAGAAAACTGTGAAAAACGCTAGAACAACTAAATAGGCTGATTCACTAAGGAAATATCGTAAAGTTACTTAAATATTAGCGAAATTAAAAAAAAAAAAATGATTGTTTTTAAAGCAGCATAAAAGCGAATAAATTAAGCAAAATAATAATTATAATCGAGGAAAGAGCCTAAAACTTTAAATGAGTAAAATAAGCACTTTTTACTAGTGCACGCTTAAAAGGCTAAAAATAATAAATGCACAAATTCGTGTAAGTAGTGTTAAAACAATAAGAACTGAAAAAAACAAAAAATACAAGCAGATTTATTAAGGAAACAGCGTAGATTAATCAAAAAGAAAAAGGAAAGATTATATAAGTAATTTTTTTAAATCAGCTAAAATGGGCAAAAAGAAGAATTAATTTATTAAAACAGTAAAAGTAAGCACAATTACCAAGAGGAGCCTAAAAGCGCCTTAAATGAGCAAAATAAGCACATTTTACTGCTAACCCCGCAAAATGGCTGATAATAGCAAATAAAGCCATACTTTTGATTAAATGTAAAAATACACACACACACACACACACACACATACATATATATATATATATATATATATATATATATATATATATATATATATATATATATATATATATATTCACGAGGCTTGTCCGGAAAGTAAGGACCGGCTTGGGAAAAAGGCATAAAATATTTAAACATTTATTTGTACATGAAAGAGCATTCCTTAACCTATAGTTTCACATAGTTACCACCATTGTTCAGGAATTTGTCCTAGCGGGAAATCAACTTTTGTATGCCCTCTACAAAGGAAGATGACGCCAGTGCAGAGAGCCACTGAGGAACACCGTATTTTCGTCGTTATCGCTGTCAAAGCTCCTTTCCCCGAGCTCACGCTTCGTGTTAAAGAACAAGTGGTAGTCAAAAAGGCGCGAGATCGGGGCTGTATGGCGGGTGATTGAACTGCTCCCAACCTAATTGTTGAATATTGTTTTGTGTGACACCTGCAGAATGGGGACGTACGTTGTCATGAAGCAACACAATGCCTTGACTGAGCATTCCACTCCTTTTATTTTGAATTGCGCGCCGAAGATTTCTCAATGTTTCACAGTATCGTACCGCATTGATGGTTGCATCTCTGGGAAGTAATTGAACAAGCAGAATGCCCCGTCTGTCGCAGAACACAGTGCACACGATTTTTCGTGCTGACAACGTTTTCAATTTTTTTCATTTAGGGGATCCTGTGCCCCTCGACTCCATCGACTGTTTTGGTTCTGAAGTAACATGACCAACCCAAGTTTCATCACCGGTCACTATCCTACTGAAGAATTCATCTCCATGTATCGGATAAGAAATATCAAAGCACTGTCAAGTCGCTTCGTTTTGTGCACATCCTTAAGCATCTTCGGAACCCAACCCGAACACAGTTTGCAATAATTTAAGCGCTTTGTAGCAATCCCATGCACAACAGTTTTTTAAATTTGTGGAAACACATTACAAACAATTGTGAACCGTCTGTTTTCACGAATTGCCTCATTCATTGTTTAATCAAACCATCAGTGACAACAGAATGCCGCCCTCTTCGTGCTGCGTGCAACATTGAATCGTCTATCATTGAATTGCTTAACCCACTTTCTCACCATTCGACCTGTCATAAAATTTCACCGTAAATCTCTACAAGTTGACGATAAATTTCAGCTGGCTTAACATTTCTTGCGTTCAAACACGATATTACGGAACGCACTTCACAGTCGGCGGGACCAGAAATTGCCTTAAACATTTCGAACGATCTCTAACAACTGTAAACACAACACGACCCGACTGTAATGGTGTCAGTTCACAGACAAAGAACCAGAGAGACAAGTGCGCATGCGTGGAAATGCGACACTACCGTAGCGGTGGCGGTAGAATGAAATGTCACTTACTTTCCGGACACGCCTTATACTAAGGAAACAGCGTAAAACTACTTTAAAATCAGCGAATTACGAAAAAATAAATAAATTGCTTAAAAGCAAGTGTATAATAGCACTTAAATTAAGTAAAAATAACATTAATTGCCAAAGCTAGAACCTAAAAACGCCTTAAATGAGCAAAATAAGTACATTTTACAGGTAAACCGGTAAAAAGGCTGGAAAGGCTTTTAAAAATAAGGACAATATTTAATGTAAAGTGTAAAACGCTATAACTATTAAACAGGTAGATATAGTAAATAAACATTGCAAAAGACCAAAAAAAAAAAAAAAAAGGCTATTATGTGTTTGTGTAAAAATTCTTTATGAGCTAAAGTATGCAAAAAGAAGGTAGAATTTCTTTAAAACAGCGCAAAAATGGTTAAATTGAGCAAAAATAAGAATAATTACCCAGGATAGAGTCTAAAGTTAGCCGAATAAGCACATTTTACTAATAAACCTATAAAATGGCTGAAAATGACAATTAAGACACAGTTTGTTATAAAAAGTGTTAAAAACGCTATAACAATTAAATAAATACGCAGATTTACTAAGAACACATCTTAAAATGACAAAAAAAAGTGAATTATATTTACTTAAAATCAGCTAAAGTATAAAAAGTAAAAAGAAGACACAGAATTTAAAAAAGAGCGTAAAAATGTTAAAGTAGGCAATAATGAGAAGAGTAACAAGGAAAGCCTAAAATGAGCAAAATAAGAATAACCCGTTGAAAAAAGCTGGAAAGGCATAAGAGCACAAATTCTTATGAAAAGGGTCAAGAACGCTAAAATGGATAAATAAACAAGCACATTTACTAAGAAAACAGCATAAAATAACAAAAAAATTACAAGTAAGGTTACATAAAACCAGTTAAAAAAAAAAAAAAAAAGAGCGACGAATTTCTTAAAATCAGCCTGAAATAGCTGAATTGAGCGAATAATAAGGATTATTGACGAGGAAAGAGCAATGAACGCCCCAAACAAGCAAAATAAGCACATTTTACCAATAAACCCATGAAAGTACTGGAAATGGCAAATAAAGGCACAATTTGTACGCAGATGTGTGTTAAAACCCTATATAAGATAAACAAATAGGCAGATATACTAAACAAATATCTTAAAATCAGAAAAAAAAAGACAAATATAGATAAAATAACTTAAAAACCACCTTAAATGCACACACGCTTAAAAAATAAAGAAAAAGGCAAGTAGAATTTTTTAGGACATCGGTTAAAATTAACAAAAATAATTGTAATTACAAAGCGCCAGAAATACTTTAAATGAGCAAACTAAACACATTTTAATAGTAAAAGAGCTGGAAATGGCGAATAAAGGCACAATTTCTTGTGAAAAGTGAATATATATATTTTTTTTTTTCATCTAAACAGTACGCATATTTACTAAGGAAACATCGCAAACCCAAAATCTCTAAGGAAGGTTACTTAACAATCAGCTAAAATTAAATAAAAAAAATATCGAGATTTTTATAAAACCACCAGAAAAAAGCATTAAATGTAGCAAATATAAGACTTTAACAAAGAAAGAGAAAATAAAAACCCCATAATTAAGCAAAATTAGAACATTTCCTTAGTAAATCCGTAAAAGGGTTGGAAATTGCAAATAATGGCACAATATCTTACGAAAAGTATTAAAAACACTACAATAAATTATTAAATAGGACGATTTACAAAGAAGGAGCGTAAAATTGCTTAAAATCGGCGAAAATGGAAAAAAAGAATGTAAAATAGGTTAAAATGAGAATAAAAGCAGTTAAATTAAGCTAATTGATTAACTGAAGAAGCACGAAAGAACCTAAAAACGCCTTAAATGATTAAAGTAATTGCATTTTGCGTATAAACCCGTAATAGTTCCGAAAATGGCAAATAAAGAGAGATTTATTTTTTATTTATTTATTTATTTATTTTTTTTAATAGTGTTTGACGAACGTTTTAGCTACTGACCAATCACAGCCGGAGAATTTCTTAGGAACGTGTGAAAAACGCTAAAATAACTAAAAAAAAATACATATTTACAAAGGAAACAATGAAAAATACCAAAAAATATATAAATAAAATTACTTATAAATCCGTAAAAGGGTTAGAAATAGCAATTAAAGACACAATTTCTAATTAAAAGTTTGAAAATCGCCATAATAAATAAATAGGTATATTTACTAAGGAAACTGACAAAAAGGGGAAATGATTAGTAATATTACTTAAAAACTAGCTAAAATAACCAAAAAAAGAAAGTAAAATTTCGTAAGACCTGTGCAAAAGAGTTAAATTAAGCAAAATGAAATAACTACCGAGAAAAATCAAACAGCGGATTAAATGAGGGGGGAAAAAAAGGGTACATTTTACCAGTAAACCCGTAAAAAAGCTAGAAATGCCAAATAGAAACACTTTATCATGAAATTTGTAAAAAGAGAACAAAAAAGTAATCATTGAAGAAATAGGTAAAGATTCTAAATAAATATCGTAAAATAATTTTAAAAAGGCCAATTATAAAATAAATTACTTAAAAATCAGACAAAATATACAATATATAGTAAATTTTCTTGAAAATAAAAAGCGTACACATATTCAATTAAGCACAAATAAGAATAATTACAGAGAAAAAATGTCTTAAATGAACTAAATAAGCACATTTTACTAGTAAACCCGAAAAAGGATTGGAATAAAAAATAAAAGATCAATTTCCTGTGAAAAAGTGTGTTAAACGTTATATTAGCTAAATAAATACGCAAATTTACTAAGGAAATATCGTAAAATGACAAATACATATCTATAAGGATGGCTAGCTAACAACTAGGTGAAATGCAAATATATATAATAAATAAAGGAAATTTTAGAATTGGCTAAAAACAGCGTATGTATATATATATATATATATATATATATATATATATATATATATTGACAGATTTACTAAGAAACCAGCGTACAGTGATTTTAAAAATCGGGGAAATACGAAAAAAAAAAAAAAAATAGAATTGCTTAAATACAGCATACCAGCAGTTAAATTAGGCAAAACTAAGAATTGTTTCGTAAGAAATACCCCAAAAACGCCGTAAATAAGCAAAATAAGCTCATTTAACAGGTTAATCTGTAAAAGGACTGGAAATGGTTAAAAGAAAGACCACAGTTTTTAATGAAAGGTGTGGAAAAATCTAGAATAAGTCATTATTTACTAGCGAAACTTTGTGAAATGATAAAAATGGCAAATATAAGTTAAAATACATAACAAGGAACTAAAATAGTAAAATAGAAGGTGAACTTTGTTATAAACAGTGTAAATACTTAAATTAAGTGAAAATAATAATTACCGAAGAAAGTACCTAAAACCGCCCAAAATTAGCAAAATAAGAACATTTTACTAGTAAACCCGTAAAATGGCTTGAAATGGCAAAGAAATGCATAATTTTTTATTAAAAGTCTGGAATATGCTATAACAACTGAATAATAAAGCATGTTTACTGAGAAAAATTCGTAAAATGACAAAAAATATTATGTAACTACATTACTTAAAAATCAGCTAAAGTAAGCCCAAAATAGATAGATAGACAATTTCTTTAAAAGAATTTAATATGTGAATTTAAAGAATTTTGACAATAATTATCGAGGAAAAAAGGTAAAAACGCAGCAAATGAGCAAAACAATCAGGTAAAACCGTTAAAAAAAATGGAAAAGATAAAATAAGGCACAATTTCTTAAAAAAGTGTGAAAAGCACCATAACAGCTAAATAAATAAGCAAATTTACTTAGAAAACAGCATAAAATAAGACAATACAAAGTAAAAAGAATAAGTGAGGTATTTACAAACCAGATGTAATGCACAAAAATTGATTGTATTTCTTAAAAAAATAAAATGCATAAAAATAGTTAAATTAAGAAAGAATAGGAAAAACCAACGAAGAAAGAACATAAAAATCACCATAAACAAGAAAAATTAGTATATTTTAGTAGTAAACTTGTAACAGGACTGGAAATTGCATTTAGGGGCATAATTTCTTATCAAAAGTGTGAAAAACGGCATATTTGCTAAATAAATGTGCAGATTTACTCAGCAAACATCGTAAAATGACAAAAAGCCAAATATAAGTAAAATTAGGTACATAAATATCAGTTAAATTAGGGGAACATAATAGAATTTCCAAATAAAAAAGCGTAACATTGTTAAAATTAAGCAAACAAGAATATTTATCTAGTAAATAGCCGAAAAAGGCCTTAATTAAGCAAAATAAGCGCATTTTACTATAAATACCATAAAAGTGCTGCAAATGGCAAACAAATACATAGTTACTTCTGAAGAGCTGAAATACCTACAATAAGCAAATAAATAATCTGATTTGCAAAGAAAACCGTGTAAAATGACTAAAAAGCAAACTATAAGTCAGGTTATTTAAAACGGGGCAATATGCACAAAATATATAGAATTAAAGAAAAGCAGCATAAAAGCAATTTAATTAAGCAAAAATAAAAGCAATTAACGAGAAAATGGAATAAAAACGCCTTAAAGAAGCCAAATAATCACTGTTTACTAGTAAACCCCGTAAAAGGGCTGAAAACTGCAAAACAATGGCACAATTTGTTATAAAAAGTATTACTAGCACTATAATAACTAAGAAATTAAATTTACAAAGAAACAGCATACAATTACTTAAAAATATCGTAATAAGAAACTAAAAGTTTAATTGCTTAAAAAGCCTACAAGTGGTTAAATTAAGGAAGGAACAATTGAAGGGGGAAACAATCTAAAAACGCCTTAAATGAGCAAAATAAGCACATTTTTCTAGCAAACCCGTGAAAAGACTTGAAATGGCAAATAAAACCAAACTTTCTTATTAAAAGTGCGAAAATCCCTATAACAGCTAAGTAAATAAGTTAATTCGCTAAGAAAACAGCATAAGATTACAAAAATGAAGGAACTATAAGTAAGGTTATTTAAAAAACCAAGTAAAATGCACAAAGAAGATAGCATTTCTTAAAATCAGCATAAAAATAGTTAAATTAAGCAGATATAAAAATAATTAACTAGGAAAGACAATAAAAACATTTTAAACAAGCAAAATTTGCACTTTTCACAAGTAAACCGTAAAAGGGTTTGGAAATGAAAAATTAGGCACAAATTCTTATGAATAGTTGGAAAAATGCTACATTAATCAAAGAATTCCCAGATTTACAAAGAAACAGCATAAAATACTTAAAAATCAGTGAAATACGAAAAAGTGTAGAAGTACTTAAAAACAGCGTCCTATTGTGTGTCTCATAGTATTAATATCTGTTTTCATTATTTTCTCTTGTTTCTGCTCCATACATAATTACAGGTCTAATCACCGTTTTATGAGTTTTATATTGTTTTCTAGCCTATGGTATTCACTATTATATAGTTTATTACAAAATTTGTATCTCGTGTTGTTTTTAATTGTGTACTTACATATAATATTATGGATGAAGAATAAAGTGATTAATTTTTAGATCGTGTTGGCTGCAGAATTCTACATTATCATCATCGAATCGTTGCTGTATTCCCGGATTTTATTATTTCATATTAGTACATTTAAATCACCCATCAGCATTATATAGCCACATTTGCGGGTTTTATATCTAATTTGAGATATCTTCACAAAGTTTCTTTCATTCAATATTTGACTTTCTAATGTCTGGTCCTTATGCAGTTAAAATATATAATATTTTATCAACTAATTTTAATGTCACTAATTTTATCCTTTCATTTACATAATTGATCCCATCTATATTTATATACAAAGCATCCCCACACTCGCTTTAGCCCTTTATTCTATAACTTTCCCACTGTAAACCAAAATATGATTTCCCACTTGCCTGGCTCAATTTCCTCTGCAACATATGTGAGTTTTCTACACATCTAGTTACACCATAGTTAATCGTTTTTTATATTCCATACAAACCCATGTAGCTTTTCTCATAACATTGTTTTTCCTTGTTCTTTTTATTGTTTCTTTGCCTGTCCGACTTCCACAAATCCATTTCCGAATTACTTTTTTGCGTGGGTGTCTGATCAATTAAATGCCATGCCTTCGGTGGCTTCGTAGGTTGACCTTAAACGGCAGAGCGGAACTGATAGAATATAGAGCGAAATAAAAATTCATTTGTGAGTAAAATTTAAGAAAAATGTATGGGAAACTGAATTTTATTTCTACAAAAGTTTTACCGGAGGTCTGAATTTTCGGATACTTAATTCATTAACTACGTGTCAGCAACCATATTTTTCCTCACAAAAGTGTTCCTATCTGCGTGACCTAATCGTTCCTGAAAATTTGTCTATGAGGTTCTGTTACACTCTTTATTATGAAAACATGTATTTTTGGATTTTAAAACTAAGTGATATGAAAAAAAATGGAAACTGCACAAATGGTATTTTAAGAATATTATACAACCAATTTAGAACATGAATGAAAACTTACGCTTGAACAAAATGAGCAGGGAGTACAAAATTACAAATAAGGAGGAAAATGCAAAATTTTCAGATATAACAAAAGAAATAGTTAACCGCATATAGCTTACTTATAAATATTAGACTTCCAAAATTAGTCTGCGCTTACACCATTCTCAGTGAAGATGAAATTCAGGACTATGGGTGGAAAGTCCAGCAGGTGGACAGAATTGTGACTTAAGGGATTTCAAGGATTTGATTATATTATTGTTGTAGTGTATTGTTGCCACTGTCGAAACTTTTTCCTATAAAAATGTAAAGCATATGTTCTCCTCTACATTATGCGAATCAATTCCAAACATTAACAACATGTCTATCACACCATTGTTTTCTAGGAAGATCATTCCACGATTACACATTTAAGTAATTCTTAATGAAGGAACGCTATTTATGTCATGACTGCACAAAATTATCCGTTGCCGTTCAAGTGTGCATAAGTGCCCCCATCAGAATAGGCAACACTTTCATCTGCGCAGTAAGTGAGCACCTGGTAACCAAGCAGGAAATATTCATGGAGAAAGCTGTGTAGAGAATGATCAATAAAAGTATAAGGTTGATGCATAGTGACAACACATGAAGAAACACTGGTTTCTTTATTAGTGGTTTATTTTATTGTATTTCCTATAATAGTGTTCCTCACGACTTGGGTTCCTATCTTATTCCAGTTATTTTATTTGCTTTTAAACTGTTAGCTTTCTTTGGCACGAGGTGTTACTAATGGAAGTTAGACTCCATATTTCAAAGCGTTTTCGAACCTAAGACAAGAAATAGTAGTCGAGTTGTAGGCATTAATGTGTGGATTAAAATTTGTTGTAGTCTAAGATTGCTCTTTTTTAGGGGTAACATTGGAGGCATATGCTTATTGCAGATTTGGCCATGAATATTTGCACATTGTCTGGAATCCCTGACCTCATCATGTACCCTTATATTTGGCATATTGTATATCTTTTCTGTAAGAATGTTATATTATATTAGTAATATATGCCCTTTATATTCCAATTTAGTCAAATTCTATTAGTATATTTCTTTTATAAATTTAAAATAGTTCTTACATAGTTTTGTATAAAAATTAACATAAAATGACAATCATAAATGTTTATATTTAGAGTACTTTATAAAAAGAAAATGTAAATTATTTTAGATAATGTTATATAATTAAAATAATGAAATTAAAGAACTGGTATATAAGATTTCACACAGTCAAAACACCATTTTGATTACAAATAGGACCATTATTGATTGACTGAAGCATTATTGCACCTTCAATTCTAAAGTGTTGTGACCTAAAATTCACAAACTTCATTTGCAGATTTGGTGTATTTTTCTCTGCATAAAACTGCAGTATTTCACAGTTCATTATTTTAATACATATTATACCAATATACGGTTTTATAGAATGTTTTTGGATGGAAATATTATTTGTGCTGAACTATTGCTTTTTGTACAATACTAATATATTAGAGTTGTACAACATTTTTAAGTTATAAAATATGCACTAGAAACATGTCAGTTTATAATATGTTTTTAATAAAGAATTTGTACAATCTGAACACACTGTTGTGCCCCTGAATTGTCTACATTAGCAATGTAGCACACCATAGCGAATAAGAATCAACACAACATAATTTATAACAATTTGTTGCACAAGAAAATAAATTCTCTTAGATGGAAGAGAACAATCGCTTTGGGGTTTCCTTATTGGGAGCTAAGAACCGTGAATATGTCAGTGAAATATGCGTCTTGCAAAGTTAAATATAAATATGTAATTCTTTGACTTTAAAGTATTTTTCAGATTATAATTTTTTTTCTGAATTTTGATTATTTACTTCACTTTTTTAACATTATTTCTTTTGTTATTTTAAATACGTGAACGAGAACGTAGTCTCATAATATTAGGCGACGCTTATTATAAACAAGCTGAGAATAAAGAGAATACTATCAACAATGAACGTTTCTTGCAGAACTAAAACATAGTGTATTTTATACTTTTAAAACCCAATTTAAATTGCGTATATCTGGTAATTCATAAACTACACGGGTCAACTTTATTTTTTCACAAGACAATTAAATATAAACTATAGTGCAGTCTCTGAATTCTGTGTATGTGATTGGAATTTTTCCATCAGACATTGTCTTTTGTGACACTCATTTGCATTTTTTCAAATATTAGTGTTCTTTATTGCTTTTAAATGGATGAATTAATTTTAGTTTTAATGTTAATTGGAAAAGTACTTAAAGAAATTGGTTTACTCTATAGTGGAGGCCAGAATGCCAAGACTGCGCAAGCTTATTCAGGTTCTGGCATGTATAAATGTTGCATTGTTATGCAAGCAGAGAGCTAATATTGAATTTTAGTGCGTCTGTTAGCACAAGCGTTGTTTATATTTTTACATGTGGTGTTTTGTTGATTATTATGTTTTATAAATTATTACTATTTATTTTTAGAGAAGGTGAATATCGCAAAAAGTTTTTAAATTATCTGGGCAAGTTTTGCTATGCGCGCGTTGAACTAACCTCCAGATCTCATAGGGGACATTTCTCGATATTTGTAATAACGTGTTCTGATCTCTATTTTGGGAGATTTTGATCAAATTGGGAAAATATATGCTGTATATAATTATTACTGGATAGAAAATAGGTATAAAAATTATATTATTTTAAATTCCTATTATTTGTAGGGAACAAAGAATCATTCAATTGATTGCTGTTTCTGTTTAGAAAAATGGCATGACAGATGCCGTTAAATATCCAGTTTTTCATCTGCAATGATGCCTGTATAACATAGCGAAGAGTAAGTACTCTGTACGCAAGTGTCCAGATTTCGTTACCTTTCTGAGCCTAAATCAGATTGAAAAAGGAGATAACAGTATTATTATTATTATTATTATTATTATTATTATTATTATTATTGGCCTCTTTTTTCAGGCTTCATTTTCTTTTATATGCCGTAAATCTGCGACAGGGGACCAATGGCTCCCCTTGCGAAGCAAGCCAAACTTAGAATGTTTACGTTCAAAATAATTCATCGATCCGGGCCCGATTTGAACCCGCAATCTTGGTTCAAGGAGGCAAGTGATTCTATATTAGAAGAAAGATGTTCATCACTTATTAACTCAGGAAGATCTTAATAATATCATTTGGAATTTAAACATGTCTAAAGATTAATAATAACTGAAATTCCGAGCTCAAAGAATGGAATCTACTCAATAAAAGTGCAAGAAGACCCATTTACCGCAGAAGCCATAGATAGTTCATAGATTACTTCTGTGAAGTAAGGTGCAGTTTTTCTATTTTGAGTTCATACAAAGCTATGGGATGTAACTATGACTAGAAAATCCTGGGTCCGACAGCGATGAACATAGTGAGCATTTTCATCACAATTTTTTTACGATGAAAACAATGTAGCTAGGCAAATGGAGTCAAAGTACGCTGGACAATGTTGCTTGATCATAAAATGAGATATCCCTCCCCCCCAAAAAAAAAACAAATAAAAATTACAAAATTTGTCATATTTAACTTTTTAGGGAAATCAAGGATGTGAATATAATTCAAGGTTACGTAATTGCTCATTTTGTAAAACTTTAAACGTGTGAAAAAAGAGCTGATGGAAAATATCTGAATGTTTGAATTCAGCATATTGAAAAATGCATTTAAATTCATTTTATTTTATTCACATTGGAAAAGTATATTTTGTTTTATTTGTTTATTTTGTAGACCAGTACCATTAATTCAAAAATTTGGCATGGCCAGACCTACGGTTAACCGCATCCAGTAATTTTTTATAATTTTCCTACTATACCCTAGTTGAAATAGTGCTTAAATAGGCTTAAATGTTTTTGCTAGAAAAATTTTAATCGTTAAATATTATGTATTTATTTTTTAAAAATGCTAGGTGTATTAACCAAAGCTTGATGCTAGCGCTAAGAAATAATAATTTAAGAACATAGCTGCAGGTCCTAGAAACGGTGATGCTGCCAAACCACCCTATTCATAAATACAATAAATAATTTACGTTTTATAATAATATAATACTTGATACAAGAGCAATAAAGGGAACGAGTACATAACAAAATGAAATTAATCTCTTGGCATATCCTATCCTTTATCAAATTAAGACTCGTTGTGGAACAGAATAGCTAGACCTAGTATTTGTCATTATTATTATTATTATTATTATTATTATTATTATTCATACATTAACAACTAAGTTTTTGAAAAATCTTAACTATTAGGGAATGCAAAAATACAAAAATAACATGAATTTTGGAATAGGAATGTTAGAACACTTACCATACAATACCCTTTCAGTAAATGAAATCAAAAGAAAGAACATATATTTTAATAATATCTGAAACAAATAAGAAATAAACATTTCTTAGAGATTTAAAGATATTTTGGTTCTTTATAGTGCAGTAACACAGGAGAAATGAGTGCAATCAGACATGGCTACTATGATAAGGAAAAATTACAGGAATAAAATTTATTCGTACACTTTTATTACTGAAAGGATTATTGTGCTGCAGAAAAAGGAGCAACCGACCGGTCATAAGTATTGCGACTGAAGGAGAAAAGGTCTTAAATAATGATAAAAAAAATTACATATTAGCTGCAGTTAAAATACTTTTTTCAATCAAGAAATTATTCATTAATAATATGGGTTTCTAGATGTTTGAATTCTATAGTTGAATATACCGGGCGTTCACATAAAAGTTATCCCACAAGAGCGGTGTTTTGATTCTCTGCGGGTACTTTAACTTCGCTTCTAAAAATGTACATACAAATTTCCCTCATTGAATATGCTGGAAATGTCGTGCCCCTTCAGCTAAAAGGCATTGAATCGGGAAAACGGATTTTCTTTGACACGTTTAAGTTCGGCCACAGTAATGTTTCTGGTTTCATTTGTGACATTTTCCTTTAATTCCTTCAATGTGTGAACGTTTGTTCTATAAACTCTATCCTTCAGGCAACCCCCACAGGTAGCTGAGTGAGAGGGCCATAAATCAGCACTAATCACTCTATCTTCAAACACTCTTTAATTTTATTGATGGACTGCGCTGCTGTCAAATAATGTTGAAACAATCCATATAATTTCTGTTCTTCTGTAATCTGCTAAAAAAAATACGGACCAAATGCCCTTTCTGTACTTTCTGCACCTATTGTCGTCTGGTAAAAAATCATACCGATATAGGGCCTTGTGCCAAAAGCACATCAAACTCCAAATTTTCCATACAGCAGTAGCGCACATTTTAATTGTTCACATGGCCGTTCAGGTGAAACCAGGCCTGGTCTGAAAAGAACAGAGGCGTTGTGTCTATTAAACATTCATTAACAGATTAAAAAAAAAAAAAAAAATACTCACTAATACATTCTTGCTATTCGGTCGACTTGTTTTAAACAATGAACAGGTTTAAACTTGTACAGTTTGAGGTTTAAAATTTTTATTCTTGATTTGTAGAACCCACCAAAGCTTGAGCTAATTTAGGGAATGATTTTGTTGGCGAAGGTCAACTACTGCACTGCTTCGAATCGACCCTCAAGGACAGAGGGGGAGATTAGTAATGGGAAATAGTGGGGAGTGCCGCTCGCAGCCGACATGAATAAATGAATGAATGAATGAATTGTGTTTAACGCCCGTTTTTGCTACAGAGGCACCACAGGCAATGGACACTGATGATATATGAGATGAAGTGATATATTGGGAAAGGATTTATTTTTAAGAAAGGAATTGTTCCAGGCCTGAGTTCAGGGTACCTCCCCGGCATTTGCCATTTTTGAGGATTGAGGAAAACCTGGAAAAAAACCTCAGTCATGGAGGATGGTCATGGTGAGATACGAACCCCAGACCTCCCGCTTACGAGTTCGCGTATAAAGACCTCGGCCACCCGTGGCGGTTGCCGACGGGATACGTAACATCGCGCGTGCGGGATAGTTTCTATTTGAAAACTTTGTATATACAGGATGAACCAGCACCTCTGCGACAAATTCGGAAAGAGGGATCTCGCAACTAGAAACTTTTTTTTTTCAAACAGCTTATGTTCCCTGACGCGTGTTCAGAAGTTGTTCACCCTTTTTTTTATTATGTTTATGAGTATTGGTCCAGACATTAAACCATGTAACGATGCCTGTCCTCGCCGTGTATCTGTATGCAGTTGAATGTAATTATCCATTGAATGGACTGTGTTCCTTTCGTAAATTTGCAACATGATAATGTATTACAATATTAACTAATAAAAATATATATGATTGGATATATTAGAGCTTATAAAGAAACAGAACATTATTTGGATCATTACTTATTATTTTTTTTTAAAAAAATAGAAATCTCAGCACAATGGAAAAGATAAGGAATGTAAATAAAATGTTGAAAATAGTTGAAATGTCTATATTGATAGATAAATGCATCTTAATAAAATAAAAATATTAAGCCAGCAAATAAATCCGAGACCTATAAATATTAATTCAGGAGTTAATAAATATAAAATATATTATATTTAACACAGCGCCAAAAGTGTTGGGCACATAGAGAGTAAGTACAAGCAGAAGATGAATCAACGGTAAACAGTGGCAAAAATTCAGAAAATAAAAACATATCACAAGTATAGATATGAGAACATTTTTAAAAAGTGCCTTGAGTAAAATAAACTGTTCGAAAAGGAAAATAAAAGAGAGCTGGGATAAATATATGGGTGAAATTAAACATGATGTTCATTGTCAATGAAACAAGGCACACAAAATTATGAAGGAGATGAACAAACAGGAAAGTGAAAATGTAATATCCAATCATATTTCAGAAAGTACTTGCCTGAAACATTTCGTAGATTTGTGAATATCTAGTGAAGAAAACATAGTTCAGTTAGTTACAGTAAATGAAATTCAGATAACAATATTTAATCGGTTTTAAGCCGTGTGATCATTTTTGTTATATTTTGTTTGATATTTTAGATTATTTTCATGAATTGAGTACTGATCTTATTATTTCTAATAAAAAGAACCAAGGTAGAATGTAAAACCGTAAAGGAATGAGCCTGCTGAATAAAATTTTGGAAGCAAATGTCGGAAATTATAGCAGATATTAAAATAAATTCTCAGAATATATGCAGAAAAGTGTAATCATATATGAAATGGATACTTAAAATACCATAGCTAATAGAAATACAAGGAAAAATTAACCTACCAATATTGGTTGTACACATCAATCTTGTAAACCGTAAACTAATTTGAGGTGTTTGCCTATATGCGAGAGTGGGCATCTACGGGCTTTATAGACAGGCGGAGACAAAACCATTCAAAAGTTTCCCATATTATTTTAGAAAACTTTATTTACCACTTTGAGGGATGCGGTGCTGAAACTGGCCATCTTGTGGTCCATACATTTTGGCACCTCTTTAAAAAACTATCCATCATTCGCTATAGTTCACATTGAGTCATACTGGATATTTTCTAGTGCATATTTTTCTTCAATTCTTCCAGGATATGTTGCTTTGTCCTGTATGCGATTTTTCAATTTACCTCAAAAGTAAAAGTCGCAAGGGATTAAGCTCGGTGGATCGAGGAGGCCAGAAATTCTTACTAAGATCCGTCTTTCTGAAAAACTTTTAATTTCCCTCATCAAAATATTTGCTGTATGGGCAGTGCAGATCTTATTGAAAATAAGGAAATGACGCTCCTTATCGGTTATTTCTCCAAAAAGGGGCAAAATTGTATTCGCGTATGCCACAGTTATTTTAAATAACTTTAAATTTAACAATTTAGTAACTCTTAGCCATAAGCAATGCCTATTTGTTTGAAATATGTATACACGTGATATTTTAGGGTAATTTTCTGAAGGTTGACGGATGTCACCTAGTTTTATTTATTTATTTATTCGGTGGGAACCCTACGTTTGTGGTTGCTTAGAATGAACATTCCCCGCGGCGTGATATTTGTTGTAAAGAGTATGCATTATTGTACGGCTTGGACTATTTACACTTGGGAATCTTTCATCAAATCTTTAAACTTGACGAGCTGACATATCAATCATGAGTATACACGCATCGTGCAGTGGAAAACATATATTTATAATTACGCATAATTCACTTCTGATTAAAACAGAACAAAACACACCACTCGTTATAACTAAACGAATTCAAACACTATCAGATCCACACCACAGTCAAAAGCTAGAGTTTCCTTGTCCGAGTCAAAAATGGGAAACACGAGCGCGCGCTCATTGGCCAAATACTACAAGTTAGTTCATATTTCATTCATAACTCCGTATTTAACAACTACGATAAACGTTTGATAAAGTGAATTTAATATATATGTAGGATTTCAAGTAATAAAGTCATCCAGAAGTGTATCAAAGCTAATACGATGGAAACACAGTAAAATAATAATAGCATTATCAGCGCAGATTATATAGGAGTAAAGCTAAAAAATTGTTTTATTTAACGTGGAAATTTCAATAAGAGGAAATTTCAATTTTCAATTACAGACATTATGTTTGAATATTATCAAATGGTGATTACTTGATCAGAAACTGGATACAAGGGACTGTTTTCAAACGTTATAAGAGTTTGATGTACAATTTTCCTTTAAAGACAAAAGTGATTGTATTTTTAAAGTCTCCATTATAACTAAAGTTGTAATCAAAATACTATAATAAAATAAATAAACTAACTCACGTCATAATTTTATATTTTACCAGGGGAAATGCAAATATAAAAATAAATAACTTCTGACGTTTGCGGAGAACAATAAATTGCTTTATTGATAAAAATGGACGTTACAAAATAATGACTATTCCATGTATTATTAGATGCTGAAGAACATGCGGTTAGCTATCATCTAGCGCTGCCATTCCTGAACAAGGTCCATTGCACTTTTTGGCAATATATGGCTTTTGTATGGAACTGTGATCGTTGGCTGAGCTCCGTTATTTGACATTCAAAACACCCATTTTCAACATTCTCCAATTACTACTGACATATTGAGATTCATAAGCGGTCCTTGCTGTTCCGGAAAGCAGACAGGTAACAAGAGACTATGAATAGTAATAACGTTATTGTTAAGTATTTTAGTTATCTACATTATTTGTCAATTTGACCACATTCGTCATTCTTACATAGCATGTAATCGGAAGTTTGCTTAAATAGCTCCAATGCGTCGGTCCTGGTGGTGTAGTGGTTACCATACTTGCCTCCTATACCCAAGATCGCGGGTTCGAACCCGGCCAGGACCGATGGATTTTTTCGGGCGTAAAAATCTTAAGTATGGCTTCCTTCGGAAGAGAAGTAAAGCAGTGGGTCCCGTGTCGTACATTTACGGCATGAAAAAGAACCTCAAGCCTGAAAGAGAGGCCTTTGAGCAAAATTTGTCTACCGTTTCACTCCCTGAGTTGAATGGGACGCTGATGACCTGAGATGTTAAAGAGCGTCCATAAATAAATAAATCAATCAAAAACTCCAATGTATATGCACAGATGATTGGAAACGCATAATGAAGAAAAAAATCATAAAAAATGAATTGAGTAGATTACTATTAAAGATTTTAAGATTTTTTTTTTTTTCTAAAGTAAAGAAATCTCTTCCTGGTGCAAAAGGAAAGCAAAATGCAAATGGAATCTTACAAAATAATTAAATACAGATCAAATATCATAACATAAGAGCAAGATATTGTCACGACCAATTTCGTGACATGGGGGTGAGCAGTGGTGAAAGGTATGATGGAAAATACTTTACTCTCTTGGCAGACCCATTTATTAATTATATGAGTATATCATTACAAGTTACACCTGTGGGTGTTGAGTTGGAATACTACAGATTATGCAATGTTGATCTAGGTTCCTGCATGACGGAGTTCTCACCTTAGGGGATGGGTCGGCCGTTGTAGGAGGAAGAGTAGAATCACGTCGCCGTCAGCGGCGTCGATCCTGCAGAGCTCGCAGAAACGGGCAACTACGGCAGGGCCCAGCGGACGAGGACGTTGTCGATTAGTCTAAGAGCACCGTCAGTGAGCTCTGCAGCTCCTTATATAAAATATGCTTGCCTAGGGGGGTCTCTACATTGTCATGTCGGCATTACCAATCATGGTGTACCAATGCCATAGATTTAAAATATACCAACCAATAAAAGAATACTGAGTAGGTGTGCTGAATACTTCCTAGTGACGCATGACAGGCTCCGGGTGCAGCATAACTCTGCATGATGCTAATGTCATGGTAAAGTCCCTTAGGGAGTGCCATAGGAAGTGGTTAACCAATTGTTTCTTGCAACATCTTTGTGCTCTCTGAACCAGCAATGTTAACTTAAGTTAAAGAATATCAATCCTTATGAAAAAAGAAACGTCCCAAAAGTATATTAATTTATTAATGTATGATGCTCCTCAACGGTGTATGTGACACATCCCTGCCGGCTAACAATCGCCACCCTCGGCGATAAAAAAAAAAACAAAGAAGAAATCTCACACACAAAATCAAAAACAGAACATTCCGTCAGGGGAACAAAAGATATCACAAAGAACCAAATGAACAATAAAAATACAGTACTGCATACAGTACTAACAACAGCCATACAGGCATGTAACGATAAAAAAATATATGTTAAAATAAAGCACCGTCGGAAGATATAGGAGGGAATAGGAGGGAACAGGACAAAGAAAAGGAGCAGAGGGTAAAAGGCGGGACTCCGCACATCACCAACAGCTTGACAAGTCCGGCACATACAACAAGCCATGATGGGAAAACAACACAGACAGCAAGATTCCACATCACGAACGCACCCAGTACATACAACACTCGCATACAGGCAGGTCCTCCGTAAGTCACACTGCCGATACTTGCAACGTTATCACATAAATGCACACATAAGATCATCGTTGACAAGACGTCCAGGTAATTGATGATACACAGATAACCCTGGTCCGTGTTTGTGCAATAGGCAGCAGAAACACTAATCGCCGTGGCAGTATATACCAAGAATAGTCAAGGTGGATGAGGCGGTTGCGTCCAGATGAGGAGGGCCAGGAACCAACTGTAAAGGCTGTATGTAACGCGAGCCACTTCGTAGAATGGTGCGATGTCAGGCCAGACTGATGCAGGAGGCACCGCGGTGGTAGATACATGTAACAAAATCATAATCTGGGGTAAAATAATGGGAGGGAGAGAGAGTCAGAAACTGAGAAGAAGAATGTCTGAGCCAGGCGGAGCCAACAGGAAAAGGACAAGGAAGGGAGGACGTCAAGGACCGCGAAGAACGTGGAAAGTAAAGGGAAGGTGCTATAGCTAAATCTAAACAATAAGGGGTCTAACATGAAAAAAATACATGTGCACACACACACACACACACACACACACACACACACATATATATATATATATATATATATATATATATATATATATATAGTTAAGTATATGTATAATCAATTAAAAATTGGCATTCAATAAAGCCGAACGGACAGCAGAAAAATTAAGAATTATACACAAGTATCCATTGTGTTGGTGTATTGTCGGCGGTCCACAAAGCGAGGCAGAACGTATACCTGGTCTACGGACCGGGGTAGGGATTAATGGTGACTAATATTAAGAGGAAGATCACACGTGGGGGAAGGAGGATCATAAAGATTGGGTACTGGAGGGAGGGAGGGAGGGAGGGGAACCGGTGCATGGGGTAGAATGTCACCGTAGTCCTGGCGGGGAGGAGAGGCCCATGATGACGCAGCTTTAGTACACGAGAAAGATGCAGACTACGGAGTCGCAGTACTACAGCGAATAGGATGTAGATCCTTTGATTTACCCAACCAAAGTAAATAAGCGACTACGGCTATGAACATACCAAACATTACTCCAATTAATACCCATGTGATCATTAGTGAATGGTCTTCAGTATGCCATTTATAATTACAGGATTGTTCCAGCGTAGTTTATGTGGGGTAGGCTGCAGAATAGTACGGGCGAAGAATCGTAGTGTCGATCGAGGACCAAGGCGCCGGGATCAAACTTAAAAGCATGAAGGCCAAGTGAGAGTGCATGAGACACTGCCTAGGAGGTGAAAGAGTAAAATGAGCGGCGGAAGCATTACAGAGGCATGAAATCGTAAGACGATATGCCCCTATTTCACTAGGCAATTGAATTACTTCGTTAAAAGTAGCACATTACATAGTAAGCGTCTGAACATATGTGAGAATAAAAGTGAAAGAATCAAATTGAGAGACCATAGGTCCATCATGGTTAATGCAATTCATTGGACACACTGTAGATAAATGGGACACTTAAGTCCCCTGTAGAATAGCATGAGCGCAGGCTGTCAATAAAGCTGACGTGCCATACGCAGGAGTAACCATGCAGAGCGTAGATTTAGAAATATCGTATTGGGGAAGAAGAATACGAAAACCATTCGAATCCTTCAAGATTGCCAAGGCTCGCTCTTGCAATTCAATCATACAAGTTTTGTCTGAAAAAGCAAAAGGGGTGGGGATAAAAAATCTCCCCAGTGCCTCACGCAAATCCGCTCGGATCAAAGGCACCTGTAGGCCTACCATAATGAACTCCTTAGAAATCAAACAATCAACTATGGAGGCACTGTAATACTTCCCCACATCAGCTTTGTTCCATAATAAGCGGTAGCCGGTGTTGTTTACCAACACAGCCTCAAGAGCCTTGCCCAACAAATGTGCGATTGCATTGAGTGCCGACTCAAACGTTGCGTTGTACAGGTTTTATAAATAAATTCTGTACAAGATTGAAATAATAATTCAAACAATGGTTCTGCCCCGGTTGATGGCGTTATGAAGGCCAAACACTTTGTCACAGAATGAGTTATTAAACAAATTAACAAAATGACTGAACATCCTGATTTTTTGTAAAATATTGTACATGGCTGAATCAGATATAAACATTTTCCATATGTGACTTTCTGCAAGTAAAAACTGTGATCCTAAAATCGATCCATCACCCTTCAAAGGGTTATTATTAGACTGAAACAAAGAGAGGTGGTCATCTTGGATGTTACTAAATTTAGACGTGAACCATGTACAAAAAGCTGCTACGCTAGCGTTAGTCTTACAATAGCTAGACACAGGCGAAAAAAAACAGCATTGGTCTGAGAGAAAAAGAACAGGCACTGAAATCTCATAGAAAGACATATTAGGTAATGCATAAAAATCTCCATCAGCTGGTACTTCTATTGACATATTGCCATTAAGTGCATTTGAAGCCATAAGGAATATCAGAAGGCATAGTATGCTCAATCGTAGCATCACCATGGTGGCCATTTCCACGGAGGTGCTCCCCAGCGCGTACACCTTGCGCTGTCTATTTAATCTATATTAAAAAGTACTCAAACTTGTGAACGAACACTCGTTCTATTTCTCTACTTTAAATGGTATATCACAAAGTAAACTCTCAGCTAAAATTACAGGTTGATGACGCTACAGTGTTTGAACATTGTAGAAAGGTCAATTACTCCTAAATTTGCAGGACTGATGAAGTGTGATTTGTGGCAATAAATTGAAAAAAAAATTTATTCTTAATTTATTTCTTTTAGATTGAGTGGATTACTCTGTTCTTCAGAGTTGTTCATCTAAAAAGTTGAGTTTCTGTTGAAGCTAATATAGAAGAGGTCTGTGGATGGGAAAGTTGGCCAGGGATAAGAACGGTCTTGGGAATTTTTGTTTCTTAAGTATGTTTTTATCCTACTGAAACAAGAGAAATTTATTTCTACAAACATACTAGTGGACGCCAGAGACACTACAAGAGAAAATGGCCTATAAACTTCCTGGAATATGTCTTAGTGAACGCCACTTTGTAAATTTCCAAAATATATAAAATATTAATATAACTGCAATCGGTTTTACAAAAAAAAAAAAAAAAAAAAAAATATGGATGGGAGCATTCTATAAGTTTTTGTTAGAACATATGAAGAAAATTCCCAGAATGCGCTTTGAATTATATATTGTCTATCTCAGTTATAAATTCAACCCTGTACAAATCTTAGATTGAGAAATGGAATATTGGCCACCACTTGGGAAAGCATTGTTGCTGGGCGAAATAGTTGAGTCTTTGGTGCATTTTATATTTTAAGTCTAGAAAGTGTGAACGATCTTGTAAATGTAATGGAAGTTCACAGAGAGCATTTTCAATGATGATCTTCTAAGATTTCAAATGCAGCTTAAATGAAAAGCAGTCACTTGAGCGATTGAGGAGGGCTTTCGGGGGACTTTTTCATGTGTTACTGTATCCTGCTGGTTAGGGCAATTAAACGGGAGACGACATTCTGTTATAGATGAAGAGAAGAGTGGAAGACCAACAATAGAAGTGACCTGTGGAAATAATGATCAGGAAAGATCCAAGAATACAAGGACATTGAACTGGGATTAGCAACTAGTTCGCCAAGTGTTTCTACCATCCTTTATCAGCACCTTCATATAAAAGAAAATTCTTCAAAATGGTTGCCCCATAATTTGCCTGAAGTAGAAAAGCTCCACAAGATGGAATGGTACAAAGAAATGCTGCAAAGATTTAACTGTTGAAAGTCTCACCATGTTTCATATATTGTTACGGGTGACGAAACATGGATATATTAAGTTTGATCCAGAAACAATACGCCAGTCCTTCATTTGGGTTTTCCCTGATGACAAACCGCCCGCCAAAGTTAAGAGTTCAAGCAGTATGGGAAAGAAAATGGTTGTCTCTTTCTTATCCACAAGTAATCAGGTGGCAACTATTATGCTCGAAAATGAGAGAAAAATACTTAAAAATAGTACACAGAAGTTTGACTTTCGGAAGTATTTAAGAAAAACCAAGAACTGCGTCCAAAGACAGGACTATGGTACATTTTGTTGCACCATAAAAATGCATCAGTTCCCACCGCTAATGGAATTTCTGCAAGGAACTGAGGAAAAACAAATGACTCGTTCATTCTATGCTCCCGAACTGGCACCAAGTGATTTCTCCGGTTTCCCTGGTGCAAGAACCGACTTCGTGGTCACCGATTTTCTAGCCCTTAAGAAGCGGTTGCAGCCGTTAACTGCAGTGCTGGAAACTGAGTGTCGTGCGTGCATACAGAGGATGGCACGCTGTATACAACGCCAGGGGAATACCTTGAGAAACTGAGATAAACAAATCGTTTTTATGAATATTCATTATTTGCTGCCTAAACACTTAGTTAGTGACCCTCGTATTAGCAACTATTTCATAAAACAATTAAGTACTTAAGGAAAATATTTTCATCAGCAAAGTAGGTACGTAGACTTTTATAGTCAGAATTATCTTTCACTTTTGCATTACGAGATATTAGTACAATGATACATTTCTTTTTATATTTATGAACTCACAAATACACAAATTTTACAGTCACGAGAATTTAAGTAAAAACTTTTTTTTTGTGGGATATCGTACTAAAATCCGTTAAATTGAAATTAGCATAAAAATACCAGCGCCAAGAAGCGAAATTCAACGTCATTCATGTGATGCAAGAAACCTGTACATTCACAGAAGGATAAACCTTAAGATTCAAGAACGTTTACTATTTCATGAAATACCTCTTTCAGACCATCCCAATTTTTCTACTACTGTGTTGAAAACGTTCAAGTATGATGTCCATCATGTTTGCAAAACCGTAGGAATTTGCCTTCCGATTATCGAATTGAGGACATAATTACGTTCGCCTGCATTGTTAAAAATGGAATTCACCTATGTTTACAAAAGTATTCTACTACTTGAAATAATTTTACTACTTTGTAACAGATATTAATTCAAACAATAAATGCCAATGGCTTGAGGAAATTCATGTTTTACGTTCTTCTGTAAGCCATTTAAATGTCCATACATCAAACGTCCCTGTCGTAACACTGTTCTATCAATTTATTACCATGATTTAATGATCCTGGTATGTTTCCATTAGTTCAAGTACTGGTTTTGCAATGCAATTGGAGCTAACTTCTTGAAAGCCTGAAAAACGGTCCTCACTAATTTTCCACCTGTTCTAACCTAAATCAGTTGTATCATCAATTTACAAGGGAAAAATCTAATTCATTCAGCTGCTTCTGTATTTTCTCATAAATGAAGGCTGAAATACATCCAATTGTTTGTTATGAATTGCTTTTATCAGTCACTGATTAGGGATTTATTTTATTATAGTGATTTTGAATTTCGTCATAACATACAGAGAGTAGCACATTAATCTGTCCTTTAAAATTACCAACATTACTCGACAAAATATTTCATGTCCTCAAAATGTTACAATAATCTTGTTTTCCTAAAAAATAGAGCAGCTTTAATTACAAGTTTCATTAATTTCCTTTTTAGCTGTACATCAACATTACACATTCTGATATTAAGAGCGAATAATTATCTTAACTGAATCTATTCGCACCCCCGCCTGGGAGCCATTTAATTCACCGTATCTACTCTACATTTGGTTAAGTTATAGAAACTCAACTCTCTAAAGAGTTTTTATTTTGTCATTATCAACGATGTTAACATTTTTGTGCATTGTACGGAGAGTGAGCGTATTTTTCCATTATTTGCATTGATATACCATCAGCATTGTATATGTGGCATTTTTTAAAAAATTTAGTTGTATAACGGTGTTGTCAACTTTCTTTGGCAAAAGGTGGCATTTAATACAATTCCCACCAACTCCTTGATTTAACCTTCAATTTTTTGCCAAGCCTTGATGACTGTTATATTTAGATATATGCCTGAGAATGTCGAAAAAATCACAAAATACATTTCACCTATAATCTTACTGGCAGGATGTGCGTTGCTCTATTCTGTATATAGGAAGCCATTGCAGACATATGCGATTTCCATTGCTATTGTAAGTCAAATTTTATGCATTTGAATGGAAATAGTTAGTTATAGGGTCCAGGTTATTCGTCTGTAAACATAATGTATTTTACCAACGTTATAAATAATACAGTGCACCGTTATGTTAGATGATACACGACAGGTCAGGAATCTGTTTGAATGAACATAACATTTATAACTATGTAATAATAATAATAATAATAATAATACACTATAATGAAATATAAATCATCATAACGTTTGGATTTTTAGAACAAGTGACTCAACCAAAATAATACAAAAATTTTCAAGTAAATCAACTATTATTATAACAGAATTTTTACTTCATAAATTATAAATTATACCACTGTTACTTAAAACCATTAAATGAGCAAAATCAATTATCCAAGAAGTATACCATTATTGTCATTTTAAATTAATTAAAATTTTCAGTCGTTTTAAGTTAGTAGGGAAATTAGTTGTGTAATGATATACATTTTATTTGCACTTTTTTGGTATGCTTTGCTGTTTGTTCTCATTCTATGAAAATCTTTCTTATTGTATTGTGCTGATGTATATTTGTATATTTATTATGAGTTCTTTGTTATAAGCTTGCTATTTATAAATAAAAATGGTTCATATACACATTTTAGTCGGGTGAAAATACAAGCATAATAGCCATTACTGAGTATATCACGATTTACATTGTTTGCTAAATTTCTAGAAACCCAATTACACTAACAGTTTTCATTACATGTTCTGTATGCTTATTCCTCTTGACACCATTTTCCATCTAAATTATAAGGAATTCAACAGTACTTGAATTTTCAGTTCAGTTATTATTAAAGATTGCAGTTACTTTTGGCTTCTCTCTCTTTGCTTTCAGGGAAAATGCTCTATAATTGTTTTTTTGTATATTAACTTTCAGTTTGTTATATGAAAATCAATCAACAATAATAAAATTTAGCATATAAGTGACTACAATTTCTCCCATACAATCCACAGTAATGTTTCATCAACATATTGAATGTATGTTTGGAGGGAAATATTTATTTTCAATTCATTCACAAATAGCAAGAAAAGCACTGGACCTAGTTTTTGGTCTTGAGGGACTCGAGCTTTTCATGGTATTTGTTCAAATAGTGACTTAATTCTCCTTCTTTAAGTATATGTGATTTCTAACAGTAGTTCTCTCCTGTGCAAGTAGATTTTATCTTTACTATATAGGAAGATTCTTAATAGTGAAATTATTTTAAATTCTGATATTTGGATGGATACTTTTGAGGCGAAATTTTAGGATAACATCTCAAAAAAGAATTGTCTAATTTTTCATTATTTCATTATGTTTGAAATTTTTGTTTTCGTCTAGTGCTTTGCATTTTACGAATTCGTCACATATTTAGAGTGTAACGTGATCATTTAAAGGGCCGTGCGCGAGTAGACGTTTCCTATTTAAAGCTCACGGTTGAATTTCGCGAACTTTGATATTTCTGAAAGTCGCAGGAAATTGTAATCTTTAGTGCTGGCTAATCTCAAAGCAGTTAATATATGTGAATCACAGAAGAAGGAAATTGTGCGAAAGAAATGAGATTCTTTGTGTTTCAGTGATTGTGATCTGCTTTCGTGCTTAGAAGTATTGTCTTTTCTCCTAAAAAGAAGAACAACAAAGCATTATACTTTCTAAATATTGTGACATATAAATTATCCCCTCAAATAAATAGTTTCACTCGCAGGTGTACATAAATAATCTAGGTTGGAAAAGAAACATTTCTTTTGCTATGTTTATTAATAGCATAAATACATATTTGTATATATGAATCGTATTAATGATCATCGTCCTGTTCGAAGGAAAGTAAGTAAGAATGTAAATAAGATGCGAAAATCATTATTAGACAAAAGACAGAAAATAAAACAAATGCGTGTAGTAATGAAAAAGAAAATTCAGTGAAAGAAGTTGAACCTCAAATATCGTCCTCTAGTAAGAGACTTTCACATTTTAGTAAATTATTTATTTCATACTCTGTAAATGTCCGCTGCAGAGTGGTGTGGAGTACAGACGTAACAGTTGACTGCGTTTCGTTTCGTGCTATTCACTTTTTGTCCGTTTCTTCTTAGTTAAATTTTTTCTTCACATTTCCTTTGCGACACTTTCATAGTTGTCTAGCAAATTGTAATTATGAACAAGATCACACGAGTAAACACTTTAAAAGCTGCCTTCGATAAAAGTAAGCCTCGGCCTACACCATTAGATATACATCTCTGGTTGGATACCACCCTACGTATAGCGGAGGATCAATTGGACACCCTTCAATTAATTGGTAAGCAAAATGCAGTATTTATCAAGTTACACAGTAGAGTGATTTTCGAACAGTTGTTAAATGTACACCAGGGCACATCTCCCTTTGTAACTGAAGACGGATCTGTGACTTCCGTAACCATTAGTGATGCCAGTGCAGAATATACCCATGCCCGTGTGTTTAATTTACCCCCGTAATTATCAAATGATAAAATACGCCAATCATTACAGGTATACCGCTCTGTAATTAAAATTGAAAATGAACAGTGATCTCTCGGTTATAAGTATCGGGTGCAAAATGGAATTCGTTCTATTCAAATTGATGTGAAAACCCTATTCCATCTAATTTGATGATTGCTGGTCACGAGGCTTACATTAGTTACGCAGGGCAACCACCCACGTGTAATACGTGTGGAGTATCCACTCATTTCCGTGATCGTTGTCCTTACAAGAAATTTACTTCAAAGATCCCACAAGTACCTCGTCCAACATTAATGAGTGGACTATTCCCTCAGGAACATATTATTACCCCTCAGGAAATTTCTGCTTCCAGCCCCATTCAACCTGATCAGCAGGCAGACGCTCTCCCCCCTTCCGAGCCCTCTCAACAGGCCGCCTCTCCCTTGGAACCTATGAATCCGACCTTGTTGTTGTCGCAACGGCATGACATACCTCCCCTATCCCCACCTGATAGTAACACTGATCAGGTAGCTACTGCACCATTATGTGCAGAGGAGATAAATATCGGACCAAATGCAAAGAAACAAAAAGTACGCGAAAGATCCCAATCTACGGCGACACCTTTGCATGACTTGGATGCTCTGACTTTACTCAATAATAAACCAGCGATTTCACCTCGAGATCCGCACTTACAGGGTGGCTTGTCTTCTAAACGTCATGTTAACAGTGATAAAGCTGGGAAATCTCTGCCGTTATCTGAAAGTCCTACTGAACCTATGTCGGAGGACACGCCTCATGCAACCTTAGAACTCCCGCTTGGAGAATAATTTCTTACTCCTGTCCTCTAGCTCTTATTCTTTTAATTGTTCTTGGACTAACTTGTCTCTCTTTATGTCACAGGCATATAACATTCTTACCCTGAATATTAGTAATATCCAAACTCCTGAAAATTTTCGTCTTCTTGCAAAAACTTTTCATTCCCTGGATATTGACATTGCTCTTCTTCAGGAAGTAAATTCTCCGTTTATAACTCGCTTATATGGATATAATGCTGAAATTAATACTGATTTTGTTACCCGTGGTACTGCCATATTGCTTAAAGATCACTTGCAATATACGGATGTGCGTATGACTGCAAATTTTAGGGCTATCAGCCTTATCCTAGGGAATCTCAATATTATCAATGTGTATGGTCCTTCTGGCACCCATATGCGGAAGGAAAGACACAAATTCTTTGCTGAAGAAGTAGCTTCTTTGTTTTCTAATTTTCCTCATGTGTTATTAGGTGGCGATTTTAATACTGTTTTATCTCCTAAAGATTGCACAGGGGTTTACTTGCCTTGTCCTGCATTTGTAGATTTAGTTCATCGACTACAGTTACGCGATACATGGGAAGTCGTGAATCCTGATCGTCCGCTTTACACATTTCAACGCAATCTCTCCGGAGCACGACTCGATCGCATTTATGTTGATCGCGCTCTTTGTATTAGTACTGTGGATATATGTCCGACAGAGCTCTCTGATCATTGTGGATATCTTACTTCCATTACGCTACCTGCGTTCTCTCCCTCATATGGTCGTGGTTATTGGAAACTTAATGTGCAGATTCTTTCTGACAACGATGGTCAGGAACTCTTTGCAGAGCGGTGGCGCTGTTGGACTTATCAGCAACGATTTTACTCTACTAAACTGGAATGGTGGCTTGTCATCAAAACAAAGATAAAACGGTTTCTGCAATATGTGTCTGGTGATAAATACCGCAGAAAACAGTGTTATCGCCAGTTTCTTTATGGGGTATTGCGAAATTTGTACAGTCGCCCTGTGGTTGATACACATTGTAGTATTGAAATAAAAAGAATTAAAGCTCGGATTCTTAAACTTCACCTGGACGATTTGAGGGGCACTCACGTGCGTTCCCGAGCTACGTTCGTTCATATGGAATCTCCGTCCATATATCATCATGTCCGTGAACAACGGCGTGCCAGACGTAAATATATTCATAGCATCCACAATGGCTCCCATGGTTCTGTAAGTAGCCAAATGGATATCCGTTCTGTTGTGTTTGAATATTTTCAGGAGCTATATTCTGATATCACACCTGACGAACTCCTTGGTACAGGGGAAATTACGGTTCCAACCTCTTCTGGGCCCAGTGATAATATTCCTCCTTTTACCATGGCGGAACTGCATGCAACTTTAGTTGCCTGTCCTCGAAATAAATCACCTGGAGTAGATGGACTACCTGCAGAATTTTACTCTGCATTTTGGCCGTTGCTGAAGGATGCACTTCTTGCAATTTTCAATGAGCTACTGTGTACCACCTTGATTCCCTCTGCATTTGTCCATGGTGTATTGGTCCTTGTACCTAAATGTAGCCATCCCAATATTGCACAGGACTTTCGTCCTTTAACAATGCTCAATACTGATTATAAATTGTTCATGCGTTGTATTAAATATCGCTTATCACCAATGATTGCTGATATTCTTGCACCGGTACAACAGTCCATTCGACGTGGAGGCAACATACTGTATGCCTTGTGTGCTCTTCGTGACGCTTTTAGCGACACTCATATTTCGCGGGTTGGGAAACTTTTGATCTCCTTGGACTTTGACCATGCACCCACCTTTGTGGATATCTATGGCTTCAGTCATTAAAATATTGGGTATTACGCTTTTATCCACCGCTACCGGCGATCATTCAATATAATTGGAACTGTGTTATTAACAGTGTTCGTAAAGTTCTTCAAGAGCATCAATTTCGTTCCCTTAATTTGTTACAACGTGTTCATTTTGTTAATATATTCTCACTATCCAAAGTATGGTTTGTGAGTCAGGTTCTGCCGTTACCATCCATCTTTGGCGCTAAGTTGAAATCGGCCACAGGATGGTTTATTTGGAAAGGTTTTTTGTTACGAGTACCTAGGAATCAACTCACACTTCCAACCTCTGAAGGGGGTCTAAATGCCATTGATCCACACGCAAAAGCTGATTGTCTGTTTCTCCGGACAAACTGGGCACACCTAGGAGACTATGGCGATTCTTATAGTCATCAGTTTCTCACCCAGTGGTTGTCGGAACACCGTCTCAAGAATCCACCAGATCTTCGAGGGTTGCCGATTCAGGCACCCCAGGTTAAGAAGCTACTGCAGTTAATCGCATACTGTCCTGTCGACCTACATGGCCAACCACCGAAAACCAGAGACTTGTATACTGCCTGGTTATTACAATTGCCGGCTTCCAAAGTAGTTCTCCAACACCCAGTGTACAACTGGCGCCGAATCTGGTCCAACGTTCGACATCCTGCACTCAATACTTACCAACGGAGTGTCTGGTACCAACTGGTGAATAATCTCTTCCCTACCAATGAGCGTCCACATCGTATTGGAATGAAGATATCTCCAAACTGCGATGCTTGCGGCCTTCATGATACAATACTCCATCGTTTAGAATGTGGTGCTGCTGCATCAGCATGGCGGAGGGTGCAGGCCAAGATCCTCCGGTTCCTGGACGTCTCTGAGAAATGTTTTGAACCGCATAATTTCACATTTCCAGTATTTAGTTGGTCCTCAGTAGCTCAACGAATGGCAGTGTTGCGATGTATTGGACAATATTTACTTGAGTTTGAAGATTTCATTTAAATAAAAAAATACAAAAAAAAAAAAAAAATAAATAAAATTGTTTTAAAAAATTACAAAAAAAAAACAAAACAAAACAGTTGGACCACCATTCAGCCGCCGCATCGCGCCAGCATCCGTAAACGGGGCTGTATGTATCGATGTGTATCTTTTATTATGTTGTTTCTTAAATTAACTTGATTATTAAAATATCATTGTTAAAATGTTTTGCGTCAAAACTTCCAAATTCTCATACATGGAAAATAAATGTAAAAACTACTAACATGTAAATAAATAAATAAATTAATTAATTAATTAATTTAAAAAGTCTTACCTCCACTCTTCTTTCAGTGTATATACCTCATTGTCGTTAATTTGCAGTGATATGCCATTAAAGCATTATTTAGGCATTTCTGGCGGCACGCTTCGTGAAACCCGATAAGGAATAGGCTCTCATTTCACAGTATACTCATTGTTAATGCAAATATAATGAAAAGAAAAGTCAGTTGTTCAGAAAATGCCTTGCAAAAAAAAATAAATATTGACAATACTTTTAGTGAGATTCTTGGTGCAACGTATAGGCCATGTTATATGGTGGTTCGCAGCAGTTTGTGGAAGGAAATTGTGTGTATGTGTGAATGTGAGGGCAGTTTGTGGAACTAATAATTTATTTATAGAAATACAACTATTTTCAGTGCAGAGGTGATAAAGAAGATTATAACAGTTTCTCATATCCTCGTGCCTAATAAACCGTAGTTGCGTTGCACTGTAGGAAAGACCCCGAAAGCTATCCAGTGCCTACATAGTATTATTTGGCCCAAATGTTCGAAAGAAGTATTCGTTCCAAAGAAATTTTTGGAAATTACAGTGGCTTCGGTCATTTCACAATTTAATATGAGATGTGAGGCTTCTCAAAAAATGAAATAAAATGTAACAGTGACGATAATGAGTGAATCACGACAAAAATTAGTGTAGTGGGAAACAAACGTTGAGTGAAGCAGGGTGAACTAGCAACACAAAGAGGAAGTATATAGGAAGTTGAAAATTGTCCAAACTATTGCAGAATTGAAGAAGAAAGAAGTAGAAAGCTGCAAAGATTTGTTGCAGTAGGATGTTGGTAAAGTACTTTTTTCACATTTTACATTTAAAAATAAATTTTCTCTCAAATTTTTTTTCAGGATTTACTAAAACCTCAAAATGCCCCACGCAATGCAATATATTTTTTTTAATTTTCAGAACTTGCGTATAAAAAAAATTTAAAAAAGCTGATTAGGCTTTTTATATTATCAATAATGATTAAATAATAACAAGTTCTCTTTAGCACATAACTGAAATTTTGAGTAAAAAATTTTACCAAAATTAAAATATTTATTTATTCTATAAAAAGTATTAAAATTACCTATAAAAGACTAATCAGGTCCTTTATTTTGGTCTAGTGAGGCAATATGAAAATTTGAAGCAAAATTTTGAAACCTTCATTGCCTAGAGCATTTGGAGAATATAACAACCAAGCAAATATTTTTATATTAAAAATGATAACTGGAAAACTGCTAATGATAGTACCATAAAATTTTGTATTTGTTACATAATATAGCATTACTATGGCTTGCAAAAATTGAAAGTGAAGGAGAGAGTTATCTCAAAAAAAGTTAATTACGGTAAAATCGCGTTTCTGATGACGTTTCAAACGATGGATATTGAACTTTATAGCATGTAAAATAAAAAAGAAAGAATTTTCAAAATTGCATTGCCTTAATATTACAACTTCCTAATCTTGTTATTCAACTCTTTTAAAGGAACACAAATTTAATACAATTTTTGTATTTTCAATATTTACTTAACGTGACATGTGATATATATGCAACGTTGCGTTATTTATGTAATTCAACTCTTTTTAAAGGAAACACAAACTGATTAATGCTCTTGCATTTTTAGTATTTACCTAAGGTAGTAACCTATTCTTGACAAATGCAAGCTGGCAAATTTATCCTAGATCCTAGAAATACTCTTTACACACCTTCTCTCAAACTGGACAGAAGAGGAATAAGAAAATTTATTGCGTTAATCACTGAAAATGGTCATTTCAGGAAACATCTACAAAAAGTGGGTCTCTACGAAGATGGACTCAATTGCATAGTGTGTAAACAGAATGAGGAATCAGCCCTTCATATCCTATTTGAGTGTTCAATCCTGGAAAGAGATTTGTTCTCTCTATAACCACAGGAAATCTGGAAAAGGACGTTCATTTTGGAACCAAAACACTGCAACTTATACAAGAAACATATTTTGGGAAACAATAATGGTGCCTTTTCCAATAGGTGTTTTTCCTAAGCCTTACAGGTTGATGTGTTGGAGGTTGCTCAAACCGCTTATCCCCCGATGGATAGCAAATAATGCCTACCATGTGAACATAAACAGCATATAACTCTTCTTTAATCTGAATTATGCATTCCCAAAGAAGCATTAGAACGAGCTTTAAGTATCTTTGTGCTAAATTCTATAAATCTTGGTGAAATGGGAAACAGACTGAGGCTTTAGAAACACTAGATATTGGATAGCTGAGACCCCTTTTTCCAAAATAAAAAGATGTATTGTTTTATAAATCATGCAATTTTATTATTTTAAATCTGTTCAAAGCTCCAGGAGGGAAACCTTAAATAACACTTGCCTTTAACATAGTTTCCGTGTATGATTAATTTTTTTTAAAGTGCAAAAAATTAGGTTTAGCTCATTTTAACTATTACCTCATTGGCTCCATTTTGCATTGAAAAATTGCACTATTCCTCCTCATATCCCCTATTTTGAGAATCGCCCTGGTATGTCCTCTACTGTATATTTATCATTCCCCAGATTCAAAGCTAATCTATCATCCACTTTTTGCTATATTTATGAATTTGAGAATTTCTTTTAAAACTACTTTTTATTGGCAGTAAAATTTAATTGAGGTATAATTTTTCAGCTTATTTTGAATATTTAGCACAAGTTATGTTCTAAAAGCATTCTCTTAAGCACTATCTACATATAGAGGGAATAGTCATGGCTTATAATGGAATAATATTCAGCCCACTCACAACAATTATACAAATTGTTCTTAATAATTTATATATTTTTTCACTTAATTAATTACATTTTTATAGGACAGACATAAAAAATCACATGTCTGAAACATAAAGTTAAAGGTTTTATAGTACTATTCTTCACTAGAATAATTTTATAAAACAAGTTTTTTTTTTAATTTTTTGGCTCTCAGAGTGTGCATACTGGGAGAAAACAGTTGTCAAGGCCTAGCTGGTAGCAGATTATAGTTCATTTGAGGGAGGCTTCATCAACACGTATTTTGCATTCATGTGCTATTTAGTGATTTCATGCATGTAAATGTTGATCTGTCTTAGAACATAACTCAGTGTAGAATTTTGGGAAGCGATAAATTGCATAATCGGAATGTGATAAATATAACACAACTATATTTCATCTTCGCATGCCTGTTTTATGCACGAGGCCTAAATCTTTAAAATATGACTTCATTAACAATGAAGGATGAATGTTCATTTATATGAAGAATCATACAGATCTGGGAACCAACAGTGTTATGCTTCATGATATCAATATAATAGGTTGAGGAAAACTTCTATCTAAACTTCATTAGGCAGTATGATGCAAAGAGAATATAAATTTGCCTCCTCTGCTTTTGCAGTGGGCTATGGGTCAATTACACACACATTTAATCGCTAATTTTTCCATTTTTATTCAGATGCATAGGAACTATAAATCCAATTTAGAAATAAAATTGACTATTCCACTCTTATGACGTCATCTTAAAATCAACCAATGAACCGAAACATAACTTTAAAATTTGATCAAACACCGCCTGATTACGGAGTGAAAATATTGAAAAATATATATCAAACCCATTTTATCGCATGACGTGCATTTGGCTTGTGGTCAGTGTAGCCAACTCTATACCTCCACTGTATAATTCCTTTACACGCATCAATGACCACTTTTGCTAAAGGCGGTGGGAGCTATTGATAGTGACAAAAGCATGAACAATCGACGATCAGAACGCAAAATGGTGGGTTCTTTAAAGCCTTTTGTTGATGCGTATAGTTTAATACAGTTATTGGAGCATTCGGTGGGTTCATGAAGCAGCCAGAGAGACTTACGAACATAGAACTTATCATATGCAATTACCGCAGTAGCATTCAAACTACATTTATAAACAATATTGTGTACATCTTCATAAATAGTTACAATTAAAATGAACAAGAACAACTCAACCAAACAACAAAAACTGACAAGCCACTTAATCATACATGTTTACATAAGCAATGATATATAATTATAGCAGTGTTTTAACTCAGTATAGTATTATAACTGATATATTCCTTTGCCGAATAATAGATCTTTTTACATAGTTATTTTCGAATGGGATATTTAAAGGAGTTATCATTGTCTATTAAAGCTTTCAGGTTAGAGTGAAGAGCATTTTCTACTAAATGCATTCATAATAAACCGCTATTTTAGCACAGTAATGTGTTGATTTGCTTTTGTCTAGTATTTTTGTATTGTATATTTTGATTTGAAACAAATGTTTCTATATAAATTATATAAAAGTTCAATAGGGATGATATATATTCACAAGGAAGTGTAAACTTTTCCAATTGCCTAAAGAGGTTTCTGCATGAATGCTTACTACGTATATCAGTGATTATTCATATGGCTTTTTTCTGTAATAGGAAGACATGTTCACTTTTAACTACATTCCCCCAAAATATTACACCGCATTTCATTATTGAGAAGAAATAAGCAAATAAACCAGCTAAAGTCTTAACTAACTCCAACATTACTAATGCATGTATGCCTAGCATGCCTTGCTAAGTTTAGGTATCATAAAATTGATGTGACCTTTCCAATCCAGGGAATTATCAATTATTAAACCAAGGAATTTAATATATTTGGTTTGTAGAAATACACTGTTACAATATCCTATCTGTAATTGTGGAACTGGAGATCTGTGAGCGCTGAATTTCATAACATTTGTTTTAACTAAATTTAGATACAATTTGTTTGCTTTGAACCATACATGCAAAGAACTCAGAACTAGATTAATTTATTGGCACACTGATTAACGCTCTTTCCATTTATCAATACGCTTGTGTCATCTGTTAATAGAACAGCGTTTCCTGCAGCTTGAATATATAAGGAGAGATTTTATGTTATATATATATATATATATATATATATATATTACAAAAAGAAGAGGGCCCAGAACAGATCCTTGAGGCATTCCATGATTAATCATTCCACACTCTAATGCATTGCTTTTATTTTTAAAGGGACAATTTATTACTACTTTTTGTTTCCCTTTGTCAAGGTAAACCATTTTAAATGTTTATTTTTATTCCGTAGAAAGATAATTTATCTATGGGAACTTTATGATTGAAACATTCAAAAGCCTTTGCTTAGATACAAAATATTCCTCCCACATGTGCTCTTTAATTAAATGCACATGACATTTCATTAGTGAGTATAAAGATTGCATTTTCTGAAGAAATTCCTTTTCTAAAGCCAAACTGATCATATTCTAGAATATTGTGATTTTCAAGGTAATGGTAAAACACACTATACATTACTTACTCAAACACCTTGGAAAATGTAAATGAAACAGTTATAGGTCTGTAATTCTGGGCATTTATCTTTTCTCCCTTTTTGAACAGAGGCTTCACTATTGAATATTTTAGCCTCTCGGGAAATACATCTAGAGTTAACGCTTTAATACACAAAAGACTAAGGGGGATACTAATTTCTTTTGCATAGGCATTTATGACTTTGCTGTTGATCTCATCATAGCCAGAAGAGCTTTTATATTTCAGTTTTCTAATGATATTACTAATTTCTAGTGGGGTAATGGTACATGGAGTGAATTCATTATTTTGACTTGGAATTGATGATTGCAAAATGCTTAATGCATCTCTTCTATCACCAGAGTATAAATATTAAATTTTTGTTACATTAAGAAAGTAATAATTAAACACATTTGCTACATTTCAGCGTGTTGTATCTGTTGATTGTTAATGCTTAAGATTATTGTATTATCTTGTTGCAAAATTTTGCCTGTTTCTTGTTTTATTATATGCTAAGTAATTTTTATTTTGTTTTTTACTGACTGATAAATGTTTGATATTGGAGGTCTTTTGCTGCTTTTATTACTTTCCTAGGTATCTTACAATACTTCTTTAAAATGTATTTTTAATTTATAATAATTCCCTGCTCATATTATAGCTTCTTTTTTAATTTCTAGTGGAAATATACTTCAAACTGCAATTTTAAAATGTATAAATAAGTGTTTAAAAATACTATCAATATCATTTGCACTGAAGTCATTATTCCATGATTCTTTTTTATGCGTCTCCGCCATTTTACTGAGGTTTGCATCATTAATATTTCTATATTTTGTATATCTGTAACAACCTTTGAGTTTTATTGTACAATTATTTTTCAATAGTACTTGAAGAGAGACCATTGATCAATGGAGACGCGGAATGTGATGACAGTTTGTCTGAATTTACAAATAATTTTCATTTCTATTATTGCTGTGCTAGATAGTTTCTGTCAATCCTGATGGGAAAGTTAATTGTGTGTAGCATATTATATGCCGTAAGAAGGGAACTCATTCGATTCATTCTAATACTTGGCATTAAGTGAGCCACATTTATGTCCCCAAATACAATTATTTCATGCATAGGCTTAAATAAAAAGCTTAAGGTATCTTTAAGTTTGATTACGCTGATGACCTGAGACGTTAAAGAGCGTCCATAAAAAAAATTAAGTTTCATCAAGAACGTTTCAAAATTTCACAGCGGTAAGCGATAAATAGCAATTGCAATTATTATTTTGTATTTTTCATATCCAATTGAACTGTATGTAATGCAATGTCCTGTTCTGAATTAAATTGTGATATATCTAATGATTTAGTTGGTATCTCCAGCCTAACATAAATGCAAAACTCTCCGTTATTTAGTTTTTTCCTTGAAGATTCTGCTCCCAAACAATAACCACGCAATGACATTTGTGATAATTCCTGTTGTTTCAAATAATGTTTACATAAGGCAGATAATATGTGTTTTTATGTGGTCGCAAATTAAGCTGTTTAGCAATTCATCTGGTTTATTTTCTAAACCTCTAACATTTTGATGAAATATATAAATGTTGTTTATTGCTTGCTGAATGCTCTTCAAATGTACTTTATTTTCTGAGCAATCATTATCATTAATACGATTGTCATTTGAGTTAACATTAACTGCCATTAAGTATGACTTGATAATTTTCTAGCCTGGATCAGGCGTCTTTATCCTAAAAAACGTGAACTATTCATAACAGTAATCTTATCCTTGATTTTGACAGTAGTAACGAGCGAAGGCTTCTTTTTGCCTTAGAATTCAAGCAAAGGCCATGTACAGTAAAGTTATTTATATTTAGGTGATGTACATCTATCATATAATATGTAAATTGGTCTTATCATTAGGAATTCCGAACTACAGAATACAAAGGAAAATATAGGCATTGTCTGTTATTTATTTTGTGTTTTTCTCAGTTGGTATTAGAAAATGAAACGGTAGCCATTGTAATAATCGACTATTGATCAATTCACTCTCACGGCATCTGAATATTCTACGTTTTATACAAGTGTTAATATTGTTCGCGTGCATTTAATTAACATATACAACTTTTAATCTTATTATGTTCATGAAATAGTCCTAAACCGTATTTTGCTCTTCTCTATTGGCACTACTGACAACTGGCATTGCACTGAACATAGTTCGAATAGGTAAAGTACAAATACACATTTATTACAATTTGATAAGCAAAGTTTAGGGGAATTATATTTAAATTTTTATTTTATTCCTGAAATAGTATATAGTATAATATACTATAGTGTATAGTATTATATATATCACTCGGGCGTCTGAGCTGATACAAATTAGCCGTTCGTGAGACCCTCTCATTACACTAGTGATAATTTATCAAAATTAAGTTACGGTTATGAAGGATTGATTTGTTACTGTAAGAGTTATTTTGTAACTATTCCCATAATTGTCTGTTGCTGATAATAAATTATTAGTAATTTCTGCTTGGCTAATGTAATTCCTCATGTTCATACATGAAATTAGTTCTGGAGGGAATCTAAAATTATATTAGTCATTCTGAGGTTAGATTATGTTTAGTGATAATTTTTGTACAAAACAGGGTGATCCTACAATATAATCCTGATATTGTCATAAAATTTGGAATATATTATGTTTAAATTTTAAAATACTTTTAAAAGCAAAGAAATGGATGGATAATTATTAAACATCTTATTTGGTGCTATTTTGTAAAAAAATGACTTTACCTCAGGAAATGCGAACTTAATGAACAGTTGCTTCATCATCACAGCTTAAATGATATAATTAACTACAAGTATGTGAGGATACGACTGAATAAAGTAGTATTAAACTATATAATATACATTTTTTATATTCTGCTGAATTTAATTCTTTAAGCTTTTAATGATATTTGTGATTACTGCTTGAGTTTTTGGGGTTAATTTGAAGCAGCAAAAATTCTGGTTGAAACACACTATATTTTTGCAAATTGATAATCATTTTTCACAGTTTAAGCATATTAATAAAATAGTAAAATAAATTTTTTAGCAAGTTTGTTCTATCTCCTTCTCAGTTATTTCCGCTGTATGCTTAACATTAAATGCAGAGAATGTATTATGTAGAGAATGGTGTGTTGGGTAATGTGATAATTGTTTACTTGTGATTCCTCTTGTATTTTTAGTGTGAATTTCATTTCTAGTATCATAACTGTTACATGCTTTTTTTATGTAAAGTAAATATTTAAAATATACAAAGTTAGTACAAAAAGAATTTTCAATTTAAGAAACAGAGCTATACAATGTGCTTTAAGTGCTGATTTAAGATAGCATTTGAATAGCTTTTTCTTGCAGCAACCAAACATTTATGCTACTACAATTACCCCATAAAATCATACTATTGTAGTGCATAGAAAGAAATAATAAGAAAGCAAACTATGCAATACAAATATAGTTTTCAGGCAAAACATGTCTTAAAAATTTGAGCATATATAAAACTCTAGATGGTCTTATTACATACAAATTTTATATGTGAATTTCAGGGTAATTTTTGGACTATAACAATACCTAATTAATATCGTGAATATCCAGTATATCTGGAACAAACTACATGAATTGATTACAGATTATATTTTTCTTTTATCCTCATTAATTAAAAAGTGATTAGCTCTAAACCAGCTACTACCATACTCCATGGAACATCCCATCATTGATTTATAAAGTTTAATTTAGAATTACACTCAAAAATATAGTTTAATTAGCAAACAACGTGATATAAGTGTTTGTAATCTGTATTGATAAGTCATTAACCATAATGATATACAATAAAGGCCCAATATTAATTCCTTAGACACATGCATCTTAACCTCTTTATTATCCAATTTACCCTCACTATTTTCAACATATTGTTTATGATCCATCACGTAGGGCTCAATAAATTTTAAGGGAGTGCCCTGAATACAATATTAGAAATTTTATTCAATAAAATATCATGTTCAACACAGTCAAATGCCTTACTCAAATCACATCAAGTAATTAGTTCAAACTTCTTATCTTCAAAAACATGATTAACCTTATTAATGGACATTCAAGATGCCATCTATAGGACATTTACCACTTTGAATTTGGATAATGTACTACATCATCAAAAAATTCACATTTCAGAAATTTTACTGTTTGTATTATTTTACATAACATAGATATTAGCCTATAATTAGATGGTAGCATGCTATCAGTCTTTTTATAAATAGATACCAATAGATAAAACAGAAAGAATGTTGTAGATATATACAGAGATATTAATGATGCTAACCTCAGTAAAATGGCATAACCACTTTGACAAGAAGCATGGAATAGTATTATCAGTGCAAATGATTATAATAGTAAATTCAACAATTTTTTTACATATTTTTCAATTGCATTTTGAAGCATATTTTCCACTAAACATTAAAAAAAGAAGTTATACACCCTGCAGACTTAGCAAATGTGTTTAATGATTACTTTCTTATTGTAACAAAAAATTTAAATTTATATTCTGGTGATAAAAGAGATGTGTTAAAAATTTTAAAATCAACCACCCCCATCATAATGAATTCAAACCAGATTTCACTACCCCACTAGAAATTAGCATTATCATTAGAAAACTAAAATCAAAAAACTCTTCTGGCTATGATGAGATCAACAGCAAAGTCATAAAGGCCTGTCCAAAGAAAATTAGTACCCTCCTTAGTCACTTGTGTAATGAATCTTTAACATTGGGTGTATTTCCTGAGAGGCTAAAATATTCAATAGTGAGGCCTGTGTACAAAAAGGGAGAAAAGATAAATGTCTCTAATTATAGACCTATAGCTATTTCACCTACATTTTCTAAGGTGTTTAAGAAAGTAATGTACAATAGGCTTTACCATTACCTTGAAAGTAACAATATTGTAGTTAGTGATCAGTTTGGCTTTAGAAAAGGAATTTCAACAGAAAATGCAATCTATAAACTCATTAATGAAATTTTAACTGCATTTAATGAAAGAGCACATGTAAGAGGAATATTTTGTGACTTACCTAAGACTTTTGATTATGTCAATCATGAAATTCTGATTGATATATTAGCTTTCTATGGAATAAAAAAAAGCAATATTTAAAATGGTTTATATTCTACCTTGACAAAAGGAAACAAAAAGTAGTGATAAATTGTCTATTCAATAATAAAAAGCATGCATCCGTGTGGGAAATGGTTAACCATGGAATGCCTCAAGGATCTGTTCTGGGTCCTCTTTTTTTTTTCTGATATATATAAATGACCTCTCCTTATCTATCCAAGATGTAGGAAATACTGTTCTATTTGCAGATGACACAAGCATATTGATAAATGGAAAGCGCCTTATTGATTGTGCCATTACATTAAATTTAGTTCTCACTTCATTGTGTGTATGGTTCAAAGCAAATTGTCTCTAAATCTAGATAAAACAAACGTTATGAAATTCATTACTCACAGATCTCCAGATCTACAATTACAGATAGGATATTGTAACAGCGTACTTTCACAAACTAAATATATTAAATTCCTTTGTTTAATAATTGATAACCAACTGAATTGGAAAGATCACATTGATCATATTGGACCTAAACTAAGCAGTGCATGCTATGCAATACGTGCATTAGTAATGTTGGAGTCGATGAAGACTTTAAAACTAGTTTATTATGCTTATTTCAACTCAATAATGAAGTACGGTCTAACATTTTGGGGAAATTCAGTTAAAAGTCAATGTGTGTTCCTGTTACAGAAAAAAAGTCATACGAATAATCGCTGTTACACATAGCAGACTTTCATGCAGAAATCTCTTTAGTAAATTTAAAATTTGAACTCCTCCTTGTGAATATATTTTATCCTTCATGAACTATTATATAAGAAATCAACCAAAATTTGTTCAAAATCAAAATATACCTAACAAGAATACTAGACAAAAAGCAAATCTACATCACCCAATTTCAGCACTTTCATGCCATCAAAAATACATTTATTATGAGTGCATTTTAGTATACAATGCTCTTCCCTCTAGCCTAAAAGCCATAATAAACAATGTCAATTCCTTTAAATCTGCTCTTAGAAAATACCCATGTAAAAAGGCCTATTATTCTGTAAAGGAATATATGAGTGATAATATTATACTGCACAACATATCAATGTATATGTAAATATGTATACAATAAAATTTGTATGATTAAGTGACTTGTGTGTTTTTGTTGTTGGTTGAGTTGTTCTAAGTGTTATTTTTTATTTTTATTGTAATTATTTATGTGGATGCAGACAAATTTTTGTAATTACAGATTGAAAGCTACTGTGGTAATTATTTATGACAAGTTCAATGTTCATAGGTCTCTGTGGCTGCTCCACGAACTCACTGAATGCTCCAAGAACTAAGTAACTAACTCTTGCAATGTAGAGTACATCAGGGAAAAAAGCTTCATTTAAACATTTATTAATACAATAGGTTAATGGTAGAACTAATGCATTAATAAATAATGTTTTAATAAAATTAAATGTCATAAACATCCTTACTGCTAGATGCTTTCATCCAATGCACCAAATTAATACCTTAACACCCCTGATACTGTCTGTTGACTATTTATGAAGAATTTTGTTTGCTTGTTGATAATTTAAGCTGAATGAATGAACTAAATTTTAATCATTAGAAGAAAAATGGTTAAAATATTTCAGTATTCACCTTCCTAAATACATTCCCAACAAGAGCATTGTTTTTTCCTTATTTTTTAATCATTCCAGGCTCTAATGCAAAAAGAGTATTTGTAATATTAAATAAGAAATGGAGAAAAAGTTCTTATTAATATAATTAAAAATGACTTTCAAATATATTTAAAATGTAATGCTAGTTGTCACAGTGCTTATGACCTAATTTTTAAATAAAGTGTTGCAAGTATGGTGTACCACCATGTATATATAATTTTATGGACTGTGAATGCGTTGCAAAAAGCACTCCATTAACTTTACAGGTAGTCATTTTTATGGTTAGGGAACAACTACTATCTGTCTTTGAGAGTAAAATTTTTTGTGTCCCTTAGTGAAATTCTGAAAATCAGGCTAGTCTGTGATTTTTATTGTTAATTTTTCTGTTGCAGAAAATGCCAAGGAGGAAACAACCGAAGTTATTAACACAGCTAAGCCTGGAAAGCTCGAGGCAGTTGATGAGAAAATTGATAATTATCATAAATAATGATGTTGGCAAAAAGAATGATGTTATTGCCTTCATCCGCAGAACCATGTTATCTCTTCCACAGAGTGTTGGAGAAGTTGTTAGTAAGGAGTTCCTTAATGTCATCCAAGATCGCTCATCATTAGATTTAATGACTACCTTTAGCTGTGGCATATTAGATGAGCTTATAACAGCAACATTGCATCCTAAAATGAAATATTTGGATGTTTGTAAAGAATCTTTACTACTTGGAAGTGCAATATGGATGAGCTTGCCCAATCTCAAATACTTGGAATACCTTGCTATTGGAAGGACCGCTTTTTATAATATACCAAATCCTGTTAATTTCTCCAATCGATTGGTAACACTGATATGTCATTTTGAATGCACATCACAAATGATAGAAGAACTTGCACTAACATGTCATAGTCTTTGTAAATTGGATATAAAAAATTCACTACGTGTTTTGGACCCATCTGTGGATACATTACTGTGCTTGAAAAACTTGTGTATATTACAGGTAAAGGGCAGTTCAGTATATTTTATTTCTTAACTATGATTAATATGTATTATTCATATTACCAGTGAGCAGCCACATTTAGTGTTTTAATGTGCAACACTGTATTAAGAATAAAGAAAACAATAAAGCTAAAATTTATATGATGTTAGAACTACAATGTGCATGTTGTTAAAACTTTGTAGGTTCTGGGAACAGGCTTAACTGCAGTAGGATGTGTTAAACTGCTTTACCATCTGCCAAAACTCCATAAATTTGAATCAGATTTCTGCTTACAAAGCCTGATGAAAATGGTCAATTTGGACATTTTTCCTCAGTTATCAGAGGTTAGTAAATAAGCTCATTGATTTATCTGTAGACTAACATTTTTATTCATAATGTGGTGATTAGGGAACAGTCAAGAATTGTGGTATTTGAACATTTCATTCAATACCTTTTAGGAAGGATTTTTTTTTATAATCATGCTTGCATATAATCTCAGGTAGATTAAAAGTAAAACTACTTAAAACCACGTTAACACATGAAAAACACTCTTCACGTCCGACTCTTAAAAACCTTTAAAATTAAAAACTTGAACATGTTTCATGAGAACTTGCTAACATTGTCAACCATAGAATGACTGGCGTTTCAAACTATGTTCTAAACTGTATAAGTGACTATCGGTACTCTGGTGGTCTGTTAATGAACCTAAACAAAATTTTTTCTGCCTATGGGGTATCAAAATTTATGAGTCTATGCTCATACTTCTTTATAAAAATTTTTTCCCATATGTGGAATTCCTCTGGGTGTTAAACTGTTTTTAACAATATGATGTCCTTCTCTATTTCATTGGGTTCATTCCAAAAATGTGCTGCCACTGCTGATTTCTCTGTTTGTTTGTGTTAAATATTCCTTGACTGTTCCTTCAATCTTATAGCCAAATTTCTGTTTGTCTTGCCTATTTACAATCTGTACAATTAATCTTGTATATTAAAATGAAAATTTGAATTTGCACAGTGAAGCCAATCATAATTCATATTATTGTATGATTTATTTGAACTACATACACTTAATGCTTCACTTGTCAAAATATATAGATACATACAAAAACATTTCATTGTCATCAGCTAGGCTAAGATTCAACTGTTGGATAATTCTTTAATCTGGGGGAATGTGTATTTGGTGGCATTGTGATAAACTTGTAGTTTATGTTTTCATCCCTGGCAGTGTCAAAGTTCATTTGACTATTTTTGTATTTGTAGATTTAGATTTTCTCCCAAGTTGCTAGTTCTGTAGATCCTTGTACAGATTTTAATAATTTTGCTTTATTCTCTTTCATGATTTTGTGCCCAAAAATGATATGCTACTGCTGATTTCTTTATTTACTTGTACTTTATGTTCCTGAAATGTTCCTTTAACGTGTTCCTGTGTTTCTCTTTGTTTTTCCAATGTAGAATTTTTCACATTATGCACAATTTATTTTCTAAATACCTGCTTTTTTCTCTTGTGAAATACTGTCATTAACATCGTCTATTAGTAGGTTTTTAACATTAAATCTTATTACCAGGTTTTTAACATTAAATCTGTTTATCAGTGCCAACCTGATATTAAAATCTTTAAGAATATTCTGAAATTTTTTTGTAGCCCATGGATGATATGTAAATTTATTACAAATTAGCTTTGTTTTCTTGCTCAAAGTGTTGTGGTTTCTTTGATATGTTTTCATGTATTCAATTGTGTACCTTTTTGTGTCCTAGTTCTTTTTGAAAACCATTTTAAATATCGTTTCTTCTATTTCTTTATATTCATTAAAATATTCTTCTTTGCGAATTTGTAGGTTCACTAGCCAGTATATTGAACTGTTGGTAACTGTATGACTGTGCGCTGTGGGGTTAAAACTGTCACCTTTAATATGATTATCTGCATGTGTATTCTTTGTGTATATACCAAAATCCAGATTTCTTTGATGTTTCATTATTTTAATATGCAAGAATGGCAACATGTTATCTGTTTCTGTTTCTTATGTAAATGATATGTTTCTGCTTGTATATTCAAAAGTTTAAGGCATCATCAAAGAGTTTTTTGTTTAGCTATGTCAAATATATCATCGACATATCTGTACCGTACTTTAATATGTGTGGGAAGCTGAGTTGATGTGTGTTTGAAATCTGCGAGATTAGCTAGAAATGGAGATATGGGGCTGCCCATAGTAAGTCCTCCTTGTTCTGTATAAAATTTTCCTTTGAAAAAAAATAGGCTTGGTTTATGCAAATTTCTATTAGTTTTTATGTATTCTTTTATGTGTGCATCATTAATTCCACTTGTTTTAGGCCAATCATGTGGATAAATTAGGAGTTTCTCTTTTCTTATGCTTGGAAACAGCGATTGTATGTCAAATGATGTTAAAGAGTTTCAGAGGGATATAATTTTTTCAATAACTTAAATGAATTGATTATATTCCTGCTTTGAATTTTAGGTAATATCTTGACTTTATTAGGTAGCCATTTTGCTAAATAGTATGAAAGAGCATTGAAATTAAAATTTTAAAAAATTGAGTCAAGACTGTAACATACACACCACTAAAATTCAATAAAAAAGAAAGACTACTTTTAGGAGCCATCGCTCCTATCGTCAGTTCCTGGTCGACATGATAGGAGCAATGGCTCCTGAAACTAGTCTTCCTTTTTTTATTGAATTTTAGTGGTGTGTATGTTACAATCTCAACTCAGTTTTTTTTTTAAAATGTTAATATTTGACATCACTGTTAGAAAGTGCACTATATTTTATACAAGCATTGATATTGTTAATGATGGGACGCATACCATTTCCAGTCTTGTGAATTTTTGTAAACCATACATTTTTGCTATTGTAGGGTTGCTCTGTTTTATTTTGTATATTGTTTCCTTTGGGAATACAGTGCAGTTTTCTTGTACCTCATTATTTAAATTAATAAATCCCATCAATGGGTCTAAATGAATCTGAACATATTCTTTTTTAACCAATTCTTTATTCTAGTATTATAATCTTCTTTATCTAATATTACTAATCTGTTTCTTTTGTCAGCTTTAGTATAAATAACTTCTTTATCATTTAAGGATTTTATTGTGTTCCTATATGTCGTGTTTAATGCTGTTTTCTTTTTAACTATGTCTTTAAAAACCTTGTCTGATTTAATTCTATTTCTTTTTCTTTGTTGTTTAATCCTTTAATGGCCAGTTCTAAATCTACAATATAATCTTCTATTTTAGTGGAGTATTGTACACAAGTTTTTAAGCCTTTATTTAAAAATGCTAATTCTTCTTTTTTGAAACATTCATTACATAGAATCTCCACATAATTCTGTTAAGGTTCTGGATTTTTCTTTGGTTTATGATTAATATTCCTAAACTTTCTTTTCTGATTGCTGACTTTTTTGGAAATTGTATATGTTTTAATGCTGTTCTGATTAAGTTATTCCATATGGAATCAAACCTCTTTGAAATCTGCAAGTGTTTTCCATATAGTTATTAACAATATTTGCCATTTTTGTATGATTTCTACTTGGATAACATTTTTTCTCTGCAGCTATCTGCTCGTGACTGTTGTGGTTATGTTTTAACAATTTTTAGAATGAAATTTGGACATACTTTGTGTTTAAGGCTCCGGTTTAAAAATAAATATCTGCTCTAATGTCCTCTTTCAGATTATAAAAATTACAATTGAAGTTATTCAGTTGTGCATTCTGTACACTCCATCTTACTAAACGAATTAATCCAGGTCAATGTCTCTACAGCTCCAAGGCCTATTTACTAATTAAAATGTAATTTGAAACTTGCATAGTGAAGCCAATCATATAATTGATATTATGGTATTATTTAGTTGAACTGCACACTATTAATGCTTTACTTACTTGTCCTAATATATAGAACAAGTTTCCAGAACATATCGTTCTCATCATCAGCTAGGCTAAGATTCAACTGTCGGATAATTGTTTAATTTTAGTAATGTGTATTTGGTAGCAGTGTGATAAACTTGTACTTTATGTTTTCATCCCTGTCAGTGTCAAAGATCATTAGACTGTCTTTGTATTTGTAGATTTAGATTTTCTCCCAAGTTGCTAGTTCTGTAAGTCTTTGTACAGATTTTAATAATTTTGCTTTATTCTCTATGTCGTGATTTTGTGCACAAAAATTATATGCTACTGCTGAATTATTTATTTGCTTTTACTTTATGTTCCTGAAATGTTCCTTTAACTGTGTTGCTGGTTTGAACCCAGCCAGAACGAATGAATTTTTTCCGGCATAAAGATCCTAAGTATGGGTTGCTTCGGAAGGGAAGTAAAGCCATGGGTCCCGTGTCGTACATTTATGGCACGAAAAAGAACTTCAGGCCTCTGAGCAAAATATGTCGGCGGTTTCATTATCTGATTGAATGCGATGTTGATGATCTGAGATGTGAAAGAGCGTCCATAAATAAATTAATCAAAAAAAATTAAACAGTGTGCCTATGTTTTTCTTTGTTTATCCAAAGTAGAATTTTTCTCATTCTGCACAATTTATTTTCTAGATACCTGGTTTTTTCTCTTGTGGAATACTGTCATTAGCATTGTCTATCAATAGGTTTTTAACATTACAAATGTTAACCACTGCTAACCTGATGTTCAAATTGTTAAGAATATTCTGAAATGTTTTGTAGCCCATGGATGATATGTGAATTTTTTAAAAATTAGCTTTATCTTTACTTGCTGAAAGTGTGTTGGTTTATTTATAATGTTTTTGTCTCTTGAATTTCTGTACTGTTTTGTGTAGTAGTTCTTTTTTAAAAAGAATTTTTAAGTGCTGTTTCTTCTATTTCTGTATATTCATTAAAATATTCTTTGCTAATTTGTAGGTAAGGATTTAATCTATCTACATGATTGATGTATTCCTTTAGTTGCACATCATTAATTCTACTTGAATTAATACATTCGTTCAATGGGCCTGAATGGATCTGAACAAATTTTTTTTATTATAAATAACATCTTTTTTATTTAAGGATTTTATTGTGATTCTATATGTTTTGTTTATTGCTGTTTTCCTTTGCGTCTCATCATTAACAATATCAATGCTCCTTCATACTATTTAGCAAAATGACTAGCTAATAGATTCAAGACATTACCTAAATTTCAAAGTAGGAGTATAATCAATTTATGTAAGTTAATAGAAAAAAATTAAAGACATAAAATTACATTCCTCTGTTACTCTGATATCTTTTGATGTAGAATCGCTGTTTCCAAGCATAGCAAAAGAAATACTCTTAATTTATCGACTTTGTTGGCTTAAAACAAGTGGAATTAATGATGTATACATAAAAGAATACATAAAACTCACAAAAGTTTGCATAAAGCAAGCCTATTTTTCTTTCAAAGGACAATTTTATAAACAACAAGGAGGACTTACTATGGGCAAGTCCTTATCTCCATTTCTAGCTAACCTCTTGAGCAGATTTTAAATACAAATCTACTCAACTTTTCCATATATATTTAAGGTATGGAGCAGTATTTCGTAGCTCCAGAGATTAGGGAGAATATAAAATTGTATTAATTGATGTCATTGTATGATTCAGTTGAACTACACACTCTTAAAGCTTCACTTACTTTTAATGTATACATTAAACATACAATTTCATAAAATTGTATGTTTAATTTGATGAATCCTAAAGCATTAATAAGACATTATCAATATAAATTAAAGCAAAAGCCTCTGAGAAAATGATACACACATTTGTGCAGTAACTCTGCAAAAATCATGTAAGTCAAGACCCTCCGTCCGCCATACAAAGAATAGTAGTCATAAAAATTCCAATCCCTAACATACGGCTAGGCTAGGGGTGATCTTACGGCAGGAAAGACCTTGAAGACATGCAACTTGAACAAAATATAACGGGGTCATGGTTCTGACCTGAAAACTACTTGGAGGGGAGAAATGAGAAAAACAAACCCAGGAGTTCGTTAGTAGGAGGACTCTTAACAGAAATCGGCGCCAAATAGCAGCCTATAGGGAACGAACCGGCAACCTCGTATAGCCAACCTAGGAGTAGAATCTAAACAGACGCTGCAATAATTTCAACTCCAAGTTAAAAATACGCACATGAGTCTGACCGATTGTGAAATTAATAAAAGTTGGGGGAAAGCATAAAAGCCAGCAGTTTTTGAAGAAAGCCATGCAGCTCTAGTTAGGAAGTTTTTGAAGAAAACCAGACAGCTCTATTTAGGCAGTTTTGAAGGAGAGCCAGGTAGCTCTTGTTACGCAATCTTGTGAAAAATCTTGGAGCAGGCAGTTTTTGAAGAAAGCCAGGCAGCTCTAGTTACGCAGTTTTTGAAGAAAGCCAGGCAGCTCTAGTTACGCAGTATTTGAAGAAAGCCAGGCAGCTCTAGTTAGGCAGTTTTGAAGAAAGCCAGGCAGCTCTAGTTACACAGTCTTGTGAATAATCTTGGAGCACTTTTTGAAGAAAGCCAGTGTGAAGAATCTTGATGCAGTCTTGACACAGTCCTTGATCAGTTCCGGAGCATTTCCCAAGCAGTTTTGTGAAGAATCTTGGAGTAGTTACATAACAGTTGTCGACGCAGCCTTTGATCATTTGTAGTTAAGCAGTCTGAGGAGTTTTTTAGTCAAGCCCCACAGTTAAAGTTAGGAGCAGTGCAATCAAGTTTTTAGTTAGGTAGTGTGAAGAATTTTAATCAGTTTTGATGAGTTTTTGAGGCAGTTCAGACAGTTCGCAGTTAGCTCCCTTATAGCTCAAACAGTCGGAGATTCTCTCCTGACTAAAAATTATAACTTATGCTAATAAAAGAGGTTCATCGTCTCTGCAACTGTGAATAAGCAAATCTCAAAAGGAATTTATATGTGGCTTGAAGTGAAGGAGAGTGTGTCCCCCGTTCCCATCCTGTCTCCCTAGTAACGTGCATACGTTCCAAAAACTAAGGGGAAAAAAAACGACTATAAACAAGTAATCGATTCTCATGCGCCGGAGCATTGGTTATGACGTGGTGAACAATACTTCATAGCAGCGGAGCATTCATCATTTTCCTCAACGGCATGACCGAACGACCAGCTGACGCCCACATCCCTTTATTTTTAATACCACTGCAGGTGTGGAACAGATATGTCGATGATATATTTGTCATAGTTAACAAAAAACTCATAAATGATATCGTAAAATTTTTGAATAAACAACTAGAAACTTATGGTTTACATAAGAAACATAACATGTTGCCATTCTTGATTATTAAAATAATGAAATGTCAAAGAAATCTGGAATTTGTTATATGCACAAAGAATACACACGCAGATAATCACAGTTTTAATCCCACAACGCACAAGCATGCAGTTATCAACAACTCAACACACCGGGTAGTTAACCTACAAATTTGCAAAGAAGAATATTTTAATGAATATAAAGAAATAGAAGAAACAGAGCTTAAAAATGGTTTTTAAAAAAGAACTAGTACACAAAACAGTACAGAAATTCAAGAGACAAAAACGTTACAAATAAACCAACACACTTTCAGCAAGTAAAGATAAAGCTAATTTTTAATAAATTTACATATCCATTGGCTATAAAAATTTCAGAATATTCTTAAAAATTTTAATATCAGGTTGGCCATGGTTAACAGATTTAATGTTAAAAACCTGCTAATAGACAATGTTAATGATAGTATTCCACAAGAGAAAAAAGCATGTATTTAGAAAATAAATTGTGCATAATGTGAAAAATTCTATATTGGAAAAACAAACAGAATCATAGACACATGGTTAAAGGAACTTTTCTCGAACATAAAGTACAAGCAAATAGAGAAATCAGCCATGGCATATCATTTTGTGGATACAACATCATGACATTGTGAATAAAGCAAAATTATTCAAATCCGTACAAGAACCTACAGAACTAGCAACTTGGGAGAAAATCTAAATCTATAAATACAAGACAGTCTAATGAACACTGCCTGGGATAAAACATGAACTACAAGTTTGTCACACCGCCACCAGTGCATAGTACACATTCCCACAGCTTAATGAATTATCTGACAGTTGAATCTTAGCCTAGCTGATAATGAGAACTAAATGTTCTTGAAACCGTTCTATATATTATCACAAGTAAGTGAAGCATTAAGAGTGTGCAGTTCAACTAAATCATTGAATAATATCAATCTTTTATATGCCAGAATTTTCTTCTTTATGTCTGTGGTCTGGTGGATTTAGTTTGAACAATTTGTGAACACTGTACTTATTTTTATGGGCTAAAGCGATAGTGGTATGAGTAGTAAGTGAACTTATGGTAAGTTTTTTCTTTGGATAATGTGGTGAGTAGAGTAATTTGTTTCATTTTCTTTTTCTGTAAATTTTTTTTAAATTTTGATCAATAATTTTTTTATGAAATCCATTGAATTTGGAGATTTCTATTATGTGTAAGTATTCTTTTTTATACTCATTATTGAGAGATACATTGACCAATCTGTAAACCACATTGTCAAATGCTGCTGCTTTATGATGTCAAGGGTTGAAGCCATTATCTTTTAAATTAATTATCAGCGTGTGTCTCTTTTCTGCAAATCCCAAATTCCAACTTGTTATTCCTTTTTAAAATCTTAAAATCCAAAAAGGTAAATTGTAGATTTCATTTTCTGTAATGAATTTGAATGTGGGTTCCTGTAAATTTAATAGTTTTTGTGCATCTTCTATATATTTTTGTACAATGGCAGAATATTATCCAGATATCTATGCCAAATCTGTGATGTGCATCTTAAAGAACCTCATAAATAAATCTGTCAGGAATGGAGAGGGGACTACCCAAAGCTAAACCTGATTTTTATTAAAAGAACCTTCCTTCAAAGAAAAAGAAGGCCTGATCTAAACATAATTCTATAACCTTCATATATTCTTTGATGTGTGTTTCTGTAAGATGAATGGATATCAACCATTCATTCTCTTTAAAAAAATCAAGGTTTTCTTTTTTGAAATGCTAAGGAAAAGAGCTTTTGCATCGAAAGTAACTGATGTCTTTTGAGGATAACTTGCAATCTTTCATTTTGTTAACCAGATCCAAAGAGATTTTTAAACTTAAACTAGGAAATTTTGGAAATGTTTTGAAGTGGGTGGATAACCAATTTGCTAAGTGGTAAGAAGGAGTATTAATATTGTTAAAGATTGGTCTCATACTTTTTCCAGGTTGGTGTATATTTGGGAAGCCAAAAATTTTTGCTAAAGGTGAATTTGGTACTTTGATTTTGAGAATAGAGCATTTTCTTTTACAGTATCTTGTGTTAACTTTTGCATTTAAATAGTGGATCAGTTTTTCTTTCAATGATTTTATGATTGTTTCACCATGCAGATTCGTACATTCATCATTAATTGCATATGTCTTCAGCTGAGCTAGTGACGAATTGCCGCAGTATAAACCTGGGGTACACAACTTTACAACTGCTTCTGATTAATTTAGATCACAAGTTTCTAGAACCTGAATAGCAAAAATGAACTCTCATATTTTAATGGCTGGACATACACAACAGAAAGAAAGATTGGTGGCAAGAGAACTGGTAAAAATATCATAAAAATTGGTGACCCCAATGAATAAATTTTGGATTCTGCAATTTGAAGTCTGACTGTAGAAAGCATTGTATACTTCCTATGTCTTGAAATTATGGTTTGACACAGATTAATAATTGGAGTTGATCTTTCCAGTTTTTTAATTTAATTTTTCTCTTCGAATGGTTGCAAAGAAAAACTTTAAGAATGATAAGCTTTGTGTACTGTTCATTTTCTTTACATTTAATTATATAAATTGAATTAAAGCAACTACTTCATGAATTCATATGGAACTTATATAGCCTACCATTCAGCAATAACCTACTACTAACCAAATCACTTATCATTGCAATTGGAGAGTGTCCAGAATAAATCATAGTTAAATTAAATTTAATACAGGTTAATATTAAAACAACTATAAGTTTATAATTGAAATCATTGTATGATTGAGTTGAACTAAACTCTCTTATTGCTCCACTTACTTGTCTATAAATGTAGAATAGTTTCACAAATCTTTGTCCACATCATCAGCTAGAGCATCTACCACCGGATTCTTTGTTATGCTGTGAGAATGTGTATTGTGCTCTGGTGGGAGTGTGATGAACTTAAAAGTTTATGTTTTCATCCCCAGAAGTGTCAAAGTTTATTAAACTGTAATACAATACAATACACTTTGACACTTCTGGATGAAAACAAGTTTGACTCAATCATAAAATGATTTCAATTATGTGATTCGCTTCACTCTACAAGTTCAAATCAACAGTTGTAGTTAACTATAAGCTTTCTTATATTTGATATACATGACTGCATATCCAATAATATACTGTTTTGCTGTAACTATTTATAAATATTTAAAGTATGTCATTGAACTTTGTAACACAACAAGAATCAATGATATAATTTTGTACCAAACTGTCCTGGGAGTACACTTGACGAAATGAAATACTTAATTGGGCGCACACACAATTATTCTTATGGCCTTCTCCTGTTGCTTGCTTTCACCTTCCCCTGTGTAAAATCATAACTTACCAAGACAATGGTTTGCATCACAACTGCAAACCAGTCACCTCTCCTAATTGAAATGATAACGTACTAAGACATTGACTTGCATTGCAACTGCAAACCAAGCCCTCTAAGATAACTGCAAATATAAATATAGGGTACAGTAAAGAAGTTTCCTATGGACATGGTCCAGGCCCCTCCCTCTTTTACACATAAAAATGCATTAAACAATTGTTATAGGAAACTAAATGTTAAACTCTTTGGCATACTATCGTCCCACTATGTCCTGGAAAAGTTCGCTTACTTTGAGCCATAAATTTGTTTGTCATACTAAGGTAACATATTTGATGCCAGAGGGATGTTGTATTGACACATATTTTAGATTTATAGGAAAGCTATACATAATACGTTTTACAGTTTAATTTAATTAATGCCCCTGAAAGCGATGAGTTTGGTCACCTGTACTTGTGACATCTGTAAGTACTAAGTGTAATCAAATGTAAATCGTTCATATGATCCATTAGGACACAGAACTAGACTAAGGTCTTAACCTCATAAGTTGATGATGATTAATTGAAATCTTATTTGGGTGCAAAGTATCTGAGAGGTACCTCTCCTGTATTTTTAATGTACTGATATAACTTAATGTAAAATAGCTCCAATCCATAGTAGCTTATTAAAACACATTTCCTTGCTAATTGTTGATCAGCTGCCCATTATTTTGTTGAATAGTCAAGCAAAAGTATCTTTTGTTGATTTGGTTTATTTACAGAAGGTATTTAACATCTCAGGTCATCAACGTCCCACTCAATTCAGAGCATGAAACAGTCGATAAATTTTGCTCAGAGGTCTCTTCCTTCAGGCTTGAGATTCTTTTACATACCGTAAATCTATGGGGACCCACAGCTTTACTTCCCTTCCAATGGAAGCCATACTACACCAAAAAATTCCATTGAACTCAGCCAGGATTGAACCTGCGATCTTGGGTTTAAGAGGAAAATGTGATTACCGTTACACCAGAATTGACAAATGTATCTATGAGAAACATTGTGGCTGCTCATATATCTCATTGTCCTTGTATTCTTTGTTGTTATTAGTCATGCTTTTGCATATATAGTATCACAAAAATGATAAGCATTAAATCTAACGGAAATAAACTACTTACAGAATATGGAAATATGTTATTCAAATTAACTATAAATTTCTTTTTGTCTATATCACTGGAAAGATTAATACCAGATTCTTGGCATACTTTTTGCCAATTTATTCTTAATGCTCTAATCAGTAGTAACTTTACACATCATGAATTGTATACTTTACAGAAGCTTTTTAACATCTCAGGTCATCAGTGTCCCACTCAATTCAGAGCAGAAAACTTGCTGATTTCATGAAAAGTTTAAAATATGCGATGTTTATTATTTATCTATATACTGTACAATATAAATTTATTTTTCTTTTCCTAGTTGTAGTGTGACAGAGATAATAATTTATTTCCTGTAATATAAGCACTTATCACCTCATGGTAAAATTTTTCAGCTTATGTCACATGAAACGTACAATATCCGATGTTTCCTAGACCTTGCAGTCTCCTCCTCAAGGAGTTAGGAATTAAAACTTGAAATGTGCCAGAGGGTGGGAGGGGAAAGTGGGGCACATTTGTCATAGGCTAAGATATTACTACATGAAAAAATTAATTGAAACTTGCATAGTGAAGCCAATCATATTATTTTATGATTTAGTTGAATTAAACTCTCTTAATGCTTCACTTACATTTCATAATATATAGAAATGGTTTCGAGAACATTTATTCTCATCATCAGCTTGGCTAAAATCTAACTGTCGGATAATTCGTTAAGTTTTGGGAATGTGTATTCAGCTCTGGTGGCAGTGTGATAAATGTATAGTTCATGTTTTCATCGCCAACAGTGTCCAAGTTCACTAGACTGTGTTTGTATTTGTAGCTGTAGATTTTCTCAGAATTTGCTTGCTCTGTAGGTCCTTGTACTGATTTTAATAATTTTGCTTTATTCACTGTGTCATGATTTTGTGTCCAAAAATGATATGCTACTGCTGATTTCTCTATTTGCTTGTACTTTATGTTCCTGAAATGTTCCTTCAACTAATTGCCTATATTTGTCTTTGTTTTTCCAATGTAGATTTTTTCACATTGTGCACAATTTATTTTGTAAATACTTTTTTTTTCCCCCCCTCCCCTGGAATACCGTCATTAACCTTCATGTTCCTGAAATGTTCCTTTAATTGTGTGCCTATGTTTCTCTTTTTTTTTCCCCGAATTCCAGCACTTGGCTTAAAAATGCTCACAACATTATAATTGCTACCCAAGTCGTCCTTCAGTACGAATGACCCCTCCCATGACTACTACCTAGCAACAAAATCTTACTCTTCCTCTTAGGCTAAGCATCTGCTGCTGGAAGAGGACTTGTGCTCTGATGAGCTTCCATTGTTGCAAGAACATTGAATCTGTTCACCAGAGGGATAATGGTAGCATCATCAGCAGAGAATACTCTGCTCTTCTTGGGATTGTTTCTTGGCACAACCTTGAATTCAGGTGATTTACTGCTGACTTTAATTGGTGAGAATAGCTCTCAATCTGCATCTTTGCAAGTGCCAGTTACTTTTGCAGTTGGAGAATAGCTTTCTCTTGCTTAACAACTAGGAATTTATATTTACAAAGTTCACAATAATACTGGTCCGATGTAGCAGCCATATCACTGTTAGTTTTAGCACAAATCCAATGAAACAATAACTGATAACCATCACAAAACATGCCTGAACTCACCTTCCTAGGACACTCACCATAGTTAGTGCTCAAATCACACTTTTTAGCACTCATTTTCACGCTTTGTACCCAAACTCGGACAAACCTTAGATTAAACTATGTAAGCTAAACTTAACAACCACTCACAACACAAAACTCCTATATTTAGCCTAAACTTACCCCTCACAAGCCACACAAAACTATGTCAAGTGAGCTACACTTAACACGCACAACACAAAATTCAAGCTAATATTTAATGCCAAGGATATGTATCTGATTTAACTCCAGACTAACAAATCATTAGCCATGGTATTAACTATGCTCAAAGTGAATGAAAAAAGTAACTGAGTGTACACTAGATACACAAATCAAACTAAACCAATATGGCAGAAAATCAGCTGATTTTAAGCGTCCGAAGAATTATTATTTGAACTACCCTGTTTTGTTTAGCTTCGTTTAATTCCATGATTTAAATTTATTTCTTCACTAGTGATATTTTATTTAAAAGAAAGTATCAAATTAATTTTTTAGACATAATAAAGAAAAGTTGCACATTCCAAAGATATTGACTATATATATATATTTATTCAGTAATAAAAACCATTTGTATTTTTGTCCCCAGCATTTGTACTAAAAGTAAGAGATATTTCGCAGAAGCAAGAAAGTAAACTATGTAAATAATATTCTGGAGAAGATTATAATATGGGATATTTTTTCTGAAACTAGTGGCATTTTTTGCTAAGTGCCATGCTATATTATTCCCTGATGCATTTTTGTCTACAGCAGTATGAAAGATTTAGTTGAATGAGAGCTGTTCTTGTTAGAGGGTACTGGCTGTTATGTCATTGTTGAAAGTTTTATCATCTGTTGAGTTAAAGCAATGTATGTTAGAGTGATTTTTATTGGCATTAAAATAAGTAGAAAATGTAAGTAACTGTTGGTCAGCATTAGGAAAATCAAATGCAAAGCTAAATTCCATTTATCCTTTATCATTTTTTATGGCATGGTTTTTCCACATTACAAAAAACTCTACTCTGTGTGTGCAAAACATTGCTAAGGGTCTTTAAAATAAATGTTTAGGATATAGCTACATTCTTAAACCTTATTTTTATACTGGTTACTGATTGTGAAAAATCCAGATATAACTAAAGCCATCATTGATAGGATTTTGTAGGAATTATGATAATATAGTTATTGCTAATAAGGCTGTTAAGAAAATATTACTATTCTGTATCACTGAACATGTTTCTCTGCAGAGAGTAGATGCCTATAACATGCACCCTTTTTACAGAAGAAATTATCGAAACAATTTAAGAACTAGAAGTTCTTATTTTGTAACGACCATCTATACTATCATTAGCAGGACTGCAGATGGCAAACAAAAAATGATCCAAGTATCCGAAAGACTAAAGAATGGACAAATGAAACTCATTTCAAGTAGATTGAAAATAAGAACAAGAATCTGATGTGATTATTTCATTAGGAGCATTGGATTTATTAATTCCAGTTAAGAGATCAGCACCAAATAGTGAAGATACTGATTATATGTTTTATGATGTAACTTTTTCAAATTCAAAGTCTGGGGAAATGTTGATTGACTACATTTTTTGTTGTAAATAACCTCATATGGAACGAACTGAATATGTAAAAAATTAATTCGTGATTTCCTTGCCTAGAAAGAATTTCATATTCCTATCTCAGCTATGAAAACATATTTTGTTTGATTTTCCTGTCCAATAGGTTACTGTAGTTAGTGCTTTAACTTTGTATGTTATTTAAACTTTTAACCTTTTTAGAATAAATGCGGGCAGTTTTATTCATCCCACATTACAGCCAAATTTTCCAAGAAGTTTATTTTTGCAATCTATTAATATTCTTAAATCTAACATCAGATTCCTTGATACAATATGGTTAGGACTTGGCACTCATTAAAAGAAATTATATTCAAATATGATTTCACTTCAATTCCCATTTATAACTTCATTGGTTGCAAATTACATACTGAGAAAATTGCTTCCTAGCAACTTCTCTATTTTTTTACTGCTGTTATGATCATTTCTTCCTGATTGTTCTTCAGTACTTTAGAGTATATATTCATATGCATTCATTCTTAGAAACTCAGTAATTGGATAAAATCAGAATGAATGATCACTAAATTATACTTGTAAAAGAAACAAACTGGCTAATCAAGTGATGTGAAGACAGTTTGGAGATGAGAAGTTAAAGTGCACTAATATCCCTTAGTCTTCTAAAAACAGAAGCTTTGTTCAGCTGTGTTTGAAATTAGTACAAATTTTAACTACATTTACATTTCTTTGCCAGCAAATAGTTTGATATTAAAATTAGGTAGTTCATTTATCTTAAAAATGTTTGGATTTTTTCCCCTGTATCTCTTTCTGCTTTGGATCAATTCAGTTCTATTGCAATGATTAGGACTTATATCACAATACCTTGTTAAACTATAGACACCAAAGTGAGCCAGAATACACTCAAATTTTACTTTCACTGACATTATATCCACTGAAAATTGAACATGTGTAGCAACTATGAATAGTCTTATTCATAATATTTTTACATCATCATTTAATGCAGGAAGTACTTATACTGAAATCTAATATTAAAATAATGTTGAAAGCAGTATTCCTGGTAGCACTAAATAATAAGATAATCATAAATCTAATATAAGATAACTTATATGAAAACTTTGTTTCAGATGAAATTAACTTTATGTATATTTTAAACTGTTAACAGGTATGGTTAAATAACCCCTTGATAACCATCTATCCATTACACAACATGCAGAATTTGACAAAACTGTGTATTTATAATGGAAATTATCAACAGATTGAATTTTCTCGGCTATTTGCAATTCATGGAATGAAACTACGCTCTTTGGAATTGACTCATATGAAACAGGTCTGTATTATAGATATAATAAATGAGTGTCCAAATCTAAAGCAGCTACTCTTAAGTTTTTGCACCTTCCAAAATGTGCCACAGGATTATCTTTGGGATCAAAGTCTGCCTCACTTTACCAGTGTAGAAAAACTAAAAGTGGTTAATAATTTTGGGTTTTTAAACTATCCAGTTATTTACTATTCCACTCTGCGCTACATTAAATGTTCCAATATTATCAATTTTACAGATATTCAGCTTAATGAAGCACTTTCACAGGGATGGTTAAAATATGCTCATATCATACGTTTCCAGAATTGTGATCTTTCCATCCATGCTTTATCCATCCTTATTGAACATTGCAATGAGCTTGAAATAGTTGGAGACATAAAGACTTGGAATGGAATGGATAGAATGCAATATGTTTTAACTGCCATTCATTATAAAGTAAACAATATTGACATTACTGTACTGTAAAAAAAAAAAAGTTTAATTTTGGGAACAGTACAGTCAGTGTTTGACTTTCAAGGTTATACAACCTTTATACATGGTTCATACTCACTAATTCCTTAGTGCATTCCTTAGTAATTGCAATATACTATTGTTAATCTGAAACTATAAAGTTATACAGATAAATGGAAATAACATATAAAGTAATAATAAAAAATAAAAATTCAAATGCGTAATGCAAAATTTAAATTAAAATGACATCACAGTTACATCATAGTCTAGTATCATTGGAATCACAATTCAGGCCAGTGTCCACCACCCCCCATATTTTCACAATCATATTGGAATTCATTTCATCACAAACTGCATTCACTACCTCTACCACTAGCATTCACATTACTTTTTCAATTGTTTTTCATAGGTTTATGCTTATTTGTTACTTGGGTTTATTATTTCTATTTTTTTGTTGAATTATTCACTGTCTTAATTACACACTACATAGTCATAGCTTCTGCCATGATGCGTACTGGAATGTGACTTTTAGGTATTTTGTGATTTTCTGTTGTGATTGTAATTTGTACAGTCCTAATAAAATCTGTTGGTTTGTATTGCTCAGTATTTTGAATTAAAATCTCTCTTAAATAGAAATAAATAAGATACACCACTTAATTAAGTGAAGCAGAATTGAAAACAGTGTCACAGGATGACATATCTATTGCAGTGTTTCATGTAGATGATCCACTGTAGTTCTGAATCCTTCAACTATACCTTTCCTAAATGCACTTCCATTGAAAGAAAATAGTACTGTTTTTGTAAAATAAGCTGTATTTGTTCGTATATAATTATTTTCTTCTTCTTCTTCTTCTTCTTCTTCTTCTTCACAAAATACCTTATTAGTATAATTACCCCTTCATGTGCCATCTTTGGAATTAGTACGAAAAATAACAATTTCTGGCAGGTTAAAATGTGTAAATATATTATATCTAGTATGCTTATTTGCCATTATGGTATTTATGGTATGCATCATATGAAATTAGAAATGTTATGTATCAAAACATTAAAACTGGTCAGTATTTTTAACTGTAATGTCATATTAAATCAGTTTAAGTACTTTGCAAAGAATTGTTTAATTTTCAAATGAGACCTGTCATGATCATCACAACTTACATGCACATATTGCATTGTACACATGTCCACGAGCTTATACACAGAGTTAAATAGCTTGATATTAATGTGTTGTAAGCTTGCTGATGTTTTGAGTTAGATATGGATAATACATATCTATGGCAGCAAAAAAATATTTTGTTCTGTTGTCTCATTTTATCTTATGATATTCTTTAAGATTTTCTCTTGGATCTTTTCCTTTATTAAATTAAATTCTCCTTGATATTTGGGATGTAAGAATCTGACATAATCAGTAAACTAAGAGCTACAAAACATTAATTTAGTTATATAAAATACAAATCTATTTTATTAGAAAAATCTCAAGTATAATTAACATAAATTAATGTAAAATTATTATGTATAATGAAAACAACAAATCATAAATCATCATTTTCAATATGAATAAGTTATAAATTCAAAATAAATGTCAAGTCTGAATTAATACAATGAAGCAATTAATTTATTCTTAATTAGATAGTGATGTCGATTTAATACTCTTATCCTCCACTTACAATTGAATTATACAGAACATTTTAAGAACTATCGAAATTATACAAATTCGACAATTCTAATTGGAACTAAACACAGTGAAGCTTTTGAAATGTATATAATCCACTACTTGTCGTCTAAACACTCTTATGCTTCACACTATTTTTGAAAATGACGGGACCAGTTTCGGAGCGACATCCACTCCATTCTCGACCAACTCGGCGACTTCAGAGAGAATGGTCGAATGGTACACTCGTGATTATAATAAGGACGTTACATAAAATTACTTGCTATAATTACTCTATTAATTAAGGTGGTGGCTGCTCAGAAATACTGTTTCAATTTGTATGTGTTTAAATGTAAAACAGTAACAAATTTTAAATTTATATACACATGTTAAAGTAACGTGATTTAATAAAATGAGAAATTAAAGAAATTACATTTCTTGTAAAAGGTATTTGTTATATTCCCTAAACAAAATTTAAATAATGGCTTTTCAATAGCTTTTTAAACGTTTATCCATTTGCATATTTTATCTATTAAAGAAATTTCTTAAATTAAACCATTCCTTTGCAATAAGGATTTGCACTTAAGGTATCTTTGTTCAAGCGCATCTTTGATAACCATAGCTCCTTTTGGCATTAAAGGATATACATTTTTGTTTGCTTGTAAGTTTTTAATATATCTCTAGTTAGTTTAATTGCATTATATAAGTACATGTATGAATACCATTATATGTGTGCAAGTGCCCATGCATTTTTGTGTCTGTGTGTTATTGATGATTTGAATTGTGTATGCTTCTTAGACAATGCTTTCATATTATAAATACCTGATTTAATTTGGTTGTTGCTCTTCAAATTTCTATACTTTATTCTAAATTTGAATACATAGTTCTTTGAGATAATAAGCCATTTATGTACTTCACTGACAGATATTTTTATAATTTCCTGAGAAAGTAAAAGTATGTACTAATTTTATTACAAATTTGATCTGCTTTGTTCATATTTAAACATATTCTACATAGATACCAACAAATATATGATGATACATCTACTCTATTTTTACTTATGTTTTATTTAATTATGTACATACTTCTACCGTATACTTGATTTCTGAACATTTGCTTTCAAAGCTTTCTAAAATAATTTTAAGGGATACTAGGGATTTAAAATTTTTTCTTGTAAATTTGTTGTATTCTGATTGCTGTATAAAAGAGAAGTGTCATGAGCTTAAGCTGTAATTATATTGCTTCTTTGCATGTGAAATGAATGTGTATAGATTAAAAGTAAAACATGCTCAAGAACTGAACCTTATAGCAGACCTGCATTTACCATTTAATATACAGTTTTTTTTTTTTTTTTTGGGCAAATCTGAATACATGTAATTTGATTTATTAAATACAATGGCAGTAATCCATTAAATTGTTCCTCTTAGCCCATAACATTTAATTTTTTCAAATTTGCTTATTCAAAAACCGTATACTTTTATTCTACACATTCACATTATTTTTTATATTAATATAAGTTTTGCCATGATTTTTGAATAGATAATTTTCTGAGATATTAAGCAATTTTTGTTACTTCACTGACAGATATTTTTATAATTTCCTGAGAAAGTAAGACTATGTACTAATTTTATTACAAATTTGATCTGCTTTGTTCATATTTAAACACATTTTACATAGATACCAACATATATATGATATATCTGCTCAGTTTTTACCTATGTTTTATTTAACTACTTACTTCTACAGTATACTTGATTTCTGAACATTTGCTTTCAAAGCTTTCTAAAATAATTTATAAGGGATACTAGGGATTTAAATTTTTTTCTTGTAAATTTGTTGTATTCTGATTGCAGTATAAATGAGAAGTATCATGAGCTTAAGCTGTCATTATATTGCTTCTTTGCATGTGAAATGAATGTGTATAGATTAAAAGTAAAACATGCTCAAGATCTGAACCTTATAGCACACCTGCATTTACCATTTAGTATGCAGGGTTTTTTTTTTTTTTTTTTTTGCTGGCAAATCTCAATGTAATTTGATTTTTATTATTTTTTGCTGGCAATTCTCAATACATGTAATATGATTTATTAAATACTATGGCAGTAATCCATTAAATTGTTCCTCTTAGCCCATAACATTTAATTTTTTCAAATGTGCTTATTGAAAAACCATATGCTTTTATTCTACACATTCACATTTTTTATATTAATATAAGTTTTGTCATGATTTTATGAATGAATTTTGATACACAAACACCTTTCCTAAAGTCATGTTGGGCATTTACTAAAATATAAGAGTACATATTTCTAAGAAGCTATTCAAAATTTTATGAATACTTTTATAACAAGTTGAAAATATGTGTAATAATGTAGCAGATGAATAATTAAATAACATATGTTTGAATATATTTTTTATTGTTTGGTCTATTCCATTTTAAACTGTTAGAATATGCTTCAACATTCATAAATTAATTTATATGTTGTATTGGTATCTGTATTGTGATATTTTTATACATGCTTTATATTGCACCTGATACTTAATTCCATTTAGAAGAACTATGCTCTATAATGTTACCATGACAATGAGGTGAGTAGCTAAAGAGCAACATTAATCTACTGTGAATCATTCACCAAAATACATTATTTTTAAATGTGCTATAACCACCCAGATAATGTTCTTAGTAATATTGGCCTCTGCCCAAAACTTCTGCTTTGTTACCTCAGGAAAATACTTGTATTGAAGGTTCTGAGGTCAGGAGGTCGAGCTCCAAGGATGGATACCTTGCTCTCCTCTTCATTATGGTCCCTAGGATTTTCATAAGAAGGCGCTTAAAGTAGGGGTAGATATAACTATGTCATTATCCACCAATGTTGTCAGTCTATGCTCTATCCATTGCCAAAAGTTTTGAAGACTAATTGATGACCTCACAAAGAACCAGAGTATTGTTAAATGCAACATCATATTTGCTTTCTGGAAATATATCCTGTTGTTGCACTTGGCCCAGGAATTTTCCTAGCATTCTGAGTACCCTATTTTTTCAAGGAGAGAAAATGCAGCGGACTTCCACTTCTTCTGTAATGCTTCAGTCCAGAAATCTATATGTCTATAGTTATTGAAATTAAATGAGTAGGTACTATTATTGCTTAATACTTGTAATTATATTTTGGCTAATTTTATAATTAATTGCCATTTTCTGGGCCTTTTAAAGGCATTCCCCCACCCACCCATTTGTAGTGATTGGCCTACAAGCAAGTCATCACCTCATTTGAGGATGTAGAAGATGTAGGTATGTATGGCCAGTTCGGATTTGCATCTACATAGCTTGCAAAATGCCAAGATGCACATGCAAATGGGATTTGGGGTTGGGGGAGGTGGGAGCCTGAGTAGCTATTCTGCTAATGCCTTATATGCCAGCCAGTGTATCAGAGGTAATTATGAAAAATATGTACTTTGGTTGGTGGTCATATTAATGGTTTAATGGCTTGGTCTGATATAGCACATGCTTCCTGTAGGGACTCGTGTATATTGAATATTGGGGACGGGATTATATGAAAAATTATGTTTTATTTATAGATTAGTTCCACACACCTCTTCTTATAGGTTGCAAATTTCAATTCCGGACATCATAGCTAATGCAATATTCTGTCTTCCCTTATTTCATTTCTAAGATATACATTAGAAGCGTCATTCTGATCCCGATGTTATCATTGATATACAAGTATGAACCTTAGAACACATAACTGGCGATATAGTTTATAGTATAATTTGAGGGATAAATAAATGAAAGAATTTTAACGTGTCCCTCTCTGATATATTCAGCCACTTTAATAGCCAATTTGTCAAATTATTCCCTAACCTTCAAACTCGCTTACTTTACTATCAAATTGATCTATCTCACTTCTTACTTTGCTAAAGTCCTGCTTAACATTACTGATCACTCCCCTTTTATTTATTTATTTTTTTTTTATACGAGATGGCCATGGAATTGAGTTACTAATTCTAAATGCATTTTCCTAACTTCTTGTATATTGGCTTGTACTTTCTTACAAAATTCGGTCTAAAAGGCCTCAGTTTTTTCTCAATTTTTTTTATTATACTCTTGCGATAATTTAATTTCTTTTTCTAGCCTCTCATTACTCTCTTTTTGTGATAATTATTTTTTTTCTAATCCTTTTTGACATGATTATATGTTTTTCTGTAGCATCTCGCTAGCTTTCTTCTGTGATAATTGATTCTGCTCAAATTTGCTATTCTTCCTTTAACCCCTGTTGAGATAAATCCATTTTTTTCTAACCCTTGATGAGACTGCTCTATTATTACATTAACACTCTGTATGAGCTGGGTCATTGTCCGTAATATTTCATCTTCTATATATTTTGAAATAATTGTTTCTTTTGTAATTCTAGAATCCTAACACTATAGTTTCCATACTATCCGACTGTGATTCTCATAATATCATTGATTCTGTATCCATCCCACTACTTAATTCATTGTGTACTGTCATATTCGTTTTACTCCTTAACAACATAAAGAGAGATCTTCAATTTTGCCTAACTTCAATCAAATGTTTAGATACAATTTTGGTTTTTCTGTACCTGCTAGTTTTTGTTACCTTGTTCTTACTGTGACAGTTGCTCAGTGACTCCTATCGTGTCCCGATGTCCTAGGTACATCCTTTTGCGCAAATGATGTTCCGCAAAATGCTGGCGCCTGCTGCGACAGGAGAAGGTAAACTTTACGCTTACTGGTGTTCTGCTTGAACAGACTACGTCTGACTACGAGGGTAGAACCATAAGTTTTCTGCCTAACCATTTTCTAGATATGATAATAAAAATCTAAATTCCTCTTTTCAATGTAGTTACCCTTTATTGTAATACACTTCTCACATCTTTGAATTAACATTTCAGTCGCCCCCAAAAATACTCAGAAGTTTTGTCTGCAAAATGGGCGTCATTAGAATCCATCATTTCTTCCTCACACTTCAATTTCCTTCCTTGAAGGTCCTTCTTGAGTTTTGAGAAGAGGAAATACTGGCAGGGAGCTAAATCTGGGCGGTAAGGTGAATGGTCTATCTTTTGAACCCACATTTCTTTGCAGCTTCCTTTGCAACAAGAGTTGTGTGCACAGGCGCACTGTCGTCGAGAAGGCACACACCGCTATTCAGCTTTCCTTATCTTTTCTCTTTGATAGAAGCAGGTAGTCTGTGCAGTAGGCCAGCATAGTACTCCCCATTTACTTTAGTGTTGCTCTCCTTGAAATCAATGAACATTATTCCTTCACCTTACCAAAAGATTGTGAATTATCTAGGTTGACTGAGTGACCTTGGCCTTTAGAGGCGGTGCTTCGCCAGGAATACGCCACTCCATTGATTTCCTTTTGGACAAAGGATCATAGTAGAGGTACATAGTTTCATCTCCTGTATCATTGGTTTGCAAAACTTCTCCCTCGTTGGCATGGTAGAACTCCGAAATTGCCTTTTCTTTATTTGGTTTATTTACTAACGCTCTTTAACTTATCAGGTCACAGTGTCCCATTCAAATCGGGGCGTGAAACGGCCGGAAAATTTTGCTCAGAAGCCTATTTTCAGGCCTGAGGTTCTTTATCGTGCCCTAAATGTATATCACGGGACCCACGACTTTACTTCCCTTACGAAGGAGGACACACTTAGTATTTTTACTTCGGAAAAATATCCATCGGTTCTGACCGGGATTGAACCCGGTATCTTGGGCTTAGGAGGCAAATATGGTTATCACTACACCAGGACCGACCCAAAAAATGCCTGACAACAGACCACTCATGGCTACTTTTGGATTGAGGAAAGAAATATGGGCACCCATCTTTCAATAACCTTATTCATGTTTAAATGTTCATAAATAATTCGAAGGACTGTTATTTTACAAAGGCCCAACCATGCTTCTATTTCTGTAACTTCGAGCCGCCGGTCTTCCATAATTTCTCGTTCCACAAGAGCGATGTTATCAGGATTGAGCACCTCCAAGGGCCGACCTGCATGCTCTTCGTCTTCAATGCTTTCTCGACTCATTCGAAAAGGTTTGGCCCTTTCTTTTACGTTAGAATATGAGTATGCTTCCCCATATACACCGTCCATCGCTGTTTAATTTCATTTGGAGTAAGTCCTTTTGTGAAAAATTAATAACAGCTCAATACTCCATTTTGAACATGTCACAATCCACTATGCATAGCCTTCTTTTTGTAACTATATCTGAACAACTGAACACAGCAGAGCAGAAGTTACAGTTGCAATTATTTACTTAACAGATAAGGTATGACATCAGATAAGGATTTTGTGAAGGCAGTAATCCTTATTAGCGAGTCCTGCAACTTATGAACATACCCTTATAATTTGTACCGTAGCCACTTTCCTCCCTCCAGCTGGCCCGCGCCTGCTGTTCCTTCTGCTTCGGTCTCTCTGAAGTCACTCGTCCTTTCTGGCTCTCGGAATCCCAGGTAGGCGCGAAAATTTGGAACGGTTTTTAATGATGAAGGGAATTAAAGGAGAGGTGTTTAATTAATTAAAAGACCCCTGCCATATAGTTGCAGGACCTTGTCGCTGGTGGCGGGGCTCGGGAGCCTCTTCGAATTAACAGGCTATACGGGCGGTTGAGTCGGTCCTGGTGGTGTATTGGTTACCATACTTGCCTCCTAAACCCAAGATCGCGGGTTCGGACCCGGCTAGGACCGATGGATTTTTTCGGAGCGTAAAAATCCTAAGTATAGCTTCCTTCTGAAGGGAAGTAAAGCCGTGGGTCCCGTGTCGTACATTTACGGCACGAAAAAGAACCTCAAGCCTGAAAGAGAGGCCTCTGAGCAAAATTTGTCGGCCGTTTCACGCCCCGAGTTGAATTTGACGCTGATGACCTGAGCTGTTAAAGAGCGTCCATAAATAAATCAATTAAAAAAAAAAAAACGGGCGGTTGTTCGCTACCGATAGGGTGCATCTGCAAATCCAAAGTTCACTGCGAAAGCCCTAGACCAGGAGCGACGCGGAAAGACTGGAAGTTTGCACAAAAGTTCAATATTCAAATAGTAAATTGGGCAGTTACAAAATTTGACGTATTAAGTCACCAGGCGGAGATGGTATGTTACCTGCTCTGCTCCGAATAAAGGACCGAACTCGTTTATATTCTTTTCTGTAAGTAACCTCTTTTGAGTCAGTATAAACTTCAGCTATATTCCCCAGGACCGGAGAGTCACCAGGGTAGTATTCAATCCTAAACGCGGTCGTAACAATTACATTGAAGCAAAAGCCTGTTGACTAATTAGTCTTGCACTATTTCTTTTAAAGACTATGGAAAGACTGATAGAAAGATACATCCGAAGGAGGGTGCTGTCTGACACTCCCCTCCATGAAACTACCATGTTTACGAGTCATCCAAGTCTTGCATAGCGGCATTACACAGCCTTATTAGCAGACTGGATGACTCTGTGACAAGGAAAGAAATAGCTTTAGGGGCTTTTCTAGAAATAGATTGTGCCTTTGACAACACTTGCTATGGGACTTTGGTTCTGGCTGCTCAGATGTATGGAGTTAAAGACACCGTTTTAGGTGGTTCAGTCACATGCTTAGGAGGAGAAATAGTGGTGCTAATCTTCTTGGGGAAACGGAAGGAATTGTCGTCACAAGGGGGCTGCCAATAGGGGGACGGGATATTCTTGTCCCTCTTCTATGGAGTCTCTTGGTGGACAGTCTACTCCAAGATATAACCCGGAAAGGGTTTTACATACAGGGCTATGCAGATGACATAGCACTGATAATTTTTAGGAAATTTCCGATCACAGTATCACACATGATGAACAATAGGCTGAGGAAAATTTACTACTGGTGCAAGCAGAAAGGTTTATCCATAAATGGTAGCAAAACAGTTTTCATTCCATTTACAAACAGGAGGAATCTCAAAGGCTTAGGTACTCTTAAGCTTAGCAGCTCAAATCTGGAATGCTTCGAGTCTGTCAAATATCTAGGTCTTGAACTGGACAAGAAACTGACCTGAAACAATCATATTAATAACATTCTCCGCACAACCAGATAGTCGCTAATAGCCACCAGATGCACTATTGGATCTGCCTGGGTCCTTTAACCCCATATTAGTCATTGACTTTATATCGCTATAGTTACATACCAGATATCTTATGGCGGCATTGTCTGGTGGCAGACAACCTTAAAAACTACTATAGCAGGTAACTTTACTAACTTACAGAGCTTAGCATGTCTTTGTGCTACAGGGGCCTTCAGAAGCATGCCAACCTTCGCATTGGAGACTGTTAGACTCCCTGTAATGTTCATTTACTTACAAGCGGAGAGTCACAGCTTGATACATACGGGAAATTGGATAAGTAGCTTTGTAGTAACCGGACATGCTTCCATCCTAAATTTCCTGGACATTTCACAACTCAGAATGAGGTCAGACCTAATGAATACTCAGTGCTGAACTTTGTCTCCTTTTATGGTTACTCTCGGATCTAGAGAAAACTGGATGGAAGGAATGAATCATGCCAAAACAAGAAGGTAATCAACTTAGTGGTACACTGTTGGATCCGGTAAATGGCTGCAGGAATATGCGGTCGATCTCCAAGGACTATTTCAGTATAACTAATGAAGCCATTTTGCACCCCCATATGGGCCTGAGCTTTACCGCGACGATCACTTCCATCTCCATCACATGAATTGGTATATTGGAGTATTGCAGGGGGCATGTGATCAACACACCCCATCCTGCTGATCGCTATATCGCGGGTTACTAGATCGGAAATCGCCACCTCTCCATCCCGATTGTCCTCACGGTACTGGGTGGACCGCGATCCAAACCACCCTATCTTAGAAAAATTCCTAAATAGGTACCGGGAATCGATCCAGGCCGTCCCGGGCAGCAGTGAGCAACGCTAACCACTAGACCAAAGATGTGGTTATTTCAGTATAAACCTTGGTAAATATTCTATAGTTTTTCAGGCGAAGTTTGTGCTATCTTAAAATGCGCCTATAGAGGACTGGAGAAGGGCTATCGGAGGAAAAGAATTCTCATCCTCTCAGATATTCAAAGTTCACTAAAAGCACTTTCCCCTTACCAGGTAAAATCTAAACTGGTAGGTATGGGAATGTCAAAATGCCCTGTTTTCCCTGGCATCCTGCAACAGGCTGGAACTGCAGTGGGTGCTGGGGCATAAGGGCATTTATGGAAATGAAATGGCAGTACAACTGGCAAAAACGGGTGCTAAAAGACACCCTTTTGGTTGGAATCAGTGCTCATCCTGCTAAGGCCGCAGTCAAAACATGGATTGTGGATGAGCACCAACTAAAACGGCTAGCAAGCATCTCTCCTCATCTCATCTCCAATTGGATAGAAGAGGAATGAGGGAAGCGATTGCGTTAATTACTGAACATGGTCAGTTCAGGAAAAACTAAAAAGTTGATCTCTATAAAGATGAACCCACTTGCAGAATGTGCAAACAGGACGAGGAATCTGCCTCCCACATCCTATTTAAGTGTCCCATCCTGGAAAGAGACCAGGGAAGATTTGGGAAAAAATGCCACATTGGAACCAAAATACTGCAACTAGTACCAGTAACAAATTTTGGTAAACAGTGGGGTAGCAAAATTAAACTTAAGGGTTACTTGCTGAAGAATACGAAAACTCCATCATATACCCCAATATCCCTCCATCGATCCACATTCAACTATCAATTAAAATGACTCTCCTTAGAGATGCCAATATGGAACGTTAATTAAAATTTAAGGGAATTATTTTGATTATTAAATAGGGAGATTTTATCACGATACTTGAAAGGAATTGTCGACGGAGCGGACCGATGTTAGATGGGCTAGCTCTCTTGCAGTTTCTCCACTGGCAGATCTTGCCTGTAAGTGCCGCGGCTTAAGTCATAGAACTCACCACTCCCGGTTCCATTCGGTCGTGTTGTTTCTCTCAGGGTCGTCTTAGTAGCTTTCGTCGATGTATGTCGAAGGGGCGGAAAGGAACGAGTATCTGGGATGATTGAGTATACCTTACGTAAATTACTCTACACAATAGATTTATTAGAACGATATCTTATGTTTCTTGCCTCTCCGTGAGCCTCTAGCACAAGGATTAATTAAGATTTCAGTAAGCTTGGAGTTGCCTGACAAGCTGATCCTTTAATTGACAATTGTTCGTGACAGAAATCGGTGCTTCTGTATACGCATAGGAGAATTCACTCTGCATTATTCATTCGCGATAGTCTTGTATGTAGGTGCAGTGATTTCCGGTCAGTCTGAACACTTCTGATAATGTTTCTATAAATGAAAGAATATACTCTTAACTCTTTCTATCACTGGGCGAGGTTTCCAGTTGTCACAAAATGGAATAACGGTGTAACTTTAATAACTTACCACTTTGCCAATGCGTCGCCTTGCTGCGAGACTTTTAAGCACCAACTTCTCGTCGTAATCTACAACTTAAGTCTTTCACGCCGAAATCTAAAGTCCAACTAGTAAAGTGAAATCTAATATACAACGATGACCAAAGTGCCCCAGAAATTGATTCTCTCTACTAAGTTTAAGCGTCACATGTTTAGACACCACAATGCTATTTCATTTTTAAACGCAATAAGCTTTCTCTCAAATATAACCATCTCATTGGCTAGAAAATATCTGGCATAGAAGCTTCGGGAAAAATTAGTTTGAAACTCGTCTTCTGACTGGCCATCAACCTCCCTAAACGTTACTTCGTGTTCGTCTTTTAAAACCGCCTTGACACATACAAGCTATTATCTGAAGGATTCCACTTTTTGAAATGTCACCCCTCAAAAAGAAGGGATGCTTCAACTTTCTCGTTCACCCAGTGAGAGAGATTTTTTCCAAAGAATTTTAAACATTGTACAATGGAAAGTTCCATCATACTTATAAAGGGTAAACTTGCGATTGGCTCCAGCTTGGCGAAGGAGTATAACCATCTAAACATATATAACAGATAACTTTAATCATGTTGAAGTCTTTCATTAAGCGTATCAACTTTCCTCAGATATGCATATACTTGTTCCATAATACCATTACTATCAGAGGGTCATGAAGCTGTTTATAAAGAAGGGAGCACACATTAATGATCAAGTTAATTACAATACATTTTTTTTCCAATTACCTTGCTATTCCTACGGGGGTCGAAGCTGGGTATTCCACTTCAACACCCTTAATATTCCGTAATCATTTCGTTTCAGTGGCGGAGTAGGAGTTTGCAAAGTAATTCTTGATTCATGAAAAGAGAATAAAACCTCACAACTAAAACTTTTATTTACGGAATTTTTATATTATTTCCATCCAGTTCATGTTTTTTGAGGATGGAATGATTGGCTTTTATTTCTTATGGGGTTGTTGTAAAACAGCTGTGTATGCTAAACATTTGACTATAAAAGAAGAACTAAAAAATCGCATTAAAAACATTCGGTTTCAGAGGAAAGGTATAAAATAGTTTTCGATAATATGCCCAAAAGAATTGAAGCCTGCATTGAAAAGATTGGAATCTATTTTCAACAATTTGTTTCAAAATGCACAGTATGTATTTCAATTTACATGCAACTCTATATTGAATACTATATGCTTTTTTGATTTGATTTATATATGGAAGCTCCTACAATATCTCAGAATCTCCTTACTTGTAGTACTGTCTACTGTATTTTGATTAAGTAAAAACCTGGCAGAATGATCAAAATCTAATATTTGTTTGCTTCCATTCTATATATCCCGTCTGACGAAACATTGCAGTTTCCATGCGAGGGCTCTCGTGTGTTGTTACTGCGCTCCGCGTATTTTTTTGTTTATACTATATATTATTTACATGCAATTACATACAACACAAAAACAATGTTAATGATTTTACATTATATTGTTCTGCTTTTCTTCTCTTACTGTGTTTTACATATCCATCATAACTTTGTCCATTTTTTATCTGTAAAATTTCTTGAAATATAATAAAACATGTACATTTCATGTACAGTATCTATTGAATTGCCTTCTTCTATTACTGTCCCTGTCATTTCATCTTCATCACTACTCAATACTATATTTATTACAATCCTGTCAACTTTCTCTTCCATTAACGCATCAATACGCCAATAATCTTCCTTGGTACGTTTGAGGTGGTCTATTGGTAGCTATACTTGTCTCATGAACCTAAAATCGCGGTTTCAATGCCGCCCAGGTTTTATAAAAGTTTTCGGCTGTAAAAATCCTAAGTATGGCGAGGTATTAAAGAGTATCCGTAAATAAATAAATCAATCTCGATATGTTTGACAGATTGGCAGCATTTTAACCAGTCGTCTTTGCTGATTTTAGCTTATTGCTTGTACGGACATTCGTTTCAAAACTGGCAGGGAAATGGAACCAACATTTTAGATGGTATTTTGTTTCACTAATTGGCAAAATAGTTTGATTGGATTTAGGTCGCAGTGATAGAGTGGTTGTTGTATTAAAATCCTATCCACTGTGTATACAATTTTTTTTTTAATTCTTATATATAGGCATATCTGAGTCTGCAGTGGGATTATGATTTTTTTTAAACTTAAGATTGTGTCAACTTTTCTAGAGGTCATTGTTGGTACTTAATTTTCTTATACTGTTTGTTACTATGCGTTATCTAAAATGACGATGCACGCAGATGGTAGATTAACCCTCCTTTTAACTATTGATTATAATTTTCGCCATCCATTTCATCATGATAATCTGTAAAATTGTGATGGGGCCATGTATCAACTTGACCTCTTCAATTATGATTTATTCGCGATTTCAAAGCCGTTTACGGCTTTGCTATTTAAAGGGCTTGAAATCGCAAATAAAGGCACTGTTTTATTTTAAAAAAAACTGGAATGCTTATATAAATATGCAACTTTACTAAGGAAACAGCATAACATTACTTAAGTATCGGCGAAATTCGACAAAGAAAAAAAGTAGAATTAAAACAGCGTAAAGCAGTTAAATTAAGCAAAAATAACAATAATGACCGAAGAGAGAACCTAAAGACGTTTTTAATGAGCACATTTCTCTAATGACTTATAAAAGGGCTAAAAATAACAAAGGCACAAATTCTTATGAAAAGTGTGAAAAATTCTATAAGAACTAAGTATATAGGAGATTTACTAAGGACCCAGCGTACAATGACCCTCCCTCAAAGGAAATATAACTAAAACTACTTAAAAAAATAGGCAAATACAAATAGAATTTTTTTATAAATACCGTAAAAATATTAGATAAAGCAAAAATAAGAATAACGAGGTAAGGGCATCAAACGCTTTAAGCAAGCAAAGTAACATTTTACTAGTTAACACGTAAAAAGTTGAATATGCAAAAAAAAAAAAAAAAAAAAAAAAAAAAAAAAAAAAAAAACTAATGAACGGTTAAAAATGCTACAATAACTAAACAAATAGATTCACTACATAGAAATAAAAAAAAATGGTAAATATTAGTACAGTTACAAGAAAATCAGCTTAAATAAGCACAAAATATATAGAATTTCTTACAAATAGTAGAATAAGCAAATTTAGAATAATTACCTAGTAAATAGCATGCAAAAGCCTTAAATGAGCAAAATAGCACATTACTAGTGAATCAATAAAAGGGCTTGAAATCACAAATAAAGGCGCTATTTTAAGAAAACTGTGAAAAACGCTAGAACAACTAAATAGGCTGATTCACTAAGGAAATATCGTAAAGTTACTTAAATATTAGCGAAATTAAAAAAAAAAAATGATTGTTTTTAAAGCAGCATAAAAGCGAATAAATTAAGCAAAATAATAATTATAATCGAGGAAAGAGCCTAAAACTTTAAATGAGTAAAATAAGCACTTTTTACTAGTGCACGCTTAAAAGGCTAAAAATAATAAATGCACAAATTCGTGTAAGTAGTGTTAAAACAATAAGAACTGAAAAAAACAAAAAATACAAGCAGATTTATTAATCAAAAAGAAAAAGGAAAGATTATATAAGTAATTTTTGTAAATCAGCTAAAATGGGCAAAAAGAAGAATTAATTTATTAAAACAGTAAAAGTAAGCACAATTACCAAGAGGAGCCTAAAAGCGCCTTAAATGAGCAAAATAAGCACATTTTACTGCTAACCCCGCAAAATGGCTGATAATAGCAAATAAAGCCATACTTTTGATTAAATGTAAAAATACACACACACACACACACATATATATATTCACGAGGCTTGTCCGGAAAGTAAGGACCGGCTTGGGAAAAAGGCATAAAATATTTAAACATTTATTTGTACATGAAAGAGCATTCCTTAACCTATAGTTTCACATAGTTACCACCATTGTTCAGGAATTTGTCCTAGCGGGAAATCAACTTTTGTATGCCCTCTACAAAGGAAGATGACGCCAGTGCAGAGAGCCACTGAGGAACACCGTATTTTCGTCGTTATCGCTGTCAAAGCTCCTTCCCCCGAGCTCACGCTTCGTGTTAAAGAACAAGTGGTAGTCAAAAAGGCGCGAGATCGGGGCTGTATGGCGAGTGATTGAACTGCTCCCAACCTAATTGTTGAATATTGTTTTGTGTGACACCAGCAGAATGGGGACGTACGTTGTCATGAAGCAACACAATGCCTTGACTGAGCATTCCACTCCTTTTATTTTGAATTGCGCGCCGAAGATTTCTCAATGTTTCACAGTATCGTACCGCATTGATGGTTGCATCTCTGGGAAGTAATTGAACAAGCAGAATGCCCCGTCTGTCGCAGAACACAGTGCACACGATTTTTCGTGCTGACAACGTTTTCAATTTTTTTCATTTAGGGGATCCTGTGCCCCTCGACTCCATCGACTGTTTTGGTTCTGAAGTAACATGACCAACCCAAGTTTCATCACCGGTCACTATCCTACTGAAGAATTCATCTCCATGTATCGGATAAGAAATATCAAAGCACTGTCAAGTCGCTTCGTTTTGTGCACATCCTTAAGCATCTTCGGAACCCAACCCGAACACAGTTTGCAATAATTTAAGCGCTTTGTAGCAATCCCATGCACAACAGTTTTTTAAATTTGTGGAAACACATTACAAACAATTGTGAACCGTCTGTTTTCACGAATTGCCTCATTCATTGTTTAATCAAACCATCAGTGACAACAGAATGCCGCCCTCTTCGTGCTGCGTGCAACATTGAATCGTCTATCATTGAATTGCTTAACCCACTTTCTCACCATTCGACCTGTCATAAAATTTCACCGTAAATCTCTACAAGTTGACGATAAATTTCAGCTGGCTTAACATTTCTTGCGTTCAAACACGATATTACGGAACGCACTTCACAGTCGGCGGGACCAGAAATTGCCTTAAACATTTCGAACGATCTCTAACAACTGTAAACACAACACGACCCGACTGTAATGGTGTCAGTTCACAGACAATGAACCAGAGAGACAAGTGCGCATGCGTGGAAATGCGACACTACCGTAGCGGTGGCGGTAGAATGAAATGTCACTTACTTTCCGGACACGCCTCATACTAAGGAAACAGCGTAAAACTACTTTAAAATCAGCGAATTACGAAAAAATAAATAAATTGCTTAAAAGCAAGTGTATAATAGCACTTAAATTAAGTAAAAATAACATTAATTGCCAAAGCTAGAACCTAAAAACGCCTTAAATGAGCAAAATAAGTACATTTTACAGGTAAACCGGTAAAAAGGCTGGAAAGGCTTTTAAAAATAAGGACAATATTTAATGTAAAGTGTAAAACGCTATAACTATTAAACAGGTAGATATAGTAAATAAACATTGCAAAAGACCAAAAAAAAAAAAAAAAAAAAAAAAAAAAAGGCTATTATGTGTTTGTGTAAAAATTCTTTATGAGCTAAAGTATGCAAAAAGAAGGTAGAATTTCTTTAAAACAGCGCAAAAATGGTTAAATTGAGCAAAAATAAGAATAATTACCCAGGATAGAGTCTAAAGTTAGCCGAATAAGCACATTTTACTAATAAACCTATAAAATGGCTGAAAATGACAATTAAGACACAGTTTGTTATAAAAAGTGTTAAAAACGCTATAACAATTAAATAAATACGCAGATTTACTAAGAACACATCTTAAAATGACAAAAAAGTGAATTATATTTACTTAAAATCAGCTAAAGTATAAAAAGTAAAAAGAAGACACAGAATTTAAAAAAGAGCGTAAAAATGTTAAAGTAGGCAATAATGAGAAGAGTAACAAGGAAAGCCTAAAATGAGCAAAATAAGAATAACCCGTTGAAAAAAGCTGGAAAGGCATAAGAGCACAAATTCTTATGAAAAGGGTCAAGAACGCTAAAATAGATAAGTAAACAAGCACATTTACTAAGAAAACAGCATAAAATAACAAAAAAATTACAAGTAAGGTTACATAAAACCAGTTAAAAAAAAAAAAAAAAAAGAGCGACGAATTTCTTAAAATCAGCCTGAAATAGCTGAATTGAGCGAATAATAAGGATTATTGACGAGGAAAGAGCAATGAACGCCCCAAACAAGCAAAATAAGCACATTTTACCAATAAACCCATGAAAGTACTAGAAATGGCAAATAAAGGCACAATTTGTACGCAGATGTGTGTTAAAACCCTATATAAGATAAACAAATAGGCAGATATACTAAACAAATATCTTAAAATCAGAAAAAAAAGACAAATATAGATAAAATAACTTAAAAACCACCTTAAATGCACACACGCTTAAAAAATAAAGAAAAAGGCAAGTAGAATTTTTTAGGACATCGGTTAAAATTAACAAAAATAATTGTAATTACAAAGCGCCAGAAATACTTTAAATGAGCAAACTAAACACATTTTAATAGTAAAAGAGCTGGAAATGGCGAATAAAGGCACAATTTCTTGTGAAAAGTGAATATATATATTTTTTTTTTCATCTAAACAGTACGCATATTTACTAAGGAAACATCGCAAACCCAAAATCTCTAAGGAAGGTTACTTAACAATCAGCTAAAATTAAATAAAAAAAATATCGAGATTTTTATAAAACCACCAGAAAAAAGCATTAAATGTAGCAAATATAAGACTTTAACAAAGAAAGAGAAAATAAAAACCCCATAATTAAGCAAAATTAGAACATTTCCTTAGTAAATCCGTAAAAGGGTTGGAAATTGCAAATAATGGCACAATATCTTACGAAAAGTATTAAAAACACTACAATAAATTATTAAATAGGACGATTTACAAAGAAGGAGCGTAAAATTGCTTAAAATCGGCGAAAATGGAAAAAAAGAATGTAAAATAGGTTAAAATGAGAATAAAAGCAGTTAAATTAAGCTAATTGATTAACTGAAGAAGCACGAAAGAACCTAAAAACGCTTTAAATGATTAAAGTAATTGCATTTTGCGTATAAACCCGTAATAGTTCCGAAAATGGCAAATAAAGAGAGATTTATTTTTTATTTATTTATTTATTTATTTTTTTTAATAGTGTTTGACGAACGTTTTAGCTACTGACCAATCACAGCCGGAGAATTTCTTAGGAACGTGTGAAAAACGCTAAAATAACTAAAAAAAAAATACATATTTACAAAGGAAACAATGAAAAATACCAAAAAATATATAAATAAAATTACTTATAAATCCGTAAAAGGGTTAGAAATAGCAATTAAAGACACAATTTCTAATTAAAAGTTTGAAAATCGCCATAATAAATAAATAGGTATATTTACTAAGGAAACTGACAAAACTAGCTAAAATAACCAAAAAAAGAAAGTAAAATTTCGTAAGACCTGTGCAAAAGAGTTAAATTAAGCAAAATGAAAATAACTACCGAGAAAAATCAAACAGCGGATTAAATGAGGGGGAAAAAAAAGGGTACATTTTACCAGTAAACCCGTAAAAAAGCTAGAAATGCCAAATAGAAACACTTTATCATGAAATTTGTAAAAAGAGAACAAAAAAGTAATCATTGAAGAAATAGGTAAAGATTCTAAATAAATATCGTAAAATAATTTTAAAAAGGCCAATTATAAAATAAATTACTTAAAAATCAGACAAAATATACAATATATAGTAAATTTTCTTGAAAATAAAAAGCGTACAAATATTCAATTAAGCACAAATAAGAATAATTACAGAGAAAAAATGTCTTAAATGAACTAAATAAGCACATTTTACTAGTAAACCCGAAAAAGGATTGGAATAAAAAATAAAAGATCAATTTCCTGTGAAAAAGTGTGTTAAACGTTATATTAGCTAAATAAATACGCAAATTTACTAAGGAAATATCGTAAAATGACAAATACATATCTATAAGGATGGCTAGCTAACAACTAGGTGAAATGCAAATATATATAATAAATAAAGGAAATTTTAGAATTGGCTAAAAACAGCGTATGTATATATATATATATATATATATATATATATATATATATATATATTGACAGATTTACTAAGAAACCAGCGTACAGTGATTTTAAAAATCGGGGAAATACGGAAAAAAAAAAAAAAAAAAATAGAATTGCTTAAATACAGCATACCAGCAGTTAAATTAGGCAAAACTAAGAATTGTTTCGTAAGAAATACCCCAAAAACGCCGTAAATAAGCAAAATAAGCTCATTTAACAGGTTAATCTGTAAAAGGACTGGAAATGGTTAAAAGAAAGACCACAGTTTTTAATGAAAGGTGTGGAAAAATCTAGAATAAGTCATTATTTACTAGCGAAACTTTGTGAAATGATAAAAATGGCAAATATAAGTTAAAATACATAACAAGGAACTAAAATAGTAAAATAGAAGGTGAACTTTGTTAAAAACAGTGTAAACACTTAAATTAAGTGAAAATAATAATTACCGAAGAAAGTACCTAAAAACGCCCAAAATTAGCAAAATAAGAACATTTTACTAGTAAACCCGTAAAATGGCTTGAAATGGCAAAGAAATGCATAATTTTTTATTAAAATCCTGGAATATGCTATAACAACTGAATAATAAAGCATGTTTACTGAGAAAAATTCGTAAAATGAAAAAAAAATATTATGTAAGTACATTACTTAAAAATCAGCTAAAGTAAGCCCAAAATAGATAGATAGATAATTTCTTTAAAAGAATTTAATATGTGAATTTAAAGAATTTTGACAATAATTATCGAGGAAAAAAGGTAAAAACGCAAAAAATGAGCAAAACAATCAGGTAAAACCGTTAAAAAAAATGGAAAAGACAAAATAAAGCACAATTTCTTACAGAAGTGTGAAAAGCACCATAACAGCTAAATAAATAAGCAAATTTACTTAGAAAACAGCATAAAATAAGACAATACAAAGTAAAAAGAATAAGTGAGGTATTTACAAACCAGGTGTAATGCATAAAAATTGATTGTATTTCTTAAAAAAAAAAAAAATCGTAAAAATAGTTAAATTAAGAAAGAATAGGAAAAACCAACGAAGAAAGAACATAAAATCACCTTAAACAAGAAAAATTAGTATATTTTAGTAGTAAACTTGTAACAGGACTGGAAATTGCATTTAGGGGCATAATTTCTTATCAAAAGTGTGAAAAACGGCATATTTGCTAAATAAATGTGCAGATTTACTCAGCAAACAACGTAAAATGACAAAAAGCCAAATATAAGTAAAATTAGGTACATAAATATCAGTTAAATTAGGGGAACATAATAGAATTTCCAAATAAAAAAGCGTAACATTGTTAAAATTAAGCAAACAAGAATATTTATCTAGTAAATAGCCGAAAAAGGCCTTAATTAAGCAAAATAAGCGCATTTTACTATAAATACCATAAAAGTGCTGCAAATGGCAAACAAATACATAGTTACTTCTGAAGAGCTGAAATACCTACAATAAGCAAATAAATAATCTGATTTGCAAAGAAAACCGTGTAAAATGACTAAAAAGCAAACTATAAGTCAGGTTATTTAAAACGGGGCAATATGCACAAAATATATAGAATTAAAGAAAAGCAGCATAAAAGCAATTTAATTAAGCAAAAATAAAAGCAATTAACGAGAAAATGGAATAAAAACGCCTTAAAGAAGCCAAATAATCACTGTTTACTAGTAAACCCCGTAAAAGGGCTGAAAACTGCAAAACAATGGCACAATTTGTTATAAAAAGTATTACTAGCACTATAATAACTAAGAAATTAAATTTACAAAGAAACAGCATACAATTACTTAAAAATATCGTAATAAGAAACTAAAAGTTTAATTGCTTAAAAAGCCTACAAGTGGTTAAATTAAGGAAGGAACAATTGAAGGGGGAAACAATCTAAAAACGCCTTAAATGAGCAAAATAAGCACATTTTTCTAGCAAACCCGTGAAAAGACTTGAAATGGCAAATAAAACCAAACTTTCTTATTAAAAGTGCGAAAATCCCTATAACAGCTAAGTAAATAAGTTAATTCGCTAAGAAAACAGCATAAGATTACAAAAATGAAGGAACTATAAGTAAGGTTATTTAAAAAACCAAGTAAAATGCACAAAGAAGATAGCATTTCTTAAAATCAGCATAAAAATAGTTAAATTAAGCAGATATAAAAATAATTAACGAGGAAAGACAATAAAAACATTTTAAACAAGCAAAATTTGCACTTTTCACAAGTAAACCGTAAAAGGGTTTGGAAATGAAAAATTAGGCACAAATTCTTATGAATAGTTGGAAAAATGCTACATTAATCAAAGAATTCCCAGATTTACAAAGAAACAGCATAAAATACTTAAAAATCAGTGAAATGCGAAAAAGTGTAGAAGTACTTAAAAACAGCGTCCTATTGTGTGTCTCATAGTATTAATATCTGTTTTCATTATTTTCTCTTGTTTCTGCTCCATACATAATTACAGGTCTAATCACCGTTTTATGAGTTTTATATTGTTTTCTAGCCTATGGTATTCACTATTATATAGTTTATTACAAAATTTGTATCTCGTGTTGTTTTTAATTGTGTACTTACATATAATATTATGGATGAAGAATAAAGTGATTAATTTTTAGATCGTGTTGGCTGCAGAATTCTACATTATCATCATCGAATCGTTGCTGTATTCCCGGATTTTATTATTTCATATTAGTACATTTAAATCATCCATCAGCATTATATAGCCACATTTGCAGGTTTTATATCTAATTTGAGATATCTTCACAAAGTTTCTTTCATTCAATATTTGACTTTCTAATGTCTGGTCCTTATGCAGTTAAAATATATAATATTTTATCAACTAATTTTAATGTCACTAATTTTATCCTTTCATTTACATAATTGATCCCATCTATATTTATATACAAAGCATCCCCACACTCGCTTTAGCCCTTTATTCTATAACTTTCCCACTGTAAACCAAAATATGATTTCCCACTTGCCTGGCTCAATTTCCTCTGCAACATATGTGAGTTTTCTTCACATCTAGTTACACCATAGTTAATCGTTTTTTATATTCCATACAAACCCATGTAGCTTTTCTCATAACATTGTTTTTCCTTGTTCTTTTTATTGTTTCTTTGCCTGTCCGACTTCCACAAATCCATTTCCGAATTACTTTTTTGCGTGGGTGTCTGATCAATTAAATGCCATGCCTTCGGTGGCTTCGTAGGTTGACCTTAAACGGCAGAGCGGAACTGATAGAATATAGAGCGAAATAAAAATTCATTTGTGAGTAAAATTTAAGAAAAATGTATGGGAAACTGAATTTTATTTCTACAAAAGTTTTACCGGAGGTCTGAATTTTCGGATACTTAATTCATTAACTACGTGTCAGCAACCATATTTTTCCTCACAAAAGTGTTCCTATCTGCGTGACCTAATCGTTCCTGAAAATTTGTCTATGAGGTTCTGTTACACTCTTTATTATAAAAACATGTATTTTTGGATTTTAAAACTAAGTGATATGAAAAAAAATGGAAACTGCACAAATGGTATTTTAAGAATATTATACAACCAATTTAGAACATGAATGAAAACTTACGCTTGAACAAAATGAGCAGGGAGTACAAAATTACAAATAAGGAGGAAAATGCAAAATTTTCAGATATAACAAAAGAAATAGTTAACCGCATATAGCTTACTTATAAATATTAGACTTCCAAAATTAGTCTGCGCTTACACCATTCTCAGTGAAGATGAAATTCAGGACTATGGGTGGAAAGTCCAGCAGGTGGACAGAATTGTGACTTAAGGGATTTCAAGGATTTGATTATATTATTGTTGTAGTGTATTGTTGCCACTGTCGAAACTTTTTCCTATAAAAATGTAAAGCATATGTTCTCCTCTACATTATGCGAATCAATTCCAAACATTAACAACATGTCTATCACACCATTGTTTTCTAGGAAGATCATTCCACGATTACACATTTAAGTAATTCTTAATGAAGGAATGCTATTTATGTCATGACTGCACAAAATTATCCGTTGCCGTTCAAGTGTGCATAAGTGCACCCGTCAGAATAGGCAACACTTTCATCTGCGCAGTAAGTGAGCACCTGGTAACCAAGCAGGAAATATTCATGGAGAAAGCTGTGTAGAGAATGATCAATAAAAGTATAAGGTTGATGCATAGTGACAACACATGAAGAAACACTGGTTTCTTTATTAGTGGTTTATTTTATTGTATTTCCTATAATAGTGTTCCTCACGACTTGGGTTCCTATCTTATTCCAGTTATTTTATTTGCTTTTAAACTGTTAGCTTTCTTTGGCACGAGGTGTTACTAATGGAAGTTAGACTCCATATTTCAAAGCGTTTTCGAACCTAAGACAAGAAATAGTAGTCGAGTTGTAGGCATTAATGTGTGGATTAAAATTTGTTGTAGTCTAAGATTGCTCTTTTTTAGGGGTAACATTGGAGGCATATGCTTATTGCAGATTTGGCCATGAATATTTGCACATTGTCTGGAATCCCTGACCTCATCATGTACCCTTATATTTGGCATATTGTATATCTTTTCTGTAAGAATGTTATATTATATTAGTAATATATGCCCTTTATATTCCAATTTAGTCAAATTCTATTAGTATATTTCTTTTATAAATTTAAAATAGTTCTTACATAGTTTTGTATAAAAATTAACATAAAATGACAATCATAAATGTTTATATTTAGAGTACTTTATAAAAAGAAAATGTAAATTATTTTAGATAATGTTATATAATTAAAATAATGAAATTAAAGAACTGGTATATAAGATTTCACACAGTCAAAACACCATTTTGATTACAAATAGGACCATTATTGATTGACTGAAGCATTATTGCACCTTCAATTCTAAAGTGTTGTGACCTAAAATTCACAAACTTCATTTGCAGATTTGGTGTATTTTTCTCTGCATAAAACTGCAGTATTTCACAGTTCATTATTTTAATACATATTATACCAATATACGGTTTTATAGAATGTTTTTGGATGGAAATATTATTTGTGCTGAACTATTGCTTTTTGTACAATACTAATATATTAGAGTTGTACAACATTTTTAAGTTATAAAATATGCACTAGAAACATGTCAGTTTATAATATGTTTTTAATAAAGAATTTGTACAATCTGAACATACTGTTGTGCCCCTGAATTGTCTACATTAGCAATGTAGCACACCATAGCGAATAAGAATCAACACAACATAATTTATAACAATTTGTTGCACAAGAAAATAAATTCTCTTAGATGGAAGAGAACAATCGCTTTGGGGTTTCCTTATTGGGAGCTAAGAACCGTGAATATGTCAGTGAAATATGCGTCTTGCAAAGTTAAATATAAATATGTAATTCTTTGACTTTAAAGTATTTTTCAGATTATAATTTTTTTTCTGAATTTTGATTATTTACTTCACTTTTTTAACATTATTTCTTTTGTTATTTTAAATACGTGAACGAGAACGTAGTCTCATAATATTAGGCGACGCTTATTATAAACAAGCTGAGAATAAAGAGAATACTATCAACAATGAACGTTTCTTGCAGAACTAAAACATAGTGTATTTTATACTTTTAAAACCCAATTTAAATTGCGTATATCTGGTAATTCATAAACTACACGGGTCAACTTTATTTTTTCACAAGACAATTAAATATAAACTATAGTGCAGGCTCTGAATTCTGTGTATATGATTGGAATTTTTCCATCAGACATTGTCTTTTGTGACACTCATTTGCATTTTTTCAAATATTAGTGTTCTTTATTGCTTTTAAATGGATGAATTAATTTTAGTTTTAATGTTAATTGGAAAAGTACTTAAAGAAATTGGTTTACTCTATAGTGGAGGCCAGAATGCCAAGACTGCGCAAGCTTATTCAGGTTCTGGCATGTATAAATGTTGCATTGTTATGCAAGCAGAGAGCTAATATTGAATTTTAGTGCGTCTGTTAGCACAAGCGTTGTTTATATTTTTACATGTGGTGTTTTGTTGATTATTATGTTTTATAAATTATTACTATTTATTTTTAGAGAAGGTGAATATCGCAAAAAGTTTTTAAATTATCTGGGCAAGTTTTGCTATGCGCGCGTTGAACTAACCTCCAGATCTCATAGGGGACATTTCTCGATATTTGTAATAACGTGTTCTGATCTCTATTTTGGGTGTAAAACCGGAGATTTTGATCAAATTGGGAAAATATATGCTGTATATAATTATTACTGGATAGAAAATAGGTATAAAAATTATATTATTTTAAATTCCTATTATTTGTAGGGAACAAAGAATCATTCAATTGATTGCTGTTTCTGTTTAGAAAAATGGCATGACAGATGCCGTTAAATATCCAGTTTTTCATCTGCAATGATGCCTGTATAACATAGCGAAGAGTAAGTACTCTGTACGCAAGTGTCCAGATTTCGTTACCTTTCTGAGCCTAAATCAGATTGAAAAAGGAGATAACAGTATTATTATTATTATTATTATTATTATTATTATTATTATTATTATTATTATTGGCCTCTTTTTTCAGGCTTCATTTTCTTTTATATGCCGTAAATCTGCGACAGGGGACCAATGGCTCCCCTTGCGAAGCAAGCCAAACTTAGAATGTTTACGTTCAAAATAATTCATCGATCCGGGCCCGATTTGAACCCGCAATCTTGGTTCAAGGAGGCAAGTGATTCTATATTAGAAGAAAGATGTTCATCACTTATTAACTCAGGAAGATCTTAATAATATCATTTGGAATTTAAACATGTCTAAAGATTAATAATAACTGAAATTCCGAGCTCAAAGAATGGAATCTACTCAATAAAAGTGCAAGAAGACCCATTTACCGCAGAAGCCATAGATAGTTCATAGATTACTTCTGTGAAGTAAGGTGCAGTTTTTCTATTTTGAGTTCATACAAAGCTATGGGATGTAACTATGACTAGAAAATCCTGGGTCCGACAGCGATGAACATAGTGAGCATTTTCATCACAATTTTTTTTACGATGAAAACAATGTAGCTAGGCAAATGGAGTCAAAGTACGCTGGACAATGTTGCTTGATCATAAAATGAGATATCCCTCCCCCCCCCCCAAAAAAACAAATAAAAATTACAAAATTTGTCATATTTAACTTTTTAGGGAAATCAAGGATGTGAATATAATTCAAGGTTACGTAATTGCTCATTTTGTAAAACTTTAAACGTGTGAAAAAAGAGCTGATGGAAAATATCTGAATGTTTGAATTCAGCATATTGAAAAATGCATTTAAATTCATTTTATTTTATTCACATTGGAAAAGTATATTTTGTTTTATTTGTTTATTTTGTAGACCAGTACCATTAATTCAAAAATTTGGCATGGCCAGACCTACGGTTAACCGCATCCAGTAATTTTTTATAATTTTCCTACTATACCCTAGTTGAAATAGTGCTTAAATAGGCTTAAATGTTTTTGCTAGAAAAATTTTAATCGTTAAATATTATGTATTTATTTTTTAAAAATGCTAGGTGTATTAACCAAAGCTTGATGCTAGCGCTAAGAAATAATAATTTAAGAACATAGCTGCAGGTCCTAGAAACGGTGATGCTGCCAAACCACCCTATTCATAAATACAATAAATAATTTACGTTTTATATATAATATAATACTTGATACAAGAGCAATAAAGGGAACGAGTACATAACAAAATGAAATTAATCTCTTGGCATATCCTATCCTTTATCAAATTAAGACTCGTTGTGGAACAGAATAGCTAGACCTAGTATTTGTCATTATTATTATTATTATTATTATTATTATTATTCATACATTAACAACTAAGTTTTTGAAAAATCTGAACTATTAGGGAATGCAAAAATACAAAAATAAAATGAATTTTGGAATAGGAATGTTAGAACACTTACCATACAATACCCTTTCAGTAAATGAAATCAAAAGAAAGAACATATATTTTAATAATATCTGAAACAAATAAGAAATAAACATTTCTTAGAGATTTAAAGATATTTTGGTTCTTTATAGTGCAGTAACACAGGAGAAATGAGTGCAATCAGACATGGCTACTATGATAAGGAAAAATTACAGGAATAAAATTTATTCGTACACTTTTATTACTGAAAGGATTATTGTGCTGCAGAAAAAGGAGCAACCGACCGGTCATAAGTATTGCGACTGAAGGAGAAAAGGTCTTAAATAATGATAAAAAAAATTACATATTAGCTGCAGTTAAAATACTTTTTTCAATCAAGAAATTATTCATTAATAATATGGGTTTCTAGATGTTTGAATTCTATAGTTGAATATACCGGGCGTTCACATAAAAGTTATCCCACAAGAGCGGTGTTTTGATTCTCTGCGGGTACTTTAACTTCGCTTCTAAAAATGTACATACAAATTTCCCTCATTGAATATGCTGGAAATGTCGTGCCCCTTCAGCTAAAAGGCATTGAATCGGGAAAACGGATTTTCTTTGACGCGTTTAAGTTCGGCCACAGTAATGTTTCTGGTTTCATTTGTGACATTTTCCTTTAATTCCTTCAATGTGTGAACGTTTGTTCTATAAACTCTATCCTTCAGGCAACCCCCACAGGTAAAAATCAATTACTAATTAGTCTGCTGAGTGAGAGGGCCATAAATCAGCACTAATCACTCTATCTTCAAACACTCTTTAATTTTATTGATGGACTGCGCTGCTGTATGAGCTGTTGTAAAATAATGTTGAAACAATCCATATAATTTCTGTTCTTCTGTAATCTGCTAAAAAAAATACGGACCAAATGCCCTTTCTGTACTTTCTGCACCTATTGTCGTCTGGTAAAAAATCATACCGATATAGGGCCTTGTGCCAAAAGCACATCAAACTCCAAATTTTCCATACAGCAGTAGCGCACATTTTAATTGTTCACATGGCCGTTCAGGTGAAACCAGGCCTGGTCTGAAAAGAACAGAGGCGTTGTGTCTATTAAACATTCATTAACAGATTTAAAAAAAAAAAAAATACTCACTAATACATTCTTGCTATTCGGTCGACTTGTTTTAAACAATGAACAGGTTTAAACTTGTACAGTTTGAGGTTTAAAATTTTTATTCTTGATTTGTAGAACCCACCAAAGCTTGAGCTAATTTAGGGAATGATTTTGTTGGCGAAGGTCAACTACTGCACTGCTTCGAATCGACCCTCAAGGACAGAGGGGGAGATTAGTAATGGGAAATAGTGGGGAGTGCCGCTCGCAGCCGACATGAATAAATGAATGAATGAATGAATTGTGTTTAACGCCCGTTTTTGCTACAGAGGCACCACAGGCAATGGACACTGATGATATATGAGATGAAGTGATATATTGGGAAAGGATTTATTTTTAAGAAAGGAATTGTTCCAGGCCTGAGTTCAGGGTACCTCCCCGGCATTTGCCATTTTTGAGGATTGAGGAAAACCTGGAAAAAAACCTCAGTCATGGAGGATGGTCATGGTGAGATACGAACCCCAGACCTCCCGCTTACGAGTTCGCGTATAAAGACCTCGGCCACCCGTGGCGGTTGCCGACGGGATACGTAACATCGCGCGTGCGGGATAGTTTCTATTTGAAAACTTTGTATATACAGGATGAACCAGCACCTCTGCGACAAATTCGGAAAGAGGGATCTCGCAACTAGAAACTTTTTTTTTTCAAACAGCTTATGTTCCCTGACGCGTGTTCAGAAGTTGTTCACCCTTTTTTTATTATGTTTATGAGTATTGGTCCAGACATTAAACCATGTAACGATGCCTGTCCTCGCCGTGTATCTGTATGCAGTTGAATGTAATTATCCATTGAATGGACTGTGTTCCTTTCGTAAATTTGCAACATGATAATGTATTACAATATTAACTAATAAAAATATATATGATTGGATATATTAGAGCTTATAAAGAAACAGAACATTATTTGGATCATTACTTATTATTTTTTTTAAAAAAAATAGAAATCTCAGCACAATGGAAAAGATAAGGAATGTAAATAAAATGTTGAAAATAGTTGAAATGTCTATATTGATAGATAAATGCATCTTAATAAAATAAAAATATTAAGCCAGCAAATAAATCCGAGACCTATAAATATTAATTCAGGAGTTAATAAATATAAAATATATTATATTTAACACAGCGCCAAAAGTGTTGGGCACATAGAGAGTAAGTACAAGCAGAAGATGAATCAACGGTAAACAGTGGCAAAAATTCAGAAAATAAAAACATATCACAAGTATAGATATGAGAACATTTTTAAAAAGTGCCTTGAGTAAAATAAACTGTTCGAAAAGGAAAATAAAAGAGAGCTGGGATAAATATATGGGTGAAATTAAACATGATGTTCATTGTCAATGAAACAAGGCACACAAAATTATGAAGGAGATGAACAAACAGGAAAGTGAAAATGTAATATCCAATCATATTTCAGAAAGTACTTGCCTGAAACATTTCGTAGATTTGTGAATATCTAGTGAAGAAAACATAGTTCAGTTAGTTACAGTAAATGAAATTCAGATAACAATATTTAATCGGTTTTAAGCCGTGTGATCATTTTTGTTATATTTTGTTTGATATTTTAGATTATTTTCATGAATTGAGTACTGATCTTATTATTTCTAATAAAAAGAACCAAGGTAGAATGTAAAACCGTAAAGGAATGAGCCTGCTGAATAAAATTTTGGAAGCAAATGTCGGAAATTATAGCAGATATTAAAATAAATTCTCAGAATATATGCAGAAAAGTGTAATCATATATGAAATGGATACTTAAAATACCATAGCTAATAGAAATACAAGGAAAAATTAACCTACCAATATTGGTTGTACACATCAATCTTGTAAACCGTAAACTAATTTGAGGTGTTTGCCTATATGCGAGAGTGGGC